>VXAV01001871.1:0-17095 GCA_013399715.1 Alectura lathami
GCTTATTCACAATGCTGCTGCTTGAATGATAACTTGTTCAAAGCTGACAAGCATGCACTGTCAGTCTTGAGATCTTTACACTAGATTTTGATGGCATATCTAATTAAATATATATATATATAAGTGAATGTGAATTGTAATGCAGGAATTCAGACCCTATATTTTCTTATACCAAGGGCTGAAGGCTAAAAGCCATCAATGCAAATAGGTGTACATTTATATAACACAATCTTCATGCTGCAATGTATTTTTAGGTGATAAATTACTATGAAACATTAGTTTAAACAAAGAAAATGTCTGCCACTCACTAGTTCCAAAACCACTGAGTTTTGCATGATTACTATCACAGACCTTGGAATCCATGCTAACTTTCTCTATCTTTCAATTATGTGTAAGTGGGGAGTCTCATAAATTCAGAACCTTTCTGAAATCTTGCTATGCTCCAGTGATTGCTATCCGAATCCCACCTACTAAGTGATGATAGAACCAGGCCTTATGTTCCTAGCAGCTACTTAGTTCTCTTGATTTCTATTACACACATGCAAAGTTGACTCTACTTATTTATTCATTAATCTGGCCATAACTTAGATGATCTCTTTGCATGGTAGCATCTAAGAAATTTAGTGAAGGAGGAAGTCTTGAGAGATACTGAGAACAAGTGTGTGTGAACCAGGAGAATGCTTATAAAATGCATTGACTCAATGCAGACAAATCCCTTGATCACATAACATACTTTACTTGTTCTACCCTTTTTCTCTCATTCTCCCTCTTTCTTTTTCCATTCATTAGCTCTTCCTTCACTGTCAGCAGTGCTTAGAATTTGATCTTGACTGATTTATGACTGTTACATCAAGGAAAAGTAATGCAAACCACAAATGGTAGCATTACAAATGGTGGATAATAAACTAATGAATTTGAGAAGAGAAGCCTGTGGGGAGACCTGGTAGCAGCCTTTCAATATCTAAACAGGGGCTGCAAGAAAGAAGGGGACAGACTCTTCAGCAGGGTCTGTCGTGATAGGACTAGGGGAGATGGTTTCAAATTGAGAGAGGGGAGATTTAGACTGGATATAAGGAAAGAGTTTCCTACAGTGAGGGTAGTGAAGCACTGGCACAGGTTGCCCAGAGAGGTGGTGGATGTCTCATCCCTGGAGACCTTCAAGGTCAGGCTGGACAGGGCTCTGAGCACCCTGATCCGGCTGTAGGTGTCCCTGTTCACTGCAGGGGAGTTGGACTAGATGGCCTTTAAAGGTCCCTTCCAACTCGGAAGATTCTATGATTCTATGATTCTAAAATATTTCAGGCAAAAATGTCAGCAAGAACAAGGCTATTTGTATGCCTATCAGGTAGCTATTACTTCTGTTAGGCTTTCTGGTACACCTGATATTCTAGTGCCTCTAACATCTGTCATTATCAATCATAAATTAATACTGAGATCCCCTTATGCAAGAATTTTATCTTCTCAGTATTAGAGTAAGACAAGAAGACAGCTGAAGACATTCATAACAGAAATAGGTGTTTCTAGTTCTCCTGGGTGGGAATGGTATTAAGGAATGATGGCAACCTGGAAATTATTTATTTATTTATTTTTTGCTTATGTCATTAGCATTGTAAAAAACATATTTACCTTTTCTTTCATGAACTCAATAACAACATTTGCTGCTATGTTAAAAAACTTGATACTTGGGGTTGAGGGATCTCTGTTTTCATATCCCAGATGAAATCCTTCCCTTACAGTTTGGGGAAAAAATGTGAATATAGCCATAATTGGCTTGCTTTTTGAAAGAAAGAAGACATGAAATGCATAGAAAGGTAACTTTGTGGCTGAATGGGCATTGTTCTTGTTAAATAGTATGTTATCTTGAAGAAAGTGGCACTAAAATGTATGAGTCCTTACTATGAGTAGCATTTTAGTCAATGTGAGTTAAAGCACTGAAACTGAGCACAGATAAAGCAAGGCAAGATTTTGATACATGCCTCCAAATACCTCATATATTACTAAAAGCATAATGAGGAGGCAGAGGAGAGAGACAATAGAAAAGTCTTCTGCTATTATTGCATTTTGCTTATGTTATTCCATTTAAAATATGTTTCGATTATATTGTTGCAGTTTGCTTTGGGAACTTTTAGACATACTTGGCCTATAATGTGCATACTATAAAATTAATTTAATGTTTTACTGCATTTGCCTTTGAACATAGGTCCTCTTCATTTTTTATGGTTAAGTGAAATGTGGAATGTTAAATTCCAGAGTTGGCAGCCCTGTGCTCTAGTAGTTATTCATTTCTTCACCACAGATTTTCTTTCAAAGGCATCATTCCTGAGCTGGATTGTACCCATTTTTCTGAGTGTTTTTCTACAAAATACCCCCAAACATGAATAGATAGACTTATTCTTGCAGATTTCTTAAGCACACTAGAATTCTGAGATTTTTATAAGCAAACCATATAAATATATATATATAACCTTCCATTGTTTTTAAGCATATATGTTTTTGCATTATTTTTTTCACACACAAAAAAAATAAAAAAGTGAAAATCAGAAACTTGTGTTTAGGATAATCCTGCAAAATTTTCCTGGAATTTTACCTGTTTTTGAAAATAGAAATTATAAGGTTTAATAGACAGTGGGAAATAAATCTATTCTAAATGATGAGCATATTCCAAATCTTGCATAGCAGTACAGATTTTTGTAGAGATAAAGTTGTATTAATGTGAATAATGCCTGCCTTCAACACCTAAAAGCAATATTTTCTTAAGAAAACTAGTCAGAAACATCACATTGACTCAGTTAATGGAACAGTTAATGGCTGAAGTAAGGGTTCTTTTTAAACCGTTTTCACAGAGTGGAAACCCCAAAGTTCGTTTGAGAAACAAAACTAGCCAACAAATAGCATTTAAAATCATAATTATTTTCTGCAGTACAATGGAAAGTCACATGAGTTTTTAATTACTGATTGTAAAACCGCTATTAGTGAAGATTTTCATTCCGATTAACTAATTCCAGCCTACCTTTTTCTCATGATTTTACCTAGCAAATATTAACTTCTATATTTCACACATGCGAGAGAAATTGGATAAACAGAAAGAAGTCTTCAACAGGTTAAGGAATGAATGCTGATGTCAAAGATTACATCATTTCATTTTTATAATTATACAAATTTTCTGGCATAATGCAAGTAAATCATAGCATGTAAGGTGCTGGACGTGTTGAAATTAATTTTGAGTGAGCTTGGATGAGATCATCATACAAAGCTTCAGTCATTCAGGTCTGAAAGTCCCCCTACTGTCTCTTTGGAGACAACTAGTTATCTCAATTGTTTAGGATAACAAATCATCTCAATTATCTCTAATTGCAACTAAACTGACCTTTGGTGAGTGTTTTTGTTTTTCTCAAGTTTGCTTGGCATGGAAACCAGAGTAAGGAAGGACACAGGTGAGCATCTACATCCCGTTTGCTGTGGAGTCAAGATATAGCTGAAACATGCACAGGGCAACTTTCTTGGATAACACAGTCTGAGCAGAATATTCAATGCCTATCAAAGGTTGTGCTCCTAAGAGATATCTATTTCTGTCTTTTGGCTATGATGAGCAAAGGATGTCTAGCTTAGATTTAGATAATAAACATGTAGATACCTAAGGTAAGATGAGATCATGGATTTGTCTGTGGTATAACAAAAAAAAAAGTCAGGATATGGCACAACTACCTTCCCTAGGAGAGAAGAAAATTAAAGAAGACTAAAACAAAAAGGGCCCTCTGACCTGCTATCTACTGCCCCAGAATGGAGTGCAGTTTCAGCTTTGACCCAGAAAAATGAGCTTATTTTAAGGAATTGTTTTAAGGAATTGTTTTTTTACCCACTGGTTTTAAAGAAAACCTGTTAAGGAATAATTTTACAGAGAGTAGTGGTGGTCTCACATCCTGAAGAGGCAAAATACTGTCCTGCAGCAAATACTTTGGTCTTTAGAGGTGTTTATATGTTTCTGATGTTACTGTTGTTTTAGCCAGTAAATATTGCATTTATTTTTATCTTTCTCTTTTTTTCTTGTCTCTAATTCCTGGTGAAATTTTTAATTCTTATTTATCCTATACCCATCAGCTATCACTAAAGGGATAACTCCTTTTCAGCTGGGTTCTATTTATTTAAGTAAAAATATTAAAAAAATAATTTTAGAAAAGTAATTTCTGACATTCTGGGCAGAGATTTTATTTTATAGATGATCTCCTTTACACTGAACTTTTGAATTAGCAGATCTTTTCCTGTAGCAGTCCTCCATTGTTCCAAGACAGAGAAATTACATCTTCTCTATTTTTTCTCCTTTTGCTGAACTTCCATGTCTTGTAACGTCTGTCTTTCAGAATGGAAAAAAGTGATTACCATTTAGAACCTGTGTTTATCCTTTTTACTTTTCTCTGTAAAGCAACACTGTTTATCTTAACTGTATTGTGTTTTCAGAGAAGAAAAACAACTAGACATTTACGAGATTGCTATCACACTGATAAATTGCTAAAGACAGAGGAAAAGCTGCATTGCTGTCTTCAGTTCTCTTTCACTCTGCTAGAAGTCTGCAGAGAAACCACTCTGGCACTTCAACAAAATTCATGGCAAACACTAAGAAAACTTAACATTTCCACCTTGTTCAAGAGCATTCTTTTGGCCTCTGTTCTGCTGTCATTCGCTGAGAGCATAATACCAATTTTCACGCACTTTAAATAAGAGCTGAATGAAACAGCTGTCTGTTTAAAAAGTACCAAACATTGGTATCCTGCCATCGTGCTACTTGCATGCATGTCAGGTTATATTACACTGGATTAAGAAGCGGATGTCTAATATGAGTCATGTTTGATGGATCTTTAGTAGAAATGGTTAAATTTTGAAAGGCTCAAGTCTGACCCTTAAAAGACTACTCCTGCCACAATGAATCTATTTTTGCTGATTAATCTGTTTTTATTATTGCAAACTTAAGAACGTATGTTCATATCTTAGGGTAAATTGCAAGGTTTTTCTTTTTTTTTTTTTTTTTTCCCTTTACTTTACAACTTTGATATAACAGATTAGAAATTTGTTTAGATGCAAATGATCTCTACTTCTTCATTAGGCAATGTGACTTAATCATGGACCAAAACATAAAAATGGTCACTCTCTGTTGCCAACTTGTTAGATTACTTGTGAAAATAACTTTTTTTTTGCACCTCTCACATACTGCCTTTCTTGCCTGTTTGGTTTGTACTTATCTCTGAGCTTAATTTCACTTACTATATCCAAGCACAGGATTCAGCAAAGCAGGATTCTAAACTCAATAGTCATATCTATAAAATAGAAATAAGAAATGCAAATATAATTCCACCAGTTGGAAGATAATAAGACCATCTCATTAAAGTAGTCTTACCTGCAAAGAGAGGTTTGTTGCCCAACCCAGGAGGCATCAATAAAATTTTGAGCATGATTACAAAATCTTTTTTAAAAGATATCTATGTGCTTAACATAATAAATCATGTTCCACCTCTGAGAGTTTTACCAGTTAGTATTTGTAATGCTAAATCTCTCAGTTTGCTTGTGTTAATCTAAATCTAATTCACAATGAACATCCAACCCTCTCACCCCCGTCCCACCCCAGTCCAGGAATGGTTACAGTGATTAAGTAAAAAGTAAAGCAATGTCCTGGGAGAAATATCCTTTGGTGACTTTGTAACAACCGTGCAGATGTAATGGCAGTGCAATTATGACTTGACACAAAGTGTTAAAGGTAGTATGCCTTTCTCCCAAAGGACATCCATAAATATAGGAACCTACATGTGCTAGTGCATATAAAGTGACTTTTGCTGTAATTACACAGAAATACAAGCAGCACAATCTCTCTGGATGAGAATGAGCTGAATAGAATAGGAAGTGTGCAGTCTAGATAGGAGAGTCAGGCGTCCTGGGCTTCATTCCTAGTACTGTCTTTGTACAAGGGCAGCACCTCATATTACTTTTTCTGAAGTCCTCTGTTTCCCCATTGACTACTGCCTGATTTACCCTACTGTGATGGCAAACTTGGTGTGATGATGGCACCTTCCCATTGCTGTAAAATAATTATGGGAGTCTAAGAGTTCAATATAAAACAGAGGAGGAAAAAAAAAGTATAGATATCCATGGTGAGACCTTAGGCAACAAAAATGCCTTTTCTGTAGTTGGTTTTTGTCTTACGTCCACTACAGTGAGAAGCCAAGTCTTCAGGGCACAAGTGTGTAAATATTGTGCAGGAAACTGTGACATCACCCCCTCCTCCAAAACAACAATGTGTAAGTCTGGGGCCAGTTTTTTGCCAGGCATTTGTCTGGGGTTTTTCAGTAGCAGAAGCAAGGCCTAAGGCTTTTTCTTTGCCAGACTATTCTGATGATCTCTGGCACTACCCTGTTGCTTGTTTGGTTGGCTTCTGTGCAATAGAAATAAGCTTAGAGTTAGGCAACTGCTGAGGATCTGGTTTGTCTTTATTCCTTTCTGAGATTTTCTCTGGTTTGTACATAAAATGCAGCATCAAACTGAGGCTGGATTTATAATAAGGGCCTTTTATTGGAAAACAAAAAGTTTTATAGTAAAAAAGCACAGTCCTTAATCAAACTGTGTTCTTTATGATTGATTAAAGAAGGTTGGCGTCTCTACTGCAGTTAAACACACAAACCCATGATTACCAATGATTCAGTTTGCAGTTCTAGGATTATAGGATCACAGAATAATTCAAGTTGGAAGGCACCTTGGGAGGAAAAGAGGAGGGTCTGCTACAAGGTGAGATCAGGATGCTCATTGATTTTTGCAGCTGGGTCTTGAAAACATCCAAGGATGGAACCTGCTCCTCTGCTTGGCTATCCTAATGGGGAAAAAGGTTCTAAGTATATCCAACAGAACCCCTTTTGTTTCAGCTGGTGCTTCTTGTCTCTCATCCTCTCACCAAGATCTGCATTAAACAATTTCTCTCTACCTTCTTATTGTCCTTCCCAGAAACACGGGCAGGCTGCTCTTGTGTCCCTGAAATCCACACCTTTCCCAGGCTGAACAGACCTAGCTCCCACTACCTCTCCTCACAGGACAAGTGCTTCAGAGATCATGACTATCCCTGTTCACATGGCCCAGGGTAATGGTTGTGGCCCTGTCTGCTGCCAGGACATGCTGCTGGCTTCTGTGGCTTCCCCTTCTGGAGCTCCAGGGACTTTCTGCAGAGCCACTCCACAGCCACAGGCTTTGTACTCATTTGCTTTGTACTTGGCCTGAGGAACAGCTCTTCATACTGACTTACCCTTGTTCACAAAGACAAACAATCTTAAGCTTAGTCCAGGTTTGTTGTTCCTCCTCTTTAACCTGTTACACTCCTGCAATCTTTAAGTGGTAATTATTGTCTTACCAAGGTAGAATCTGAGGTACGCAACATCCTCGAGCATAACGGGCATGTCCTAAAGGGATAGCTGGAGAACTAATCCCTGCATGTGTGGTAGCAAAACCAACTGTGAGAAAACTCAGCCACTTGTCCTGTGAAATTACTGGTGTGGCCTTTGGCACAAGTCTGTGCCCCAGGGCCCTGGTCACAGCCTGGGAGCTGGCACAGGGTAAGAACCTTTGCCCATGGGCAACTTGAAGGAACACTCTCTGCTTTACAGGATAGGAAGTTGCAGTAGGAGTGATAAGGCCAACCTGTATTGCTTGTCTCAGGTCTAGAGAAAAAGCCAAGAGCTACAAACTTTGCAAAAACAAATCTGACCTAAGCCCATACTCTAGCTGAGACTTTCGGTATTATTAAAGATGCATCAAGTTACAAGTGGTGATGCTGTCTTTTAGTTGTTAGGGGCATATAGTACATGCATCAATCTAGTCCTGGTTACAGAGTCAGGGGTCCTGTAGCCTTCCTTCCTTTCCATGTCTTTCCTATATGCCGTGAGGTTTCATAACACACTGAAAGGCAAATCTGGGGCAGATTGCAGGGAAGTGTGAAGATTGAAATGTTTCCAGAGGGACATATGGAATTCCTGTTCCTACTTAGCCTCAGCTTGAGGTCTTCTAATGTGGAGAAGGAAAAGCCTAATTTGCCGAGTGCTCCAGTTCAATTTCTGCTTTGCACAGTTCACTCACAGACATAGTATTCCACTAATACTTCTATCTATTTTAATCTCTCTTCTTGCCAGAAGAAATTAAGCCACAAAAGATCTGCTTTGCCTATGGTAAAGTGGGAAGTCTATAAAACCACAAGGAATTCCCAGCTGAATACAGATATGATGAAGAGAGGGGAGATTTGTTTTGTGTTTGTTTCATGTTCCTTATTATTCTATTTAATGTTTATTCATTACAACAAGAAAATCTTTAAAAAATCTTTAAAAGAAAATCTATTAAATCCAATTTAAAGTTGACTGATGGAAAAAAAAACAACTTTCTGCCTAACAGCAATGAGTGCTTTTGTAAAACACATCCAATAAAACTGAGATGTACTACTGTTTTAAAATGAGAAGGTCAAAGTATTTAACCTAACCCTGATGGACTTTGCTTAAAGTGTTTGGACTCCAGAAGACTTCAAGCCAAATGGTTTAACTATTAATTTTCTGCATATGTGGATACGTGTGTTTTCTGTGCATACAGGGAAAATATATTTGTGCATATTTGCATAGAAATAGATTCACATACATACATTCATTCATGCACATTTACGTTAGAACCAGAAAGAAAACAATGTAGGTCTTTCCTTTCAGGAAAAAAAAAATGAAGACTTTCATAAAAACATCGTCTTTCAAAGTAAAGAATTTTCTTTCTTTGCATATATAAGGGACAAATGCAAGACAGAAAATTTTTTGAGACATTCATATTAAATTTCTTCTTTTAGCATGGAAAATTTACCAAGGAAACCTCACTTAAAATCACATAATTCATCTGCCCACGATTGCAGGAGACTGGTGTCAGGACAATTTTCTTCATTTGATAATCCTTTCACCTTCAAATTCTCTTTTTACATCAGACTGTCATGTCTCCTAGAAGTGAATGAGCTTAACCTAATACAAGATCAATTTTATATCCCTTGTGGAAAAAACAAACAACACAACAAAAACCTTTGCTGCATATTCTATGTAGTTCTCCAATTTGTAAGGTGCCCATATGCCACAAAACTAAAAATCAAGTCTCATTAAGAAATGATAATAAATTATATGAAATTTGAGAAGAAGCATGCATTTATCTTGCTGTTCAAAACTGAATCCTTCTCAAGCCCCTTAGCCAAGAGTTACAAATCTTATTATAACAGCCAAAAGAAAGTCAGTCATCCTGAACAACATCTCCACAGCCCTTTCATATGACTTTATCAAAACTGTATACCAGATTCAGGCAAATCACTTCTCAAGCCAGTCCTTTTTTTGTGACAATGTTAGATACAAACATTCAAAAGATTTTGCTTTTGGAATATTTATTTGAGAGCCAAGAAAAAAAGAAAATTTTCTACAAGTGCTGCTAATAATGCCATCCATGAAAGCATCTGATACTGGACTTGTGTATAAGGGTATGATTTGGGACCAGAGTGCTCAACATTCACTTGTTTTGTAAAGCTTTTGGGTTTATGAATTCTGTTTTCTACTACTTACAGCATACTTGCTGTGGAATATACAAGCATATACTCTAGAAAATAGTTGTGTTTTAATCCCCTCACTTTTGCCAAAGAAACTAGTGCACCCTGTAGTCAGTGTGCATTCTTTAGTGCAGTTTTTATACTCATGCACCTGTAAAATGAGCTCATTTGGTATTTAATTTCATTTCATGTTATAATTCAGGAAGTAATATATGTGGGAAGCCACAAGGTCCGCTATTGTGTAGTTGCTGGTCAGTTAGCAGGCATCCAATATCCACTTGAATGGGAGCATCACTGCAAATGGAAGCATCATGTAACTTTGACCATAGAAATATATACAAATGAGTTCAGTATCTATTGGACTTTCAAAAAATAACCACATATGTAAGTGTGTCCAGTAATAAAATGAGATATATCCCCCAGTGCTTTACAGCAGAGGTTCTGAACCTCAACTATTTCCATTCCAGCAGCCACTTCTCACTTGCCAATACATAAAAGGGTGAAACATTCTCCACTTTAGAGGCAGACAGATATCATTTTCATAGACAGAAGAAGACTTACAATTAATTAAATTTTCTTTCTTACTTCCAGTAAAGAAAAACAAAACAAAAACAAAAAAGAAACAAGAACAATCCTCAGTAGAAACATTTGGTGAGAGTTAAGCTCCTGCAACCAACAGATAATTCCTATCTGATTTTATCTGAGGGGTCAACTTAAATGACACAGCCTTCTTTTGAATAACCCAAACTCTTTCAAACTTTACCAAACAATTTAGAAGAAAAATGACCTTTGGAAAGTAATGAACTATTTTTAGAAAAGCAAGAACTGGAGAAGAGGAATGAAATAACACTACAAATGCAAATCGCACTCAAGAGAAAATTCAAGCCACTAAATTTTCTTTTATGTCATTTTTTAATTTAATAAAAAATTTAGAATTAGATGCCCACTTTTTCAGACATATGAACTTATCATCTGCAGTCCTCTCTAAACACTTCTCCTAGAAAGCTCTGAAATACATGTGTCAAGGAGACAGTAAGCCCAGGGGACTAGACCAAAGCTACTCTGAAGAAGCAACCTGAACAACATATAACAGGTTGTTCAGTCACAGCCAATGCAGCTTTAATATACTTATTTGCTACTGAATTATTACATTGAATTACTTAGTTAAGTGAACATGCAAAGTTAGATCCAGAGAATACCAGTATTTTTCCTACAAGTTTTCTGAAGATTAATATGTGCCCAAACTTAAACTCTCAAATCAGGGCACTGGGTAAATCATTTTGGTTAGTGGCATTCACACTGTAGTTTGTGGCCCCAGGGTACTCCATGGAGAATAATTTGTACAGAGCATGGCTCTATTAGCATAGATCTTTTTCCTTATTTCCAGGTGTCTCTGCTAGGGTCAATAGAACATTGTTGGTGGTGGTTTTCCCCACATTATTATTTTTTTGTTTATAAATTACAAATGATGCTTTTCCAGAATGTGGATTTGAA
This sequence comes from Alectura lathami, assembly GCA_013399715.1. NCBI lineage: Eukaryota > Metazoa > Chordata > Aves > Galliformes > Megapodiidae > Alectura > Alectura lathami. The sequence continues at coordinate 11,072 of VXAV01001871.1, forward strand.
TGTACATTTTCTTCTAAGAAGTCTGAAGAAGAAAATGGACTGTTGAAAGGAAAGGAAGTGAAAAAGCGGTTTCAGTTGAGAAGCAGTGCTAGAAGAAAATCCTGATTTGAAGAGGCAGTGTGGACAACACTGCTGGAAGTGAAAGTGGAAGCAATGCAGACTGGTACTGTATAGTGAGAATATAAGGAAATTAAGTGATGTGAGTTTTTTGGCAGGGGCAAAGTTGTGAAGAGCTGTGAAGTTGAATTCTTAGAGCTAATATTTTCATGAGTGGCTTTTAATTTTGAGTTTATGAGCCGGGGGAAAAAAAAAAAAGGAAAAAGATCTTATGAGGAGCCCCAGCTCTTCACAAAATGTTGAGAATCAGGCCCTCTTTAAACCTGGAGCTGGTTGTGTAAAAACTGAGAAACCTCAAATTATCTTGTCATCTAACTGGATAAATCCTGCCCCTTGAAACATTTATACTGTTTTTGAATTGGAAATGAAAGATCTGGAAATTTTAGATCACTGAAGGATATTATCATTTATTACTGGATTTTACTGTCTGCAAAAAACACTCTTTTTAAGCCTAAAAAAGAGTAATATTTGATCTCTGGTGCCCATGTTTGACAGTGAGACTCTTATCATTAGATAACAGTTAGAGTAGCTACCATCCCACATTCTTCAAACACAACCAGATGTTTTGAGGACTAAGTGGTGGAAAAGCTCAGTCTTCAATCATGCAAAGCAGTTTGCATCTTTATTGTACCATTTGTTTAGTAGGCTGACATGGGATGCTTAAATATCGGTATTTAGGCAGCTGCTTAATTAAATTCTCAAGGCTGCATTTTGATGGGGGTAATTCATTTTAAATGAACAACAAAACATAAGCCCTTTCTTNAAATAACAGTGACATCTTGAAATGAGCCACTGATCTCCACAGCCCCCCTTTTCCCTACAAATCTGTCTCAAAACCTGATGGAAACGAGCATAGATGTTTTATAATAGCTTATAAAAATATATATATTTCTGAGTCCTTTTTATGACCCTTAAGAGTCAGAATCTGTTGAGAATATTTTTGTTTTGTATTTTTGTATTAAAAAAAAAAATTGCTATTTTATAAAAGGCTATTTATTCTTAAAAAAAAAAAAAAAGAGAGAAAAATCTAAAATTAGCACTTAGGATTTCTTTTATTTTACTGAAATTCATCTTATTTACTTTGCATATATATATATGGCTGCTCTCAGTTTTCAAGGGTGTCCAATTAAAATTGTCAAGCAGGAAACAAAACTAAATGAAACAAACAAACAAACAAAAAATGTGTGCTGTGTGTCCTATTTGCTGGCCATAGTAAATACAGCAGCAAGGAGATGCTTTGGCCCAGGCCTGAGCTTTGGATCAGTTCAGAAAACCTTTGTCTCAGTCAGACTTGTCCTTGTGTTCCCATTCAAATGTTTCTTGTTTCTATAAAATCTCATTTCCATAAATGATCCAAGAACCATGATGTCTATTTTTGCGTCCTAACCTGAAAACTGTGGTGAAGCTATTCATCCCATTTTCAGTGGAACAAAGAAATTATGAGGTAGTTGAAATTGATACAAGTAGTCAGGTTTTTAACTATTTATTTCATATAAATGTATACATATATCTGTTTTATAAACATGTATACAAATGGAAGATATGCTCTCAAGACAAATACGGCCCTAGTTTGACTAAATTAGTTCAGGGGAGTTGCCATAGAAAATAAATATACCCCTGCATTTTTATTTATTTATTTATTTTTTAATTTAAGCTACTCAGAGTTGGCATTGCCATTCCTTTAAATTTCATACAGCTTAAAGCACATTCTCAGGTAATGGTGATTAGGTTGATGAGACAGAATTGTTAACCATCACAGTGATTACAAACCTTTAAAACTCATCTATATTTTCTAATACAAGATGAAAATACATCATGGAATATTCTCTAAGACTGTTCTTCATTTACTGTTTTAATACTTCCTCTGCTCATACTCCAGACAAAATTAGCTCCTACTGACTGCAGTGGCTTATCCAGGGAGCAACTAATCTTATCTGAATTTCACAAATACCGCAAATGGTAGCTTGTGACTTTGATTACTAGGAGAGAAGGGCTAATCAGATTCCTTTCCTTAAAACAGTGGTTCATTCAGACCCTTCAGTCCGAGAGATCAAAGCTTCTTCTTCTCTCTGTCTGCAGCAAAGCTCATTAGAAGGAGGTTGTCAGGGTTATAATCATGCAACAGTTTTACTTCTGGGTTATAACGCTTTTCCTTTCTTATCAGTCTGTGAGGTCCAAAGTGAGAAGAACAAAGTAGGTATCACTGACATATGATACTTTTAATACCTTCAGAAATTGCTGTGGTCTGTTATCTATTTTATTCTGTTCCTCAATTTTAAAGTGCTTTTCAAATATATCTCAACTATACAAGAGACTGGAGGGGGGGATTATCTGGCTTCTAATATTTCAATATCAATAACTATGTAAGCAAGTTATTTTCAAATTAATACTTAATCTATTTGACTGCATCATATATTTAACATGCTAGCTGTTTACATATGAAATTGATCTTAAGAATAATGTATCTTTTAAAAATTTCCTTATCGTCATTTCCATGTATATTTAAAGACAGAAAAATAAACTATATGTTCCTATTTTAGGCCATATACATATCTTGTACAGTGTTTGGACTGTATGTCTTGCAGCTAGGAATTATTCAACTGTAATTGTGATATTTGCACTGATGTGATTGGTAATTTCCAAAAAAAAAAAAAATTTGCTTTTCTCTAGATCCTGATTCCAGTATCCTTTTCTGTCTCCCACAGCATTAAATGGTCAGTGTGTTCGAATACAGAATTCTGATTAAGGGATCATATTTAATAATAACACATAAATGATGATCTCTTGAGACTACTAGATACTTAATGATTGAACAGGATATTGCAAAGGTAAAACAACGTGACTTACTTCAAACTTTTGAATACATTTTTCATTCTATTATACTCAGAGCCCCAGTGAATTCAGATGCAGTACTCATTCGGGTAGACAAAATATGAGATCAAGACTTAAGTTACAAATAAAACGAACAATGATGGCATGAAGTACAAGTATATTTTTAAACTCTTCTATTGAGCTATTATTGAAAAGCAGCTACTTACCTACAACTAATAATAACTTTTGGCCAAAATTTCCCTGTGAATTCAAAACATCAAAACATAATAATATTTTAGATCTGTAAGATGTGCACTACAAGAAAAAAAAAAAAAAAAAAGAAACATTAGGATCTGCCTACATTGAGTAATTAATAGTAAAATGGTAGAACTGGAACAGTCACTGAATGAACTAGTCATGGAGTTGAAAGCTGAATGATCACATCTATGTGGCACTAGGGTAAGCCAAACAATCAGGGAGCAGCGTCATGCCAACAGTTACACAATCCCCTAGAACAGAATGAGTGCCTACACCACAGCGTATTATATATCTTGAGCCCTCCTGTGTATGGGTCTAAGTCTCCTAGTTCACTCAGAGCTAAATCAGTCATCTTTAACATAGTGTCTTGTACAGCAACATCATTATCTGTTCCTCTGTGCTCAGGCATTGCATATTGCACTGGGTTTTCCAGCTTACCATTGGGTATGCTTCATTGTTCTCTTCATCCCTTTCATGAGCTGATTCACCCAAAATACTGTTAGTGCCTCGCACATCTGCCTCTGGGGTCCTCCTGCCATTTCTCCTGCTGCTGCTGCCCCTTCAAATTGTCCCTCCAAGGGAGAATTTCACTATTTCAGCTGTGTGACAGACGGCAAGTTAGTGGTCTGTTAAACTCTGTTCTGCATCACTGTTAACTTTTGAGGGTGACATGTCTCACAGGCAACATGTGTTTTCATCTCGTGATCTCTTTTTTTCTTCAGTCAGCTCTCTGGAATCTACTCCCAAAGACATCCTCTGGACAACCACAATTAAAATAATTCTTCAGCTTAAACGTCACTTAATATATAAAAAAATATAAAATAATTTTATAAATATATTTATGTAGTAAACAAATAATAAAGCTAAAAAAAATGTACAAAACAATGAGATATTTTGGGACAATATACAGTGGTGTACTAACCATTGAAAGATGCCTTATGGATAAGAAAATTTTCTGTTTAAAGAAGAAGCCTTGTCCTCTTGAGATATTAGCTCTTCCATATGATTTCAGAAGTTGGAGATAGTATTTAAGTGTTCTGAATATGAGAGAAGCTGATCACTGCATAAAACCAGCTGGAATCAGTTAAAGCTGTGAGTGTTCAGAATCACTCAGGATGGATATGCCTTATCCACACTAGTGCCTTATCTTAGATAAATACAATGGAATATGAAGCTGCAAAGTTATGTTTGCTGAGTCCTCTTGCTCCCCACATTCACTTCAGGCACCTCAAAAGTGTTTCAGTGTCTAATTTGAATAAAAATAAATAAAAAGGTCATTTAATTAATTAATTGTAAAAATATCTAGCAGTTTCCTTAACTTTGCAAAGAAGAGTGGAGAGAGCTAGCAGAGCTGAAGAGGAACTGACAAGTTGTGTCTTCTTTATGCATCTTCTCTATCTAATTTAACTGGCCTGCTCAAAAGATCATAATGGCAGACAAAAAAGGGATGTTGATGCCTTTTCCAAAAGTACACTTTCTCAGAGCGTAGAAGGTATTGAATTCATGCATTTGAAAGTACAGGAAGATATAGTTTTAAAATTTGCATACAATGAAATTGAAAAGGGAATATTTCTTGAAAATTCACCTCACTTTAGAGATGTGCATGCTAAGATCAAGAGCCTCCTTGACATATGAATAGTGCTATTTTAGCAAATTCCAGATGGTGAAGTTTGTCGTATTGGTAAGTGATATTTTCTAAGTTGAATTTCTTAAAAGTGCCCAGCAGTGAACACGTGTCCATACTCCTGTACAAATCAACAGAGAATACTTGGCCAACTAGACTGTGATTGGCAAAACATTCAGACATTTCACTTTGGAAAAGAAATGTCACTTCATGGAATGGAACTTCCAAAAAACCATTCCACTGCTGAAAGGAAAAGAATCTCTATTTTTCCTTTATTTAAAAGTAGAATAAATTATTATAAAAACATGCACATATGAATACAGGCTTCTGTTATCTAAAATATTATCTTGTTTTCCAATTACAGGAAAAAAAATAACCGAATACTTTCTGTGTGTTTATGGAGTTTCCCAGTTTGTTCCAATGACATCATTATGGCATTTAGAACAACGAATTTTATATCACAAGACTGTAAATATTCTTATTGTTTTACCACCTGTAGATTTAAAAAAAAAATTCACAAATGCCCACTAAGGAAAACTGCTGTCATCTTATATGAGGTAACTTCAGAGCACTGGGTTTAATGCACTTAGATGGCCATCAATATGGTTCTGCAAAAAAAAAAAAACCTGCAAGATAAGACAAAAGAAGGCTTATCTACTTTGTTTTTCAAAGTAAATGCTGTTAGTAGGTTGAGATGTGTAAAAGAAGCAGCAGAAGGTACACTTTCCATTCCTCTTGCATTGGACACTGCAAAAAGTGATAGGAACAGAGGAAGAGAGAGCATACAGGAGCAAAATTTCCTTTCAAAAAAGAAGAACCGGATGTGAATAAATAGTTCAGATCTACCGATCCTCTCTCTTCTCTGTGAAAGTGCTGTCAGGTTGTCTAGAGAACTTGTGTTATGTGGCAAATACCCTCAACCAAAAATTTGACTAAAGGAACCCAGCACTGCGATGGAAAGTAAAATGAAGGAGGGTTTCTCCAAAGAGACCAGGAGGCCTGGATTTTTTGTCACAAAACTAGCTCCATGTCTAACCAAAATCCTGTTATTTTCTGGGAAATTTTAAGATAGGACAAAATCATTTATGCTTGGTGAAAATTTGGCACATGTTAGTTGAAATTATATCATATTTTTTGCAGATTAGAACAAATCAGAACAAGAACAACAAAATTAGAAAAAAAAAAAAAAAAAAAAAAAATTATTTTTTGGGAAA
>VXAV01001872.1:28144-38975 GCA_013399715.1 Alectura lathami
CTTTCAGTTCCAGACCTGACTGACCAAACATGTGCTGGTATCAGGAAAGGCGGTAACAAAACGCATGCCCAGGACCTAGGGAAGAAGGAGCAACTGCCTCCATCAACAGCACTACAACTCAGTTGCACTGATTGTGAAATTTAGAGCACATTATGTCAAGCTAGCATATGCTTTCCTCATTTACAGTCTGTCTTTTTACCTTTAATTAATGTCAGCATTTGTTACCTGAGACAGGAATCCATTTAGTTATTGTTATTCTGTGCAATGTCAAAGGCAGGCATCAACAGCAGGCAATTGGTGCAGCAAACATCATTCACCCAGAATAAAAGAAGGAACAACCAAGGATTCCCTTTCTCAATGGGAGCCTGGGAGCTCCTGCCCACAGCGCTGATTGGTTTGCCAGTCTTTCAGCAGCCAGGAGCTAAACCACATGAGCCAAGGAGACTTTCACTGAGGACTGATTGTAAATGGCAGGACTGAGCTCTGTATCATCTGTTTCAGAGTATTTCTATGACAAAAGCAAGACAGAAACCAGAAAACTCAAAGAGCACAGGGAATTGAAAAGTTCTCTCAATTTCTAAATATGCAACAGAGAAAAGCTCCACCCACATAACAATCTCTTTTCTCCATGGCTGAGAGTAGAAAGACTGAAGCATAAATGTCTGTTCCCTACATTGAGATCATAGACACCTGTTCTTTGTTGCTTGCCTGTATGTCCCATTTGATCTTCATCTGTTCTCTCTGAGATCATTTCCTAGGTGTATCATTTCCTACCCTTAAATCCCAAATAAGTTATTTTCTGCTGCTTTTCATAAATTTAACTAGCTGGTCAATAAAGTACTTATTGCTTTCATCATTCTCCCCTTCCCTGCTGTCTGCCTGATCTCATAGTCTGACAAAGGCAATCCATGACTTAAAAGTACCTGAATATCTCATTTTTGTTTGGTTTTATTTCATTTTCTTTATGGCAAGAAGTTTTTGCATGTTTGAGAAGTCAAACTCGGTAGAAGCTAGGTCAAGCTCTCACCTGCCATAATTAAATGGTTTATTCCACATCAGCTCGCTTTTCTAAGTTTTCCTTTTTGCAGTACTTCAGTGCTGTATTTTACTGGCAGACAGCTTAGGGCAACATTTAAAATAATCTGTGCTTTTTGTTTGTTATTGTAGTTTTGACATCCAGAAACCAATATGTTTCTTTGTCTTTATTACTTTGTATTGTTTGTACCTAAGCTGTTTGACAGCATTTATCAAAGGTTTACATGCTGCTTTCCCTGTCAAAGTGTTATTCTCACAATGCTATAGTAAGCAGCATAATGACTCTTTAACAAAAATGTTCCTTGACCTTCCTCAAAACAAACAAACAAACAAAAAACATTTTCATTAGTTGCAGGTACACAATTACACTTCAGGAGAACTGTCTACCATTTTGTCACTTTTGTAAAGGAAAGAAAAATCACCATCATCTTCTGGAGCCATTCACAGGCTGGTCTCAAAGGTTCACTTTCCTTTAGACAGCTAAGTGAAGTTCCTGAATTAGCAGCATTATCACACTAAATTAATCCTTTAGTCCAAGGACAGGAGAAAGGGGCACATTCCAAACAGCAATTCAGAGCTCTAGTGCTTTGAATTGAGAGGTGTGTCTCGCTGTCTACAAAAAACAAGTCCAGGGAAAACGTGTATTAGAATACCATCAGCTTTCCTGAGAATGGTAAGCAGAGAGGGGTCTTGTGTAGGGCTACCCTTGGAAGCGAATGAAGAGGCTCCCAATCTACTAGGTTGAAGAATAAGAGACTGACAATATAAGTCATATTGATTCATTCCATACTAGTCATAATTAAAGATGCTATGAAAAAGAAAGTCAAAATCACACAAATGAGTTTGGAGGCACACTTCACATACATTTAGCAGGACTGGGACAATCTAATCTTATTAGAAGCCTGGAAATTCTCATTTTATATGCACATTAAACACAAGATATTAATAAAATTATCTCCAGATGAATCTTGGTCCGACATGCAGTGGAACTAGGACTGAACTAACACCACTGAACCGGAAAATATGAACAGTCTTTGCATATTTTTAGAGTTCCCTAATAATCTGTTCTCAGGTGGAAAAATGTAGTTTTAAAATAGCTCTGCTGCTTAGGCAAGAAAATAACATCAATACAGAACAGATCAGTCTATATTTTGCACCTTATGCATTCTTGCCAAATTCACAATTTAATTTAAAGTCTTATTAAGGGTGAAATGAGTGTTTATTCAAGTAAAATGGAGGAAGAATTGAAGTTGCAGAGAAGTCAATGACAAAACATCTGGTGACCTTTAAGAGGCCAGAACATTACTCCTCAACAAACCTTGTTCCTTGAATATTTATTGTGTCTATTCAATTAAGTTACTGAAGTGACACAAGGAGTAACCATTGCTCTTTGTTTCTTTTCTCCCCTAGTATTGTTGAAGTGGACTAGATGAGTCTACCAGCCTTTCACTAGAAATTCTGTTGTGGTCCTGAAACAGCTGAAAAATTGCATTTTAAAAGGTGAAAATACTTCATCTAAAAATACCCAGTCATTTATGGTTCTTACATCTGACAAAGGTCCTGTTTGTCTAGAAGCAATGGGCCACTTGCACAGGATGGCTGCAAGACTACATGGTACATACATACCCAACATGAACAAAAGGATCTTAGCATTACACACAGCAATGACACAGTAATCTGGACCCAGTTTTCTACCGTACCATCACCACAGACATGTCTTGTAATTTTAAGCATGTTCCAATTTTAATCTGACCAAAATTAATCCTATTTTGAGCTAAGGGATGAACAAGATGACCTCCAAAGATACCTTCCAACCTACATTATTCTATTACTCCCATTTCTTTTTGTTGTTAATCCAGCGGTAAAGCTCTGTAATAAACTTGAAGCCAAAGGAATTGCTCTAGACATTTCCTATGCAGCCAAGTTTGCTTACTCTAGTGCCCTAGAAGAGCACTGACAGTGTTCAGTAGAGTATTTACATAAAATAAAAGGTGTTTAAAATATTCAGAAAATGTGTCTCATTCTGCAATTTTATGCTTACTAGCTTTAAAGAAAACCAAAGGATATGTATGTCTGGTCCCTTGCTATACTGTATATATGTACTTCCTATTTTTTTTAAGTTGCTTCTTCACAGACTAAATTATAATTTCAGAACATATACAAGAAAGCAAGACTTCAGAGATCTTTTTGCTTTTCAGCAGTTCTGTCCCATGGTCTCCAAACAAACTCCCAGCCTGCTGACCTTCTGTCAGAGAAGTACCGTAAACTGTCAAGATTGCAAAACTCCAGAAGTTTTTATGTTGATATCTAACTCACAGCCGTGCCATAGTTCCCTTAGCTCCCTAATGCCTGACACCTTTGCCTTCACCTCAGCTCCTCACTTAAGTAAACAAAATTTTACCAGGAGGAAAACGTGTCAACTGATAATTCTTACGTTTTAATTTAAAACATATAAGGTAAATGCTCATAACAGCAGCTAAAGATAAATTTTATGTGTGTCCTGAAGAAGTGTAGGAGATTTGCCGTACTGACACTAATGTGCAAGGCTCCTTCAGGGGAACTTGAAGAGATTTCTTGAATTTCTGAAGCTCTTGGTTGTTTTTCATGGTTCATTATTCATTAGTATTTGTACTTCACTAATCCCTAGAAGTTCCAGTTATGCACCAGAACAAACTGCACAAAGACAGACATTTCTAAGGAAAAATCTAAGAAGGATCCTTCCCTACAGAAATCACAGCCAGAAGAGATAGAGTTTTAACAGGGAAAATGTTCCCTTTTATCCTAATCATTTAGATGGGAAAAGTGGAACATGAGGACACAGGATTTATCTACTGCCTGTTCCTGCTGTGGTAGTCACGTGTGTACAGTTCCACATTCAGGCTTGTATTCCTTTTGAGAAACAGTGTTATATCTGTAGTTATTTCTCAGTGTGTGCATTTATATGATTGCTCAGTAGCATCCATGTATATACACGCTTAGATACATATGCAGAATTAGATAAGTACATTTGAATCAAGATGTAGAAAACTTAAAAACTGATAAATCTTACTTCTACCAACACTCATATCTCTTATTTCGATACTCTGCTTTTAGAAGTAGATGAACTAGATAGCTCATGTGAGTTCAAATATTAATATGTTACTCTGGTAGGTCTCTCTAAAGGGCATACATTTTTCTTCTAGACTGCAACAGGAACTTTCTAGGAAGTCAGAGGACCCAGAATTATAGCTATGAAATCATATTCACTCCCTGTGTTTTCAATACAAATCTCCTTTATTTACAGGTTAGTATAATAACAATAATAAGCTCAGTCTTCAACAGAGTAAAGCAATGGAAAGATTAGGCTATGACCTATAATGTGCTACAATGCCTGAGTAATCATCCCCTTAACTTTTGGGAAACCTCTCAGTGCATATAATAGGAAGGATTCCATTGTTTGGAAAGGTTTAAGCAAGCTTAGCACATTACACACAAAAGAGACACTTAAACTTTCAAACCACTATACACAAGCATTTTGTGCTATTGCAGACAATAAAGCCTGTGTTCACGGCTCACTATCAGTACAGCTCAACTCTATAGCCACTGCTTCAGTTCTCCAAATTAATCAAGCCACACAATTCAAAAGCAGCACAAAAATGATTAATTAGAATCACTTGTTGTCAAACAAAAGGGACCGAGGGTGTAGAGGGAAAGAATGGGACAAAAAAACAAACCCTGATAACACAAATTAGGTTGGGAAATGTATCCCACTAGGAAACAAAGGCAAGAGCAGCAGAACTGAAGAAGCTGGATGAGGCTGATTACAAGCATCAGTTCAAGCTCTGCCTGTTGAGTTGTGTCCTGTGAAATATGTTGCGTTAGTCAGAAGATTTCCGTTTCTCTTGACCACTAGCCCTTATGTAACTTCCACATCATGCTTAGCTTTGTGACTTCCACTCTTCTAAAGCTGAAATTTGACTAAAAATGTTCAAAATGTATCAATGTGAACAGATAAGCAAACAAAACAAGGGTGATCATGTAAGCTGCACTTAAAATAACATATTAAAATTTTAAAGTGTATGCCACAGCTATGAAAGTAAGGAAAAGGAAATGTAGGGAGAAAGGAAAAAAGAAAAGCAAATAAAAATATTAAAAAGCTGTCTTTAAATCATCGTGCACATTTTAGATTTGGTCTCCCTTCTTTTCTCCAGTATTTAGAGCCTCTACTACTAACTCTCCTAGTCCTGCCTGCGCTCTAGTCCTCCCCTCCACTCACAGGCTGGTACCACACTTTTCAGCTTCATTGCAACGTCTGCCTCAGCCTCCACCCATCCACAGCTGAGTGCCATTTGTCCTGCTAACCCAGCTCCTCTCTCCTCAAGTAAATACCTTTTCGGTACACTCTCCTCTCTCTCCTTCCATCTCATTTGGCTTTTAGTATGCAACTGCTGGAGAAAGGGGAGAGGAAGGAGGCCAAATCAGGACAGACTTTTCCAGGGACTTTTCCTGCCGATGTACCAGACACATTCAGCTCTGTTGAGGAGATTCACACACACTTCCCTTCCTCTCTTCCACCACCTAGCTTTAATATCTGCTATGCTGCACAAAGGTAAATATTTTGTTTCCTTGGTAGTCCAGAAAGGCAGCATGTTTGACTTTCACCTGACCTTGTTGTAGAGCACCACCCTTTTCTGTCTAAACGTGCTGTCCTTTGACATGTGATCGTACAGATCTCAGAGAGACCACAAACAACATAATCAGCAGTAACACTCTTCTGAGTTTCTTCTTTTCTTTTACTGCCACTGGTAGAGCACACCTGTCATGACTTAAAATGAAAAAGCTCAAATCATAGCAGAAGGATGCAACTTAGACACGTGAGTTCTTAGTCCGCTTTTGCAACTAACAGTGAGCTGCTGTCTGCCATGTTTAGACAGCTATCTATACCCCCACTGGCTGGTTGTGAGTACAGAAGTTACACCAGCTGCGTTCAGAGCAGTTACTGTGGTATACATATACTCTGTGAATCATCTTCACAGCACTTTGGAAAACATCTGATCTAGTACTGAATGTAGCAAAATCTTATGCATCACCAGGTGTATATGTGCTGGTGAGGTATTTGGGTAGGGCAGAGTGAATTTTAGCCCTAGAACAGGCCCTGAGGAAAAGATTACCTAATTTTTCCATAAAGAGTGTGTTTTTATTTTAAAGGCAATGTCCAATGGGAAAAGAGAGGTGTTTTTTGTTGTTGTTGCTTTTTGTCGTTTTTTGTTCATTTGTTTTTGTCTAGTTTGTCATCTGTAAAGAGCTTTGGTCACTTTTTGAAATATTTTTAAATGGGTGTATGTGTGGTGAGGCATTATTCTTTTCTTCAGGATGTTTTCCATGTTAGAAGTTATTAAGTCAATCTTTGATGTCATGTGGATGGCTGAAGATGTGGAAGGATTATGACTACAGAGTAATCATCGTGGAATCATAGATCCAGGTATCTTTTGCCCTGGATCCAGGGAAGAGAGTGGGCAGGATGTTGATGGCAGTTGCCTCTTTCCAGGACCCTGCATGCCACAGACTTACAGAGCCAACGTGAGCATATGCTGCCATTAGCAGCCAGGGCTGCTCGGCAAACAGCCAGGCTCTGCCATTATCCTGTTCTGAGCAGCAGCAATGACCCTGACGTACCTCAAACCAGCAGGTTACCTCTTCCACCTTAATAAACTTCACTGCTTGCACTCCTGTTGAGCCAGATTAAATTCTAGGCTGAATCATAAGAATCAAAAGCAAAAAAAGTATTTTAATACACTCGGACATATACGACAACTTGTAAAATTTGCATGCTCTGTGTGCCCGTATTGAAAATTGTTAAGGTGGTTATTGACTATACATGTCGACAATAACCTGTTTATATCTGTTAAAATTTATGTACCAGAAAAGGGCATGGCATATTTAAGAAGCAAGCTATCCACCACAAGACTTAGCTTAGTCTTTCATGTGCTTTTTTGAGTCCCCCAATATGTGAATGTAGAAAGATAAAGTTTCTTCTGCTTCCCATAAAATATTTCAGAAATCAGAATCAATTTTATTTTCTTGGAAATACAGTGGAGACAATGTAGAGGCAACTTCTGACATGATGGAAATTTGATAAAGGGAAGATGATGCTGGGATTCCAGAGCTCAGTGATGAACTGACTCTGCACTGTTTACTTAGCCAAGAAGGATTTCAGTAGTTCTTGCTAGCTTAAAATTTCAGTCAATATTCTAAGTGCTTGCCAATGAAAGCCATTGAGTGCTTGCTTCCAGAGAACTGCAATACAAGCTATCTATATCTAACTGAAACTGGAAACTATGTCTTGATTCCAGTCCAGGAGGGGAAGAATCGTGATATTCTCCCCTCAGGTAGGCAGAACAAGCAAAACCTAAAGCTTGATGAGTGTACTCAGAAACCATATCTAATCCAAGCAGCAGAGCACGCTGCAGAACTCTCAAATCCAGCGTCAGCATCCACTGGTGCCTCCATGTGAGCAGAAGCCAACTCAGATTTGAAACCAGTATGCCATGCAAGTATAATCCTGAACCTAAAACAATAATCCCTGGCACTCTGATTAGAGTTTAGAAGGATGGTCATAGTTTTGTGACTACCTGGCCATTCTGCTCCTGGTCATGGAGCTAACACGCTCTTCTCTGGCTTGGATGCACACCATCCTCTACAGTATGTACTGAGGAGGACAGATAAAGCAGTATTCTGACCATTGTAACTTGTTTATCCATGTTTATTAGCACAGTCATAATAGCAGAGAATCATGCTTGTGATTCATCAGCCGATGATGGCAATTTTATTCACACTTTGAACAAAGGACTTAAGAAGATTCGTCAGTGTAGGCCATAGATCAGCTAAGAGAAATCAACTTGATTGCCTTCTCCAGAATCCTTGCATATGAATTGTTTATTTTTTTGTTGTTTGGTTGATTAGTTGTTTTATTTTGTTTTGTTTAATCTTAAACTATAACAATGTATCTCTACTGCTTGTCAGGTTCTCCAGACAGACGCTCACAATAGGGTAAGGTAAGGTAGCTGTTCTCATGGTGCAGCTGTGTGCCCCAGTTCGTGCATATCGAGGATGCAGGAGCCACCAAAACACAAGCCAGCTGTTTCAATGCAGAGGGGCAGACAGCCTCCTGAGTATGTTCAGTATTCCCTGGGCAGCACTTCTGCTGGCTACACTGAGGTCTGTATTGCTGGGGTTACAGTACTTACTGTCTAAAGAGTACTGGAGTCTCTCCCCGAGAAACTAACTGTGAAATATGCTTGTACCAACCCAACCCAACTCTAGAAGAATTCATTTCAGTGAATAAAAATATATTACAATAAGTTGTCAATTTCTAGACCCTTCTCACTAGTCATAACGATTGTGAGGATTCTGCTGAGTGCCATGAGACATGTAATGGAGTTTCTTTAATCAAGTGGACAACAGCAGTTAAACTCTGGAGGAAAAGTCCAGTGGAATTGAGACAGAAAATTAACCATGGCTGTTAGCAGCTTTGATGCAGTTGCTAAAAGTTGCTTTTGTTTTTTAATATAAGTTAGAAAAATCAATCACCTCAGACACTGTTCTCTGTCTCTACAGTATTTTAAAATCTTTCCTTCCCAAAATAGCAACAAAGCCTGAAGTGCTAAATGCATTCTATAGATTTTGAGTCTTGCTGCAATGCAGCATTTACCCAAGACATGGCCAAAACTAAACAAGTGAAAGATATGCACTTAGCAGAATAGTGTGTTATCAGTCACCTTACGGCACTCACACATGGTTAACTGGAAACTATGTGGGATGCTAGACATTAATGTTTGGTTTCTATGTTATTGTAAAAATTAATGATATTGATGTATTTATTAAAGCCAAAACAAAGTATTGATTAGATGGAAAATGATACATTGCAATATTATTTATTCAGAGTATGTATTTATAATTATTTTTGCCTTTTTTTTTTTTTTCTCATGAAATTCAGCTTTCTAAGGTTTTCTTTACATTTCTGCTTGTTTGCTTTTTGGCATAAAAAGTGACACTCAGAATCCATGTCTCTAAAAGCTCAGACTCTTGAGAAAATATCAGATGTGAGTCATGAGAATGTCACATGTTGGAGACACTAGAAATGTAACATTGTTGAGCACCTTTACAAAGTTCTAATATAAGTAATGATACATTATTTATCTCATCATATTTTCTAAGTGTTTGATAGATATTAGAAATGCAGGATTCAGCTACTATGGTGACAAATGCCCTCTATCATCTTAATCACACATGATTAGCTGGTACTAAACCTGGTCCAAGAGAACTAATTTATTAGGATTTTTGTCATTCTTTAACAGATGCAAATGTTAAAATCCTTATAACTGATATTTGAACAGGGTGAATGCCACAAGATGGTTCTTCTGAAGCTAGATAAAACTCATTGTTTTTCAGTAGACTTAAATTTTGACTCATTTCTGCAATGTCATTGAGAAGCTGCAGTATTAATGAATGTATTAAAATCAGTAATAACGAGAAGCTGTGTTCCCAGCTAGTAGCAGCCATGGCTTAAAAACTGAATTGTTCTCTCAAAATGAATAAAGGTCAGGAATGATTTTCATAGAAAAGGTCTATGCTTTAAAATTCCTAATCACTCAACCAGTAAAATGAGTATGTTTGACTATCAAATACATGGAAATGCAATCCATGTAAAAATATGTGTAGATTGGCAGGAGAGTATTACCATTAAAATAAATTGTAAATTACTTTTCAAAAAATTAGGAAACATCTTTCACAGAACCTTAATCTGCTGAGAGACAGATAATTAAACTTGAACAAGACCTTTTGGCTGAAACATCAGTGTTATTTACCTGTTGCTAAAATCAGAGGTTCAGCACAGCAGTTGAAGTCAGGCCTATTTTACAAAATAACTCCCTTTCTTTAAGAATGCACGTTTTACACCAGGCTTCATTTGAATATCTGTATAATTCCGTTGAGACCAGTGAGACTTTTGCATTTGTTTAAAGTGAGGAACAAGTGTTTACTTGAATAATAGTGGGCTGAAATGGGTATGGGTACTCTTCTGGATAGGTTTCATATTTGAATGCAACCTAAATAGGAGCTATGCATAAATATTTGATTGTCCTTTAGGTTAGATTCTCAGTGCTGGTGCTATTCCTTTGAGATGCTTGGCAACTCATGCATTCCGTGAGGTGGTCAGAGAGGAATGTAATTGCACAGATAATGTTGCCAGCCTCTGGGCTACCTTTATTATTTTTTTTATTGCTGTTTTTTGTTGGTTTGTTTGCGTGTTTGTTATTGTTGGTGTTTTGTTGTTGTGGTTGTTGTTCTGGACAACAACTGAAACTGCTGAGAGATGCTAATGGCTGCAGGAGGCCTTTCTCTATCTCACTATTACTTACTTACCAGAATAAAACATGCCAGTGGTTGATCACACATGAGAAACTAAATCCCTACTCAATCCTTACTCCCTGCACAGTGAGTCTAGATGAATAACAGAGTTAGTATATTTTTGCTTATTTCGTATTAGGGGAATACTTTCCTGACCACATCTGCTCTTGTCCTTCCATTGAAGATTCAGTGGATGAACACTAATAGTGTTAAGAGTTCATGCTTTTTCTACCCTGAATAACTTTGGTGAACCTAGAGATTTCCCTCAGCATCTATCTCCCTCCTGTTTTTCCAGGTGAGACAAGAGAGATAAGAAAATGGGAACAATAATATTCCACAGGTCTGCCACAAATTAGAGGCTTTTAAGACGAGATAGCAATATGGTTCTGATTGATTCACTCATGTTACT
>VXAV01001872.1:48613-59622 GCA_013399715.1 Alectura lathami
TGGATAATGAATTTAAATTGTATTTCATCAAGAATGGAAACTTCATCTATACGTTTGAATGACATCTCTTCTTGTGAGAACATTTCCCATGTTTTCTGTTACTAATAGAAATGTTTTTAAATTTGGCTGTTCAAGATGATATTTACATGCTGATATCTGCTTCTCGATGCTTTTTATAATTATAACCAACTTTATTCAGCTGTTTCTGTGTAAGATACTAGGAAAATATATGTTGGTTTTTATCTGTATTAAAACTCTCCTATCTTTTTTTTGAGATGATCCAGTGTCTTTATTCTTTGGAGGAGGAATTAGAGACTTGGCAAGGAATTAGACTATTATATCAGCCCGTTTACTGTCCTAAAAATCACCTTGCTAAGAAACAATATTAGTCAGCAAATCCTTGTTGATGGTTCACATCCAGCTCCTCTATATTCTGTCTGTCCAAAAGAAGGACTGAAAGGAAGACACTGTTTTTTCCATGCGACTTCCGAAAGTATGAGGCCTTTGTCTCCATGATCAAGAAGATCAGTAATGTGGATAAGGAAAAAAAAAAAAGAGGACAGCTAAAGGGTAAGGAGGATAATAGTAGGTAAGGAGACTGTATGGAGAAGGGCAGTATCAGGAGTTTTATGAGGCAAAATAACTGTGACAAAGTGTTGGTGGAAGGGAGCTAGATTCTGGAGCTGACTGGCAAAGAGTGTCAGGGAAAGAAATATAGACAAGCTGGGAATCAGTCGAGCAAGGTCAGACTGATCTGTGTAATCAGAAAACCAGGAGCAGGAGGGTAATGAGAAATTAATCTGATGAACTAGGACCTCCCTGTCCAAAACAGAACTAAAGCACTGGAAGGGGGAACACTAGATGAAGGACAGAAACTGGGAATGAGTGCCAAGATAAAACATGAACGAGCTAAGACATGGTATCCAGTAGGAGAGGATGGTGTGGGAAGAAAAAAGAGGAGCAGGGTAGGGACACTGGGAGGAGGCAGAGAGATAGGTATGAGGAACTCAGGCAGGAAATCCATTGAAGAAAATTGTGCAGCAGCTGAATGAGAGATATCTGACTTAGAAGAGAACGTCAGTGATGTTACCCATGGCAGAACAGATCAAGAGATTGCGCAGCTTAGTCTGATGGCACAGAGTTTTTGACTGAGGAAGACCCCTCAGAGCCCCTCAGCTTCTCCTGGTGCTGAGGAGCTTGTGAGAAGATAGTGTACTATTGCTATCAATCGTCTTTCCAAATGGCAGAGCCAAAGGTGTCCCTTTTCTGACAGACTGGTGGTGAATCAATGTTTGCACCAAACTGAGGAGTGACTGTTTTCTTGTCTGTCTGGTCAAGGCATAAGTCTCTAATCACTGAAATAAGTACTGCAAGGATACTATTTCTATGTCAAAATTGGGATCCTGCAATAAAAGCTTTTCAGAATTATGAATGTCTCTTGTAAAGCTCTCATGTCTTCTTTTAAAGCCCTTTTCATAGATGGACAAAAGATTCAATCTTATCTTAACTGTAGGTTAAAGACAAGCCCTCCAATTGATTAATTCTTGACCTCTGTTTGAAATGTTGCCATATATGTTTGTGCTGTTCTAGGACTACATCTTTACAATAGCTTAAACTGAAGACTCATTTTTTACAAATCTGTGTCATAGCTAAAGCAAGTATTTTTTAACAGCTTTTATTAAACATATAAAATTTTGTCGGATAGATAATAAATAATCAGCAAATCTTTACAACGTAAAAAAGAGGATTGTTCTTTAAATACTTTTTTTTCTTTTCGTCAGGGAGAGGAAATCTATAGAACTAGTTCATTGAACTCAATGAGCTATTCAAAAAGTATTACATAGAAATATATTATGGAGATTACTATTCAGGATCCTTAAAGGGGACAGACATGAGTCAAATAATAAGTCTTGTGTAAAGGAGTTCTTATGCTATCATGAGCTATAGAAGTTGTCCTTTGTTCCTGTGCTTACCTTAGGGAATACAGTATTGGGGAGCAAAAAGAAATGGAGCATAGCAGGGCCTCGCAGGAACTGCTAGGCAAGACAGAATAAATTAGAAAAAGCCCTTAGGCATGCCAGCCTCTACACGTATGTCAGCACGTGCTTGGAGAGACTATGCTGCTGTGCTGTCAGATATTTTGCCCTTAGCTGACCCAGGAGGTGGTCATTCTTTTCCTAAGTTCCACCTCCTGGAAAATCTGTTCCTAAAAGGAAAAATCACACAGCAAAATCACTGCAGAGTTCCAATGCCCTCAGTTATACCAACAGTTCTTTAAAACATAATAATCAATTTTTGACTCCTTCTAAGCCACTTCATTTTTTCTGCTGTAATACATGACTTATGTTTAATGGATAAGGAACTAGGCACCAGATCTCCTCCTGCAAGCACTCTTTGACCATCTTAGTGGCTCTTCTTTGGACCATCTCCAGCCTGTCCACATCTTTTTTGAACAATAGGGACTAAATCTGTACACAGTATTCCAGGTGTAGCCTGACAAGCACTAAGTGGAGTGGAATAATCAGTTCCTTATCTCTGCTGGTGATACCTTTGCTGATGCAACCCTGGTTCCTATTTGCATGCTGGTTCAATTCCTTAGGCTTCCTGCAAAAGGAGAAGATAAACACTCTGAGAAGTCAAACTCAATTGGGCAGTAAGCAGTGGGTTTCATACTCAGATTCTGTTTTACTTGAAAGGCTGGGTGTGGCTACATGTGTATTCTTAGGAACAGATGGTGTGAAGATCAGAATTGTCTATAGATATAGAAACAGATCAGATCCTTGCTTCCTGCCTCTGTTGTATGACATTAAAGCTAAAAGCAAAATCAAAAAGAAAACTACAACACCAACACCCAGAAAACTGCAGAAAACAGCACTTGCTGTGCTGCATGTGGGGCTTCTGCAAGTGGACCCTTGTATACAGGCTACTTGAGCACTTGCTGTAAGAAGTTCACGTTATGAACAAAAAGCATTGGCCTATGGCTTAAATAAAAACTGGTTTAATATTTTGCTGCTGTACGTATCCATGTGCAGTATGTTAAACACTACTTTTTAGAGGAGAAAGAGGAGGGGTATTCCAGGAGACTAGATCAAACTGAAAATCCTGAGCTCAAGATAAGTCCAACTGAGACTAAACTGAGAGACACATGGATGAAAAGAACACAATATTATTAATGCTTATCACTTTTTAGGTCCATACAGTTCAATGACAGTTTCAAAAGGATGCACTGATAAAGGATTTCCTGGTAGTTTGTCACAGTATGTGGTGGTTCCAGTAAGCCTCTTGCTGAACAAAGAATGCCAGGGAACTTCTGAAGCCTGAATGGATGACTGACAGTGGTGAGCCTGAGAAGGAAGAACTTTATCCAGGTTTTTGTCATTTTTTCAACTAACTGCATTAATACTTGAGCTCGAGCTGCTGTCTAAGCAATTGCCTTGTTAGTAAGAGCATGAAGCAAAGCCTAATTTTTGCAAAGTTTGTGATGTTTTCCTTTGAGGTCCTAGGATGCCCAACAACCTGAGTTTTCAGGACTATTGGAAAGCGAGCCCAGATAGCTGTGATTTTTGGGTTGGATTCAATATATGTCTTGGATGTGGACATTCTCCATCCCTCTCTTCATGCTTCCCCCCCTCCCTCCCAAAAAAAAAAAAATACAAATTTTGCAATTTTTTTTTTCTTCTTGCATTGGATCAAGCTAAAATCTGTGGCATTCAAAGTTCAGAGGGAGATGTAGCATATCAGGCCTCTCTCTGGCTTTGCCAAGTCTTACATAAATGAGGCTACACATCCCTTTTCTCTGTCATTCTCCCCTGAGCTTGTGTCTTTCTTACCCTGCAGCTGGAGTCTCCCTGCAGAAATCAACCTTGCAGCACCAAGAAATGCTGATCCAGTGTGATTTTGGAGAAAAAAAATGATAACCTGACATGAAAAATTTCTGATTGCCTCAGGGGAGTTGAAGGAGGATAGGAATGTTTCCTCACCGGGAGGCTTGGACGTGAGAGTGAAAGATGGAAAGATGGAAAGGGAGGATAATTAAATAGTTTCTTTGCAGATTCACTGAATCATGACAATTCTGAACTAGAGACGCTGTAGGAGGGACAAGAAGATTTACTGGATCAAGGAGCTGCTTATAAAGGAGGAACAAATTAATAATATTTAGCATGAAAATTAACACTAGAAGCCAAGCTTAATACTGACCCAGATACAGATAAAAGCTACTTCCCGACTGACATAAAATAATTATTGGTAGGATAAGACTCTAACTCTCTAGTCATCTAAATTTAGTTAAGGAATAATGATATTTGGAGAGCAAGAGGGGCAGAATCAGATTTGGGCTCACAGACACAGTGATGTGGCCTGGCAAGTTTTGGACTGTTTGCCTGCTCAGGAGCTCTACTGAGTCATTCAGCACAAAACTCTTCCTAGGAGACATATTTTTTCTTCTTCTGCAGGAAGCATAGTGAGGCTGGCTCTCAGTACTCAGTAATTTCACGTGGCTGATTTTTTCCAGGCTAAGCTCTCACATCACCAAAACTGTGGTTACAATATGTGATATACCTGACAGCCAGCACCCACTCCCTCCAAAACCCAGGAATGATGAACGTACAAGGAGAGTCTGGCAAGAGTCTCTGGGAGGTTGTTAGGGCTCTGCATGTTCGCTAGCTGCCATAACAAGTGTAGTGTTAAAGACAGGTCCCCCATCTCTGTCTTTTAGCTATGTCATAGGTATGGATGTCATCCTGCCTGTTACACTGAAATAAGCCCTCATGGGTGTTAATTGAATTGAGATTCTCATCACAAGTCTGCACCACATTTATGGACAAAATTATCTCTGAAAAATGCTCAGCCCCAGGGAACCATGGCAAATACATCCTTTGAAGCTGATAGAAGATAATCATCACGGATTAGTGGCAAAATTTGAAAACTGTACAGATATGAATCAAAATATCCTTTAATGTCTTAGGTTAATTTATTTCATTACAATCAATCCTGTCCATAATTTTCAGAAGTTGATACAATCTCAGCGTTGTCTCTGTCATTGCTGTGTCTTCAAACGTACTGGGTGAGCTGTCTGTCACCAAACCTTGCCCACTATCTGCTATTCACATGCTTAAAATTTCCAGTCCCATCTCTGTCTGTCAGAAAATGCAAGTGAACGTTGTTTCAGACTAGCACTCACAGAATCAAATGTTTGAACTTGTCAAATGCTTTTGCTTGGCCTGCAGATTCTCAACTTCTGAATGCCTTTTCTGTCATAAGCAGATCTAGCAGCTTTAGCTGGCTCAGGGAGTCTCAGGGAGATCACTGTGGATTGCAACATCTCACACCACACTTTAAGAGAAAAGGTAAGTGCTCAAAGTTTTCTCAGCCTGTTCAGAGCTCTCTGCTACCACAAGCTAAGTTAGCTATTTTAAAGCTAGCTCACGTAGAACTACACAGTTCTGTGGTGATGAAATACCCTCTGTCATTTCCTATTAAAAAATGCATGACCCCCTTTCTTCATTACACGGAGTTTTAGCATACACTAGATGTTACCTCTGCTCTAATAACACCCAAAGGGTTGAACATATTTATATGTACATATATATGTTACCAGTAGCTCTGAATTTACTTGTAGTCTTCCCTCTTTAAGTAAGTCTCTGGTAATTCAGCTGTGAAATTGAAAAAACAGGGGACACTGTAGTGAGCTCTATTTTCTTTTTCCCTTTGTAAAGAAATCTTAATATTGTTAAGTTTATGGCTATCTATATTAAAAAAGAAACACAAAATGTTATGGCCTGAGATAAAATACCAAGCTTCTGTAGTTGGTGACTGGAACAGTTCATTTTCTCTTGAATTAATAACCCAAAGAAGTATTTGCACCATGTCTGTGTAAGGCCATAAACTCAGAAGGAATCTGCTAGTGTCATCTCTATTTGTGATAGCTGTGTTTTCTTTTATTTTGGTATAAAATAAATCATGGACCATCCTAAAAAATGGTTCTGGATTCATCCCACCTAATCTGTGACATCTGAATTCAGGGCCTACTTGCCTTAGATCCTCTGCATGGTAGTCTAAATGAAAAAGTAGGAACCCCTACAGAGTAATTCAGCCCCTGAAAGATCTGGAGGAACCTCCACCAATGCTGGAATAATCCTACCATGTCTAGATTTCTAATGGAAATGTCTCATTAGCTATTAAGCTAAAGGAGAAAAAAATCATGTCTGACCATTTACATGACCTTTGAATTTTGGCTTCCCATTATTTGACAGGCTTTACTGACATAATTATTATTTGATTGACTTTGGTGATGTTGAATAGTACTTGGCATATTCATAGAAGAGTAAAAGAGTCATGTGGATATTGAACTGCTATTTCACTTCTATTTCCTAATACCAGAATGTGTCTGGGAAGTAAAGATCCACTAAAATAAGCAAAAAATATTCTATAAGATTGATGATTTAGAAGAAAAAAAAAAATATAAAACAAATAAATGATCTGATGATATTCTGAGCTCCTTACCTGGGATTTGTGATCTCTGCACAGAGGACTGTGGGACTGGATGAAATGTGGCATAGGAGCCTGTGTGACTTCATGGCTTTGGCCCTTGCTGAGTAGGAACTTCCACAGAAACAGGGATCAATTGCCCCATGTAAGTACAATTACTGTTAAATAAGGCAAAGGTAATGTCCACCACCTGCAGTCGCTCCAGCTCAGCACTGCCCCAGCACAGCTGCTGGGGCCCAGCCTTGTGCCAGGCGACCCAGAATCTCTGCACAGGCTGAGGGACAGGACTGCCGCTTTCCGCTCTGTATGTCCAATCAGTAGCAAAGCCGAGCACGTATCCCAGAGACACAGACACACAGGTTACTGACACAACCAGTCACACATGCTGCCCCACCCGATTGGTGCCTTCAACAGCAGGTACACAGGGCTCACAGAAGACAGCCACGGAGAGCCAAGACCCCTTCCTCCTCTCCAGAAATGGACAGAAATTTCACCAGTGCATGTACACAACGCACTCTCCAGGTTCACAAGCACACACACATTCACAGATCTCTCGAGTACCTGCTTGGGCCCTCTGTCTGCCCAGCACCCCTGCCCAGATCCCCATATCCACTTCACAGGTTGGCTGCTAACCAGCTGGCCCAGCTTGAAGTTCGCAGCAAATGCACATGACACACACATGCAGATCACATTTGCAAGTTCCCCGAAGCATGCCAGCACAGACCCACCACCCACTTGATATCTTGGTCTGGATCTGAGGCCTCTGCTGTTCACAGGCTGTTTCATCTTGAAGTTTGCTAGTGAATGCATACACACACCACATCATGTTAGGAAAATACAGATACTCGCTACCCTCCCCAGCAGCTGGCACCAGGCACACAGGCTGGGACCCATGTTCCCACTCCAGCCACCAGTGTGCACTCACCCCGCTCATGCCAGGCCCCATAGTAGCTGATCTGGGAGCACAAACTGTTCCTGCCCTATGGCTGACAGAAGACGACCCCACTCTCTCCAGTAGCTGATGCCAGGGCCCCACTAACTTCAGTAGCTGGCACCTGCATGGCTCATCTGACTCCAGTATTTGTCACTCGTTTCACTCACACATGCACACATCTCACCAGTTGTTGGTGCCAAGACCCCCACACTCATTCCAGTAGCTGGCACTACAGGCCAGGGCTGCCCATTCACTCAGCCTGATTCCAGTAGCTGATACCAGTTTCAGTTACATGCATGCAGGTCTCTCCAGGAGCTGGCAAATGGTCTTTCAGCGCACTCACACACAAGAGAGAGAGTAAGTTAAGAGAGAAAGTTATGTGTACAGAGAGAAAGTTAAGAAAAGATTTAGTGAGGAAATATAAGAACTCTTTTTTCACTGACTTTGGGTGAGATATCTAACTTCTAGGTGGTTATTAAGTAAAATAGAACTATGCTATTCAATGGCATGAGGTTGTCACTTCGGTTGTGCTACTTCTAGCTTAGAGGTAAGGTCCAGCTCACAGATAACAAAATTTGGTTGTATGCTGTATACGTACCTACCAGAGGTCCTCTTTGCATATGTCTCTAATACAATAGTGCATATGACATTAAATGCATACATTTAGGCAGATTACCTAGACCCGTAATAACCCAGGCATCCAATGAAATTCATATTGCTTCAAAATGAGCATCTAAGATGATTCAGACTAGGTTCTCATCCAAACTACTTACTACTTGCTACTGACTTTAAAGCTTAACTCACTCAGGTGTTTAGCGCTTCAATATTAAAAGTTAAGTGAAACAAATCCCACTTTCTGGTTTTGAGCCTCTGTTATTCCATCTGTAGAATGCAGCTTATTCATGTAGGATCTCAGTAACAGGGATAAAGTTGTGCCTTAGTATTATACATCTGTCTCACTGCCGAGCTTTACTATGGTGCATTGCCATGACTCCTGATTGAACAGACAGCACTTGGGTTTCTGTCAATAATGTGTGTTCTACTTGCAATGAAGGAAAAAAGCACTTTAAAATTTTGTTCAATATCAATTAATCTCTGAGGAGACAGCAAGGAAAGTGGGTGACACTAATGAAATTATTAATCCAGAAAACACTGAAGGTTAGAAAGAGGATGCATGTTTAAGTAGTTCACTTGTTAGGGCATTATTATAAAACTTAATGAAATCGTAGGACTGTCTCAGTCATGTGGAGACTGTAATAGTTTGGGGCAGGTTTCATCCCCTTATACTCTATATAGCAATGCGTCTTGAAACTAATGAAGTGCTAGGTCTTTATGAGACTTTTCATGGACAATAAGTCTAATTGGAAAAAGGGATATTAAAATAATGACTATCTTCATATCAGTAAACTATGAAGGAGAATTAGAAAACTTGAGGGGTATTGCTTTGTTCAGCAAAGTTTCTTACATCTTTTACCTTTGTATTTAATAAAGTTCTGAGTCATACTTAATTCTCTGGATTTGAAAGAGATTTTTGAGATATCATAGAAATCTTTTGTATTTTATCTATCAGAACTTCAGAGAAACTCTTCCTACTATTCTACACTTATTTCCTCAATCAGATGAGAATAGAAAATAAATAACATTTTTAATGTTGGTCCTGTCAAATACAATATCATCACTGGGCTTAAAATATATAGATAGTTTACGCAAAGAAGCTTGAATCATCTACTGTATCCTAGCAAGTTACTGGGAAAAAAAAAAAAAAAAAAGCAAAAAACAAAAAAAACATTGACATGTAATCCATGAGACATAAGATTGGACTGTTGAACAAAGAACGAGATTTTAATTATTAATGTAGGATTCTATTCTTTCTTCTTTGTTTATCTCTAGGGAAAATGCAAGGTAATTTCTCTGATGTCCTTAGTTACTGTACTAATGCACTGAGACCCACCAACTGTAAGCTTGTTTTATACTGGCTGATGATATTATAGCCTTTATTGGGATGGCAGATTTTTTATCACCATTTTTCTACTGAACACAACTGTCCATTGCCATCTTTGCCAGTTATCTGAAGAATAGAGAATTGACTTTGGCCAGGAACTTTGGCAATTCTTGTTGAGTTATTACAGTCATCATCATTCATCCTCTTATAAGTGCGGGGAGAGGAGAGATAAAAAAGTGACAACTTCACCCAAAGCTCTAAAACTCTAAAAAGTCAGATCTGAAAATAAAGCTATCATTACATTGGTGTGCAAACTGAAAGCAAAGGCACTCCAACTGTATGTACCCATGAAAGGCAACTAATAAAACTACAGGCAAAATTGTAGCTGGTCAACCTGTACAAGTTGTAGAAAAGGCTGACTGTGGTTTAAAGACCTTTATAGATGCAATGATTCACCGAGTTTCACTGGAGTTTGTAAGGATCTTATTTGTTACCATTTTTACTGTTCTTTAAAAGTAAATGCAACAAATGCCCCTAAATCATGGCAGAAATGAAAGAATAAAACAAACCAAAAAATAAAAAAATGAGATTGTGGTAGGTATGATTATTAAAGTCATGGAAAAATGATCTCTACAAAGCAGTATAATTTATGGCTATTCACATTTCAATAGAAGGCAAATAAAAGATAACATGATGGATAGTGAAGAGGGGAATGTGGGATGTGTCATGCAATTTTAAGGCAAATTTTATAGTGAGAAGAAGTAGTTTATTAGTCAAGTAATTAATCTGTGCAAGTCATTGTCACAAGATATGATGGTGGTAAGTCTTATGTCAGGATTTTAATAAGATCAACTACTTCTGTGAATATTAAAAAATTTACCCCTTTATGAGACAGATTTGTATAATACACAAAAATCCTCATATTACTGTTGCTGCCCATGGTGGGCACATTGTATTAGTTTAGACTTCTCTAACTTAACATGGAAGTTCCTGTGTGCCTTTATGCTGTCCATCTCACTTGGAATTATTGTGGCAGTTAATTTACATTCCTCTGGCTGAATACACTTCTTGTATGCTCTGTTTTATTCTTGTGATGTTTTTGACTGCATCTTGCTCATTCGTCTATTTCAATTACTTTAGTTTCAAATTGCCAAGAATTCAGTGGGTTTTCAACTTTTCTATGAATCAGTGTTCAGAGAAGGGTAAAGTCACAAATATCTATAAACTTCTGAATGAGATTATTTTAGAATTTATACCATGTGACAATAAAAAT
Source organism: Alectura lathami (assembly GCA_013399715.1). Classification (NCBI taxonomy): domain Eukaryota; kingdom Metazoa; phylum Chordata; class Aves; order Galliformes; family Megapodiidae; genus Alectura; species Alectura lathami. The sequence continues at coordinate 59,249 of VXAV01001872.1, forward strand.
ATGTCCTCTTCCTCCTCTATAGCATTTTGTTTCCCACTTCTTTCCCCCTCTCATCATTTCTCTTGTCTCAATTTAAATGCTTTGCCTGGGACCTTGAAGATCTGTGTCAGAGAAACACGTGAATTTACTCTTCAGAGCGTACTCAGATGTCACCAGTGGTATAGCTGAGAGGGACTCCTGGAGGTGTCTCAGGAACTGTAACCTCTCGTGAGTGACAGTAACCCAAGAATGCTCTTCTCCAGTTCCTCACAGGAGACCAAGCCACAAGACACTTAGGACCCTGCGCCAATCTTATCTGCACTGAGTGAGAGTGGCAAGCCATTTTCCTATTCTTTTGAGTGATTCAGAAAGATCCCATTACCCTGCAAAACATT
>VXAV01001872.1:83871-96673 GCA_013399715.1 Alectura lathami
ATACTTCTTAACTCTGTGCACAAGAAGAAAAGACGTACACATTTTTCAAACCCTTAAAGAGTGTCTAAATTAAAAACATACATTTTCTGAACTCACCCATAAAAGTGCCACAGAGGAAAGCATTAATTAGCCATTAGGAAAATGACTATGCCCAAACCACAGTTCAAGCCCTAAGCACCAAATGGAAGCACATTTCACTTCAAAAGTTCAACAGCTGTAATATTTATCCCGGGACCACTGATTTTCTTCTGAGTATGAGCTGTGGACCAGCAGCTGCAGAAGCAGGCTTTCTCCCTCCTTCCCTATTTAACAAATATATTTATTTAAAAAGAAATGCTAAGAAATCCAGGTTTAAGGAAAGTTAAGATTACAAGAGCCCTCTACTTGTTTATCATGAAGATGTTTTGCTCATGAAGCAAAAGGAGTATGAAACAGATAAAGAACATTTTAAACTGGGGAAAACAATACAATGTTGATTCAAATTATTTCCATTGGGGAGCAATGTTGACAGGCTCCATTAAGCTGCCTGGCACTAGCTGGCAGAAGAAAAAAAAATGAAAACACAGCTTTAAGAGCACTGCTTTATTTTCTGATGACCATAAATGGAGCAAAGCTGGAAGCTGTTCAAGATTACTGACTGGCCGATTGTCACAGCTAACTGTTTTTGACATCCAAATGTCCTACACATCAATATGCACAACCTGCCAAGCCACAGGCTGCATCCACTCGGGAGTCAAAACTTTATAAAGGAACAAAGCTCCCAGTGCTAACACAATGTATGGTCATGAGACTGGGCATATCGTTTAACAAATAATTTTGTTCCCTACCTATTATTTAATTATCTTTCGAAACAGGTTTTCTACCTGACAAATTAAAGTTCATCTTCTAATATACAACAATGCTAAATGAGTGCTTTAATAAGCTTTGCCTAGAAATGTCATTCTTTGTTTAATAGATACCAACGGAACCTAAACTCAAGATTTGAAGAAATGCTGAAAGAAAGGCTTCAAAATTGACTGGTAGCGAAAGCACACTTTGAAAGAACCTGAACAAATCTACTGTCTGCTGCTTTCTGTGGCTGCAAGTACAACTTAAATACCTTCAGCAAACTAGTGGTATTTTCATGCATGAATTCAGAAAAAGGGAGCCAATTTCTTGCTATATGTCGGTGTTAGCTATACCACCTGAAATAAAAATCAATCCATCAAAATGAACTATTTTTTCTAAAACTTTCTAAATGGGAAATTAGAGTTAAGAAAGAATTAAAGCGATTTCTTGAAACCTTTATGAGCGCTTTAAGCTTTGAGTGCTCAAAAAAATCCATCTTGCTGTAACAACATTCTGAGATGTTGTGGTCCTTATTTTACGAATATTTCTTTACTTCTTTTGGAGTACTCTGAAATTGAAGCATATCAGTTCACTGATGACTTCTACATGCATGGATCTAAAAGTCCAAGCAAGAAAGATTTGAATAATAACAATTATTAGGTCCTGGATATTAGTACCTACAGTTCAGTACCTTAATTTTTAGTACCTTACTATCAGTAAGACTGGAAAATAGAGAGTTTTGCTATTTGCTATACTCTACTCATCACACTTTACTCACTTCCAGGTTTGATTTTCTCATTATACAAATAGAAAACAAGTTTTTTATCACAGAAATGCAGCCAGAATTTCTTTGATTTCTGACAGTGGGCCTTTCTCTCTGATAAAACATCAGTGATAACAGAAGTTCAGTAAGCCAAATTGTGATCTAATCTCCTCTTCAATTCTACCATTGTCCTCAAAATGTGATCTCAGTGACATCGGGCAAACATCCATTGGATTCATTGGCCGAAGTGAATATGGGAGGGAGAGAAAGAATTGAAAACTCAACTGCTGCAGGTATGGAGTTCAGGGTTGATTTTATCCAGATGTATTTTATCTGGCTGCAATATTTTATACACCATTTCCATGTCTAAAATTGAGGGCTTTTTTCTTAAACTACTTTTTTTTTTTTTTTTTACATTTTCTTTCTTTTTGTTGAATCTTGAACATCTGGATTTAAAACAAACAGTTCATCTTTCCCATGCCCCCTTTCTAAACTCTAACAATTGGACTCTGTGGCTCTTCTTCTGTACCCTTTCTAGTGCTTGGCAAGTACCGAAGCATACTGTTATGCAGATCAGAGTATGTAATAGAAGGTAAGTATGGTTAGGGCTTTTTCCAACGACATGTTGAAATTCCTGCTGGGAAATGGGCAACTAACACTATTATCGCAGTTAGTTAGCTACTGTTAACTAGTGCATGTATTTTTTTTCACTGCAGATCTGTCCCACAACTTCTCTTTTTTACTCCTCTTGGAATTTCTGCTGGTTTGTTGATCTCATTCTAGGAATAAAATGCTCAGAACAGACCATAAATTACTTCAAATGCTACATTTCAGGAGAGCATGAGGCATAAAAATAAAGAACAAGTGGAAGAACTGTCACTATGAGGAAATATGACTTTGAGTCTAGGGACAGTTCGTGTGTTGCTGGGGTAGGCAGATCTCAGTAGACACCCACATACAATATGCTGTCTACCATCATTCCCAAGAGCTTCTAGACACCTCCCACCCCTACAAGGTATTTGTCTTAGGTTCCTTTCCCCTCTTGTTGCATAAATGCTGCCACTTTTTGGTTTAAACTTTGTCTCTGCACACTCCTCCATGCCACTGTAGTTTGTTCCCTGCTTATTTTTATTTCTTCACTCTACATCTTTCCCTCAATTACAGTGCTCTTAAAATAAATACAACAAACTGAAGCCCATTCATCTTGTTCAAAATTCTGGAGGTTCAAAAAATGGATTTACTAACCATGAAAATTCACAAATATCCATTGCAAAGATAAATAGTATGAGTACTCCAAGCCTGGAAACTCCAGGCCTGTTGCTGCACCATCTAGACCTGGGAAGGTCTGCTCTTCAATTAATGGGCAAGAGAACAACATAAGCCTTACCTAGATCTGTGACAAAATAAATCGTCATGTCATTAGAATCCAGTCTGCTTCACAGTAGACAAGGTAACAAAGTCTCCTGCATGCAATTACAATAAGAACTGCCTCCAGGAATGTTGTATCAAAATGATTCTAAATGGACATAATAAAAAACGTTTGAGAAAGTAAATTAAATTTCCCATGTTTTTTCTTGTACATTGGGAAACCTCAGAGCTAATAATCATTTTAAAACCAGGTAATATTAGAAATGTGAATTAAAATAAATGTCATTGATACCTTTTGTGCTAAGGCTATATCAATATAAAAAGACTCCAGGGTAAATAGATATGTCTGCAATCATCTTCTTTAAAATGTTTTTTAAAAATCAATGTTGTTATTTGGCTAAGCAACTTTTGAATTCCTTACAGACTGAGATGGAAGAAATACTGTCTGTAAACTAGAAGTAACAATCATGATTAATCCACCAGAAACTTGTTTCACACATGTTTAATCATAATTGATTATCACTCCCAAAATCAACGATACTGGACGTATCATTGAACAAAATATGACCCAAAGTTATTTGACACCTACATGACTTAAGAGAGTGCTGGAAACTTTAGCCACTTAACACCAAATCAAGACTATTCGTGATCTAGAAGACTGTTGCTACAACACATGCTCCAGGTGCAATCAGTTCCAGTTGGATTGAGTACCTGATATGTTGTCCTGTGTCAGCTGTCTTTCTGCTCATACTCATCAGGCCTCCCCTTCCCATAGACTCTTGTCAGAGGTATGGAACTTCTGCAGTAACATAAGTCACCTTGGGCACAGTAAAGCTGTCTGAGTAATCATGAAGCATCACAGAGGAGCCTGGATTCCCCATTTCTACATGTTGGGATGTGCAAGTATTGTGGCAGATAGCTCAGCACCACACAGCAGTTCGCTGACTCCTTTGCAGCGGACTAGGGAAAGAATAGGAGAAAAGTAAAACTTCTGGGTTGAGATAAAGACAGTTTAATAGGACAGCAAAGCAAGGGAAAATAATCATGACCATAATAAATATATACAAAACAAGTAGCATACAATGTAATTGCTCACCATCCTCAGATCAAAGCCCAGGGAATCTCAGCTCACACAGTTTTATTGTTCAGCATGAAACCATATGGTGTGGAATGTCCCTTTGGCCAGTTTGAGTCAGCTCTTGTGTTTCTGTCCCCTCCCATCTTCTTGTGTACCCCTAGCCTCCTTGCTGTCAGGGCAGCACAAGATGCTAAGTCCTGCACTCTGTGTAAGCATTGCTCAGCAACAACTAAAATATCAGTGTTCTCAAAATTATTTTTCTCCTAAATCCAAGACATAGCATGATACCAGCCACTGTGAAGAAAAAATGTCCTGGTAGATGAGTTAATGCTGAGCCATCAGTGTGCCCTTGTGGCCAAAAATGCCAATGGTATCCTGGGGTGCATTAAACAGTGTGGCCAGCAGGCTGAGAGAGGTTCTCCTCCCTTCTCTGCTCTGCCCTGGTGAGGCCACATCTGGAGTACTGGATCCAGTACTGGGCTCCCCAGTTCAAGAAAGGGAGAGAACTTCCAGAGAGCAGTTCTGCATGGGATCTCAGCCTCACCACAGGCTACAGGAGCAAGGACTGAGCACCTGAGATGTGATGTGTGCTTCCTGCCTTGGCTTAATTTGTCCTCACAGCCACAACCCATTTGCTTCCCCAGGTCCTTTCAGTTGCTCCTGTGCAGCTCCTGTGCTGCTCAAAGCATCCACCAGCACTGGTCCTTCCTACCCAGCAGCACAGACACCTGAGGGTGCAACAGCTGTGCTGGTGTGGGCACCAGTAAGAAGCAAGCTAAATGCCACTGGACTGAGGCCAGGCAGCCTGACACACTCTGGGGCTGCAGGTTTGCCTCTGCTGACCTTCCTGCTTTCACTTACAGTCTCCTGTGTCAACTTGCAGCTGACCAGCCCCAGCACAGGTCCTTTTCCTCCGCACAGCCTTCTAGCCACTATGCCCCAAGCCTATAGCACTGCATGGGGTTATTGTGACTTAAGCTCAGGACCCGACACTTGGTCTTTTTGAGCTTCATGCAGTTAGCCTCAGCCCATCTATCCAGCCTATCCAGATCCCTCTGTAGAGCCTTCCCTCCCTCAGGCAGATCAGCACTTCCTCCCAGCTTGGTGTTGTCTGCAAATGTACTGAGGATGGTCATAATGCCTTCATCCAGATCATCAATAAAGATGTTACAGAGGACCAGCCCCAGTACTGACCCTTAGGGAACACCGCTCATAACAGATCGCCAGCTGGATTCGACTCCATTCACCACCACTCTCTGGGCCCAGCCATCCAGCCAGATTTTTACCCATCAAAGAGTACACCTCTCCAAGCCATGGGCTGCCAGCTGCTCCAGGAGAATGCTGTGGGAAACAGTGTCAAAGGATTTACTGGAGTCTAGGTAGACTAAATCCACAGCCTTTCCCTCATCCACCAGGCGGGTCACATGGTCGTAGAAGGAGATGAGAACAAGCAGGACCTGCCTTTCGTGAATCCAAGCTGACTAGGCCTGATCCCCAAGTTGTCCCGCACATGGCATGTGATCGTACTCAAGATAATCTGCACCTTAATCTTCCCTGTTACCAAGGTCAGGCTGACAGGCCTGTAGTTACCTGGACCATCTTTCCAAACCTTATTGTAGATGGGTGTCACATTGGCAAGCTTCCAGTTGTCTGGGACATCCCCGGTTGACCAGGACTTCTGGTGCTGGTAAGCGTCTTGCCAAGAACTTCTGCCAGCTCCCTCAGTATCTTTGGGTGTATGCCATCCAGCCCCATGGACTACCGGTGGAGTGACAGGTCCCTGAGTGTTTCCTCCTGAATTGTAGGGGGTTCATTCTACGCTCCATCCCAGTCTTCCAGGTCAGGAAGACCTGGTCTGACTATTAAAGACAGAAGTAAAGAAGGCATTGAGTCCCTCTGCTTTTTCCTCATCCTCAGTGGCAATGTTCCCCACTGCATCCAATAAAGGATGTAGATTCTCATTGACCCTCCTTTTGCTATTTATACATTTGTAAAAACATTTTTTGTTGTCTTTAACAATAGTGGCCAGGTGAAGTTCTTGCTGCACTTTCGCCATTCTACTTTTCTCCCTGCATATTCCAGCAGCATCCCTGTATTCTTCCTGAGATGCCTGCCCCTTCCTCCATAGAAGGTAAACTCTCTTTTTTTCGTGGAGTCTAAACAAAAGTTCTCCGTTCAGCCAAGCCAGTCTTCTTCCTCATCAGCTCATCTTCCAGCACAGGGGGACAGCCTGCTCCTGCGCCTTTAAGATTTCCTTCTTGACGAATGTCCAGCCTTCCTGGACCTCTTTGCCCTCCAGGACGAACTCCCAAGGGACTCTTCCAACCAATGTCTTTAACAGCTCAGAGTCTGCCCTCCAGAAGTCCAAGGCAGCAGTTCTGCTGACTCCTCTCCCGACTTCCCCAAGAACAGAGAATTCTATCATTTCATGCCCCAGGCAAGTTCCGACCTCCAGTCCTTCTCTGTTGGTAAACTGCAGTTCTAGCACGGCACCTTCTCAGGTAGGCTCTCTTACCAGCAGCATTAGGAAGTTATCTTTCACACACTCCAGGAACCTCCTAGACTGCTTCGTCTGCGCTGTGTTGTACTTCCAACAGATGTTGGGTAAGTTGAAGTCCCCCACGAGAACAAGAGCTAACAATCGCATGACTTCCCCCAGCTGCTTGTAGAATGCTTTGTCCATCTCTTCATCCTTGTTGGGCGGTCTGTAACAGACTCCTACCAGGATGTGCACCTTGTTTCCCCCTGATCCTTGCCCATAAGGACTCGACCTTATCATTCACATCAATGATCTCTACAACATCAAAACTCCCTAACACAGAGAGCCTTGCCCCCACCCCTCCTTCCTTGCTACTCCTTCTGAAAAGCTTATGGCCATCCATTGCAACATTCCAGTCATGAGAGCGGTCCCAACACGTTTCAGCGATGGCAACCAAGTCATAGCTTTCCTGCCACACAATGGCTTCCTGCTCTTCCTGTTTGTTGCCCATGCTGCGTGCATTGGAGTTGATGCACTTCAGCAGGGCTATCAGTTTCCCCTTCAACCCTGGCACACTGCTCCTAGGCTGATCTCTAGTGCACTTGGTTTTAACTCCTTCCCCCTTTGAATCTAGCTTAAAGCCCTCTCAGCTAGCCCCGCCAACTCCTGGGCTAGAATCCCTTTCCCCCTTTGAGAGAGGTGGGTCCCATCTGGCACCAGCAAGGCCAGGTGCAGAATAAACCACCCCACGATCAAAAAAGCCAAAATTCCTCTGATGATACCAGCCTCTTAGCCAGGTGTTGATGAAGTGGGTTTTCCTGTACCTTTCACTGTTTCTCCATGCCACCAAAGGGACTGAGTCAAACACCACTTGCACTCCAGTTCCTTCAACTTACTGCCCTAGCATCCTAAAGTCTGTCTTAATAGCCCTTGAGCTTTTCTCAGCCACTTTGTCATTGCCTACCTGGATTACCAGCAGCGGGTACTAATCAGAGGGTTGCACCAGATCAGGGAGCTTCCTAGTAATGTCCCTGATCCAGGCCCCAGGAAGGCAGCAGACTTCCCTGTGGGTAGGTTCTGGTCGGCATATCGGATCCTCTGTTCCCCTCAGAAAGGAGTCACCTATGACAATTGCTCTTCTTTTCTTCTTAGCAGAGGCAGTCCTGAGGCATGGGGTTCTGGGTGACTGACTTGCCTTAGACAATCTCTCTCTCTTTGTCTACAAGCTCACTTACCTGTTCCTCTAGTTCCAGAGCCTTGTACCTATTGCACAAGGGCACCCTGGAAGGTGAGGTAGGCTGGGGAGGGGTCTGCCTACCCCTCCAACAGGGACCTGTTTCCACTCCACCCTGTGTCCTGGGTCCCCTTCTTCTGACTGGCTGCAAGAAGGTAGGGAATCCACCACTACTTGTGGAGCATCCCTCCGGTGCCTTTCTCTCAGAGATGGTAGGATGGAGCTCCACCAGTCTATTTCCCTCTCACAGTTCATGGTGGTTCTTAACCTTTCTACCTCGGACTTTAGCTCAGCCACTAGACTGAGCAGATCATCCACCTTCTCACATCACACACGGGTGGTACCTCTGCTACCCTCTGGCAGCAGCGCCAGACTCAGGCACTCCCTGCAGCCTGATCAATGCTGACAAATATCTAAAAAGCGGATTTCAAGGTTATGGGACCAGGCATTTTTCACTGGTGCCCAGGGACAGAACAAGGGTCAATGGGCATAAACTGGAATGCAGGAAGTTCTAGCTGAACATGAGGAAAACTTCTTTCATTTGAGGATGACAGCTCTGGAACAAGCTGCCCAGAGAGGCTGTGGAGTCTCCTTCACTGCATATATTTAAAACCCTCCTGGTTGCTTCCTTGGGTCATCTACTCTAGGGAGCCGTCTTTAGCAGGGGAGTTGGACTAGATGAACTCCAGATGTCCTTTCCAACCACTACGATTCTGTGCTTCTGTGATTCTGTAGTTAACTCTATCTCTCTTGAAACCAGGACAGCAGATTATAACAATTGAATTTATCCCTTCAGGTGCTAAAGTTTGAATGACCTAAAACAAGACTCAAGACTCTTGATTCTCAAATTAATTCAGTAAATGGGATTTGAGCAGATCAGATTTCTTTCACACCATTTTTATCCTGAAAATTTTGATTTAGAGTTTGAAAAAATCTCTATCCGAATCGATTTACATGTGTCATTCTACTTTGCATTGCTTAACTTACTCCTGCAGCTTCCTACTTGTAACTTCAGCATTTGATTTTTCGATTGTTCAGGGGGCTCACAATAACAAAGACTATCTTCATTTAGTCCAGAAAAGATGAATGTAGAATTTTCTACTTCATAATAAATGTATTAGTGAATCAAGATTTATGTTTCCACTATAAGGATTTCTGAATGTGTGGTACACACTTTGACATAAACTTTGACTGTCGCTAGCATGAACCAATTTAAAACTGATCAAAATAAAACAAAACAAAAAAAAATTGATTAATCTAAATCAATTTAAATTCAACTTTATATGGATTGTATGTTTGGTACTTATTTCCCTCATTTTAGGCTGATAAGATGCTTATGTTAGATTTCATCCTGTTAATGAATCCCTTGGAAAAATGGATCAGCTGATAAGAAAACAGGGGTGGCACCAAAGGAAACGTTTCCCATGAACAGTGTTTTTGGTCAGAGGTATTATGTGCCTTAGGATTTTGGCTACAGAAGGGACATAACTGAAAGCTTGTACTGAAGGGAAGGATTTTGAACACAACTTCAGGTTTTCAGTGCTTCAGCTCTGCATTTTAATTTGAGCTGTCTGAAAATAGATTCATTTATTTTGTTATTGAGTTTTCTGAAAATCAGGATCTTTCAGAAGGCACTTTAAAATTGTCAGCCAAATTTGTAATTGTCACAGTTTTCAAAACTGCCTGTCTTCCATTATGAGAGTATTTCTCATTGCTTTTAAATCATTCATTTTTGCACAGATTTTCTAGAAAAAATATTCGGAAGAAATCCTCCTTGTTCTTTCAGAAACTAAGATGACACATAGATAGGATGACTTACAACTTTTTGACATTTAAACAGAGGAGGCACTTTGCTCTCCTCTCCCAGTCAGATGCTTGGAAATGATAAAACATAACAAAGGTTAAATTTGCCTCCATAACACAACGGAAGAATTTCAAAAGCCAGGATGAGAAAGAGAGAGAGAGAAAGAGAAACAAGAAGAAGAAAATACATTTCTTGCCTCAATAATATGAAAAAGAATTACACTTTTAAAAATTCAGCACTCTTTTTTTGATGCTTGGCAACATTTTTCTGGTAACACTTCTATCAGTCACATTCATTTGAAGCATGTGGTGACATATATTGGAGACACGAAGACACAGTTTCTGCATTTGCAATTTCCCATCTTCAAAGGTTTTTTTTTGGTTTTATCATCAATCTGGAGAAAACCCTGTAGTGTCTGAAAGTGATTTTCTCCCTTTTTATTTTCTTTAATTCATCACTTTATATTATTTAGTCTCTCAGCCATAATCCTAATATACATTTGCATCTAGGACAGCTTTCAGGGTTTGTGGAACCAACAGCAAGGTATAACCTCTAGTTAAGCCTTCATTAAACAGAGCTATCAACTATTATATTTCAATAAAAAGGGAAAACTCACATAAACTTTACAACAAAAACTTCTATGCTTCACTCGTAAAACTGAATAGACCTGTACAATGTAGAAAGTGAACCAAAAGCTGAATTAGCATTATTGAATCACTTCTTTTTAACTCCATAGGTTTAGAATATAATTCACTTTTAAGTACCCATTAGTCTAAACAGCTAATTATAGGGACAGGAAAAAAGAGTACATTAAAAAAATATTAGAGCTATGAGTGAGAGGCCACTAGAGCAGCTCCAAAAAACTGAGCAATTAGTGGAGAAGGATTGTTGTATTCCAGAAATGTGGAAAAATAATAATAACAATAAAAGGTACTGTGTGAGCAAATAAATGTCTGGTGCAGAAGTTCTTTTTTACATATTGATTGAAATGGAAATTTAGAAGCAGTCTTCTAGAGTATAGTAGAAAATTATAAACAGCAATCTAGGTATTTTTAAGTTGTTTCTCTTCTTCTATTTTTGTTACTTTGAAAGTGCCAGCACATGTGGTTTAAAAACATTCGTGGCAGACTGGCATATAATTGACCATGTAATTACTTAATACCTGGACCTGATCCAGAATCTCAATAAAGAAGATCCTCAAAATTAAGACTTATTCAGGTCAGTGGAGCTTCACAGAGGTATATGAAGGCATTTCATCTGTGAAACAGTCTTCCCAAACGTCAAAATACAGACTTATCCCAGTAAACTAGAGATTTGGTTTGAAATCAGCAAAAAAAATACCAAAAATAGAAAATTGTCACATATAAGAGAAGAAAATACAGCATAGAAATAAAAATGACTATGCTGCCGTATGATAGTAGAACATAGGAAATAGCAAACAGATTATAAAACAAAATTTAAACTGATCTTTAAAAATGCATATTGCAATGCAAAATGTGTTATTAGAAGACTTTTATGTAAGGCAAATGTGGTTCTTTTAAGGAACTTATGCATCTGATTTTAAGAAAGACTGTGACAAACTAGAGAAAGTCTGAAGGAGACTGGAAAACAATAAGTTTAGGAAGCACATCCTAAAAGAAAAGTTTAAAAGAATTGGATTTTTTTAATCTAGAAAATATTAAAGGAAACCATGATCACAAACTTCCAGTAGTTGTTTTTACTGTGACAACAAAGGATGCTAAGAAGAGAAGGGTGATCAATTGCTCAGAGAGTTCAGTAGGGGTCAGACAAGAATTAATTGATTTAATTTGCGGTGACAAAGATTTAGGTTAGATACTAGGAAGATCTTTCTAACTAAAAGTGTAAGGAAGCATTAGAACAGGTTATGCAGGGAGGCTGCAGAATTAGCATTTTTGGAGATTTTAAAGTAAAGAGATTTCAAAGGGGCCTAACTACACATTACTTGCTTTTTTTCAGTGCAGAATGTGGGTTTAGAAGTCTGATTAAGATCCTTCCCAGCTCTACTGTTTGAAGAATTGTGACATCTGAGATTATGGGCTTCAATATATAAATCTTTTTCTTAAAGGCCTATAGAAAATCTTTCATACTTGTATTCTTTGTTCATTTGTTGTTGCTGTTGCTTTTTTTTATTATTATTATTAAGACAGCATCTAACCTTTATAGTTACACAAAAACTTACCTTGTGTGTGACCCAAGAAACAATATTCAAACTTCATTTTGACTAGATTTGGCTCCCTTTCTATTGGAGGCCTGCTGTGTAAAGGACAATGCCATAGTGGCTAGTTCCTAGAAATTCAAATGGCAACATTTGCCTAGGGTGTTAGAACATTTAAGCAGATGTTAGCATTAGCATGAGCAGAGATTTTACAAATTCCTACAGAGACCCAACAGCCTGACAGAAGTCAGAAGCCCTTTGAGTCAGCACGAAGCTACAAAACAATGAACTATTATTTCTAACACAAGTACCTTGTGCAAGAGTCCTATCTAGTTTCAACTGACAATGCTACCTGAATGAATGGGAATATGTTGCAGTATATTGCAGTGCACTGGAAGGACAGAAGATAGCAAACTGGCTAAGAATCCAGTTACCTCTGCCATGATCCTTTCTTTCTTGAGTGAAGCCTATCATCTGAAGAAGAGGATGGGATGCTGCACCCAAATCACATCATCATCTCTGGTCCCTCTGCTGCATGCTTAGACACAGAATGCACAAGCATCACAAGAGCTAAAGAAACTTAGCCGTAAACATCAAGACAAGTACAGGAAAATGTGCAGCATATATATATATAATTATTATGTACTTTAACAGCTTAACATTGATCGAAGTTGACAGGTTCAAGGTTTTTTTTTGTTTTTTTTTTTTTTTGTTTGTTTGTTTTTTATCAAAAGCTACATAATTAAAAAATACTTTGTCTATATTATGTATCTCTGGTGTCCATTGATTGTTTGTTTAATTTGTACTGCTGTTATAGCATAATATTTGACTGCAATATGGAAAGGGCTTTAGCTTAGGTGGGTGCTGAGGGTGAGAGCTGCCCTGGACCAGGGTGGGTCCTGCTTTAGCTTCCTCACAGGCTTTTGAGAGCCTCTCTCCATGGTCTTTGGAGGCAGAAGACACACTGAGTCTCAGCAGCTTGGCTAGAGGAGCAAGGGTGCTTTCAGCACCCTTCTAAAAGGAGACTTAACAAGTATCAGGTGGCAAAGACCACTGAGGGACTGATCCACCA
>VXAV01001872.1:121121-131978 GCA_013399715.1 Alectura lathami
ACTGGAAAATGCTTCATCATGCAGAAAGCCCAGGTCCAAAGACCTTCTTACCTGACTTGGAATATGGACAGGACATCTCTGGGTCTCAGTTTATATAGCTCAAGCCTCAAAGATATTTGAGTCTGTTATTTTTGGATAAATGTATTCCCTACTGTAAGTGAAAAGAAAACACTTTTAGCACAACGAATGGAATCTAAATTCCCTTATTCNTTTTGTCTGTTCTTCCCAGACTATTATTTGCACCTTTCAATTAAGATGAACTACAATGAAGTCAGAGGGTAGATGGAAGTGTGTTAAGTAAATTCAGTGAAGTTGCTCCCGTTTAACACTGACATAAGTGAAAAGAAAATCAGGCACTCTGCTTTTAACACTGCTATCGTTTGCATTCATATATTAAAAAAATTCAGGTACTGATAGCTGGATCCCTTGTTTCTGTAACTCAGCAAATCTCCACTGAGCTTTGCAAAGTTGCAGCGTCTGTGATTCTGGCCCGATTATTTAAGCCAGTTAACACCATATTATGTGGGCTTGTTTTTCCATGGTCACCACTTCTGACTGATTCTAGCAAGTGATGTGCAACACACCCATACTAGAGTATCCTCTGGTAGCGGCCTTGTTTTTGATTGAGAACCAATACCTTTCACGAGACCCTTCCATTCACCTTTAAATAGACGTTATATCTTGAAGTGTTTGTACCCATTGTTAAAACATATAGTGCAACAGTGTTTCCTTGATCTTTTATATTCAATGACAATTGTAAGAAGCCAGGGTTTTATTTTGTTCTCTTTTTCACACTGTTTTAATTATTTCCAATGAAATCATTAGAAATATGAGTATAAAATATTCACACAGACATTTCTTAAATGAAATTTTCAATTTAACCTCAAAAGAATTTGTTTCTCCATGTAACACATATCATATATGTAGATATATTAGACATTCATGACTTTATAAATACATATATGTGAAATATCTTCTCAAATACAATACAAGACTGCAAGACTCACAATTCTTAGAAGTCATCCCTTTTTAATCCACTTCCAACAACCCTTCCTGAGTACCCAGAAAACAGATTCTTCTCCATAACAAGTTTCTGCTCAGTGTAACAAAGGGGAAAAACCATCATGGGATAGCCACTAACTTTGCTATAGAAAAATAGAATCATAGAATCATAAAGGTTGGAAAGACTTCTAAGATCATCTTGTCCAGCCATCAACCTCACACCACTGTGCCCACTAAATCATGTCCCTATGTGCCACATCTACACGTTTCTTGAACAGCTCCAGAGAAAGAGACTCCACCGCCTCCCTGGGCAGCCTGTTCCAATGCCTGACCATTCTCTCAGAGAAGCAGTTTTTCCTAACATCCAACATGAACCTCCCCTGGTGCAGCTTGGGGCTGTTACCTTTCATTTTATCACTAGTTACCTGGGAGAAGAGGCCAACCCCCTCACTTCAACCTCCTTTCAGGTAGCTGTAGAGAGCAATAAGGTCTCCCGTGAGCCTCCTCTTCTCCAGATTAAACAATCCCAGGTCCCCATAAGACTTGTGCTCCAGACCCTCCACCAACTTTGTTGCCCTTCTTTGGACACATTCCAGGGCTTCAATGTCCTTCTTGTAGGGAGGGGCCCAAAACTGAACACTGTTATGTATAATTCTCCTAATACAGGAATATCTTATAGGTCAGCAAGAATCAGAACCCAGTTCTGCTCCTGTCTTTGAGCAACAAAATATCTGCAGAGATTTATGAATTGGCATCCCTGTTCCAGAACTTGTATTTGTCATAACCTCCTTCCTGGATAGTTCCCCATTCCGTGGGGGTTTTCAGTCTTTTTAAAATAAGAGCAGCAGGATCAAACCCCAGCTGAGGATGGGTCAGACTCTGTTTTAGCTTTATGTGAATATACAGTACTATTCCATTTGTGGGAGAATTGCTATTCCCAGTTTCAGGTAGATTTGGTAGGAGCAACTGTCTAGCTATCAGCCTGGACTAAGATTAACAACACTGAAGAAAGGAACCTGAAAGAAAAAACTGCCAGAGCAGACATCCAAGATTTGAAGATTTAGGAGTGGTGGAGGCTCCTCTTTTACTAACTCTCCTCATCAAATGCCACAGCTTAAGTGCTGTGAAATATTGCTGTTGCTTAGTGATAAATTTACACAGATCTTATTCCACCATTTTGAATGGGGTTACTCCAAACACAAAAATGGGGTGGATAAGGTC
This sequence comes from Alectura lathami, assembly GCA_013399715.1. Lineage (NCBI taxonomy): Eukaryota > Metazoa > Chordata > Aves > Galliformes > Megapodiidae > Alectura > Alectura lathami. The sequence goes on from VXAV01001872.1 coordinate 123,345, forward strand.
AGAATAAGGCTTGGTGCAGAGTCCAGCCAGGACAAGTTCATAGGTTCTCACTGCTCCTAAACACTCTCTCCTTTTGAAGTCATTTCCTTGTATGTTCCTTATGCACTCTCCTTCTCCTAGTTAGCAAGCTTTGACTAGAATAAAAACAATTAGTGAGAGAGAAAAAAAAAAGAAAGCAAACCTTGTAGTTCAAAAACATAACAAATATATACACAAATACTGGTCTAAATGATGCAGACAACTAAAGGCACTGTACCCAGACACAGCACTGGGAAGTGAATACAAATCATCCCTCCCAAGAACTGTGCTAATGTGCATTTCCTTGAAATGGCTGTCACAGAAGTAGCACCATCAGGTTTCCAAAAGGAGGAGTATGAAACCAGATCTATTCTTTTCTTTATTGTGGTTTGTTCTGCATCAACAGTAACCCCCTATTGACTCTGCATTCCAGATGCAATAAACTGCTTTTATGAGAGATTAGTACCTCAACGTTGCTCCTGCATTTGATCAGCCAGAGCAGCTGTTCATTATTTCGTGTATTTCAAGGCTGTAGAGATTATCACTTAAACAGACCTTAAAACATGTAGTGGGGGGAGTAATCACCTCAGCTGTTGGGAAACAGATTTGTTTGCTCTCTTAAAATATTGTAAAAAGTTTGAATGTTTCTTTGACAAATGTATTGTTTTGACAGCCCACTATCACTTCAGTTAAGTGTACAGGCAATAGTTATCACTCTTCTTCTGGCTGGCCTGGAAGATGTCAGAGGCTCACAGGGAAAACCCAAATGATTGTTTTAGTAGAAGTCAAGACACTTCCCATAGAGAATAGTGTATTAGGACTCCAAAATCCAGACGTGATTCCTGCTTGTTACTTTCCAAGAATCATGCAGGTTCTAAATTATTAATATTTATTTAATTATATTTATACATAATAATTTAATAATATTTAAATAATTAATTTAATAATTCTAAAATATTGAGCATTTAAAAGAATTTTGAGACTGTTAAATTTAATCTCACTCTGCCCCAGAGCTCTGCAGAATAAGGGAACATATTTCTTTAAGAGTTAGCTACAAATTTTGAAATTAAAATTCAGCATCTTTTACTGATTGTAATTTCATTGCTTCTCATAAGTAGGAAAGCAAATTGGATGATCAATATGAAAACTTCCCAGTGTGAAATCTGTTCATCTTAATTCCCAATTAAGGGCTTATATACTGAGACAGTAGCTTGTCTTCCTGGCCACATAATTAAAGAACAGAAATGAACACAAATGCAAGTTGTACTCGGGGCCAGACAGTGAAAACAAAGCCCACTTTTGTACGTTTTTTCAACAGTCAAGAGTCTGGTGCATTCTGCTTCCAGGTTACATATCTCCAGATTAGAAGTTTCTGTTCATTTCCCATTCATGATGGCTGAAAGTACCATTGAAAACATTTGTTTAGAAGTCGTGTTGATTGCAGACAATCTTGCTCCCAAATCTTACGGTCATCCAATTAAGCACAGAAACACCATTCACTGTTATTACAGAAACCCTGTTGCCTGCTTGTGCTGTGCTGGCTGCATGTATATGCAAAAAGAGAAAGATAGTATCTACTCTGCTAATTTTCTAAAGACTAGGATCGGCTAAAGACAGCTGTTATGCAGAGAAATTAAGGGAAAAGCAGGCTGCCAAAGATAGACACCTTCTGAGACTTTTCAGCTGCACTTATGTACAGACACATAAAGTACATAAGTTTGAGTGAAATCAAAGAGAAAAAAGTCGTTTAAGCTAGTAAATGTGAAAGTCTTACTGGAACATGTACTACCTTCAGGGGTCTGACCACCTTTGAAGATATGGCCCAAGACCATGTCAGCAGCAGAACAAAGCCTATGTGTATCCTGTGTCATGTAAAGCATCTTACCCAAAGGAGTATCAAAAAATGACTGCAACAACAATATTTTGTTAGAGAATGTTATGAAAGTTCCACAAATACAAGGGAAAAACAAAGCTCTTGTTACAAAACAAATCTTCACTAAACACTTCCCTGGACCAGAAAGTCTATAAGATGATACTCATAAAAACATCCACAGGAGCCTTCCTAGCTCTCAGCAGCTGGAGAGCAGAAATACCCTATTTGGTAGGTTTCCTTCTGACTGCTTCCTTTTTCCTGTCCATAATCTGCCAACTGATGAGCAGGGATAACACACCTGAGCCCCTACCCTTTGTGGAAGTGTGATGTAATGAGATGAAACACTCATCTCTGTTTTTTATTCCTTCTCTCAATGTAGTAAGGCAGCTGAGTTTGCAGATGTCCCTCTTTGTGTGCTAACATATGGCTAGAAGATCAGCAGAAAGTCCCTGCTGGAGCTTTGTTCTGGCATAACCGATATTCAAAGGCATAGGGAATCTCATCATATTGATCATTATAAGTGAGGCTAGGGAGTGTACCACCCGGTCAGAGTAGCTTTAGGGACTGCCCACCTTTCTGTCTCTTCTCTGAGTCTGTAAATCAAACATAGTCTTACAATCCTGTCTGTGAGTAATATGTTAGGATATGTTTTAAAATATTTTAAGCATTTGTATTTATGAGGGGACTGAAATTTGGTCAGCGTAAATTGTAAATCCTCCTGGAATGTTATTTCCTCTCCTAACTCAATAGTATATCTCTGAGCAGATTTCATGGCACAGTTGCTTTCAGAGCTCTTTAATTTTATTCCACTAGCAGGATGCATCCTTCCATTCAGTGCATCCTCTAGGTTCAACTTACTTGAAAAGTCCAAGTCAATCCTAACATGCAATTCACTTCTCACCATGGCAAGGTAATTCAGCTATTTAAGTGCAATTTAAATTTCTGTATAATTTTGGAGTTCTCAGATNAAACGCTGGGGCGAGGCTTGGGTGAAATCCTTTGCCCAGGAGTGGCTGCAGGCCCTGGGAGGGTCTGCGCACCCTGGTGCTGGCTGCTGCCGACCTGGGCAGCCATGCGTGCCTTCTAGTTCCTGACAGAAAGCTTTAGGTAGTCTCCCCTTGTCTTTTTTCTCTTTTTTTTTTTTTTTTTTTAATAAAAATCATTAATTCAGAACCTCATATCTGAATAATCCCTGGTGCATGAGATTCTAATTTGAAAATACCGTGAATGAAACTTCTTTTGCCCATTTTTTGGTTGGTTTGTTGCATTAACAAGAAAACTGATAAGTTTAATTACTTTTATGAAAATGAAAGGAGACTATTATTATTTTGCTAAAGCACTAACGGTTGTGCCACTTTAAGCTGAACTAAAGCCTACCACAGGCTAAGTGACATGCTTGGTAGGGAGCACANAAGTGACATGCTTGGGAGGGAGCACAACAATGAAAGATAATTTTTATTTATTAGGACAACATTAGCATTTTATGGTACAGAGATTTATCACCCAATCCTGATTTGTTTGTTTCTTGCCTGCTATGAAGTGTTCTTCTATAGACTCATGTATAATTCCCAATTTCCCAACAGCAATAGTGATCATTTGATTCAATGACAGATTATGTAGCTTGTGTGTAATCACGAGCTAGTAGAAATTACATTCCAAATTTAAAGGCTTTTAAAAAATGTTTACATGGTAGATTTAAAATAATATAGATTAACATCAAAGATTTTCCCCCTGAGAACAAAGTGAGGGATTCTTGTTTGTGTTTTGATTTTATAAAGAATCCACAATTGCATATGACATGCACATTTTATTTATGAATTATTAAGCCAGCTTCCCCCTTGTTAAAACCACAGAGTTCTCAATAACACTGTCCAGGTGTGAATTAGGAAACAGATCTACCTAGGGTATACTGCCATGTAAATGTAACTATCTTGTGTAATCCATTTGTATTCTTCAGGGTTATTTTTGACTTCAAAGCAGTGGAAGCTAAAGTACATTGTCAGTCACAAAAAACTCCATTGTTCCTCCACAAGAGGAGGGGAGAAGTGGGAATTGAAAGCATCATATTGTAATTTCAAAAAATTTGAAGGATATTTTTATTTGGGTGATGAGTAACAATCGGGGCTTTAACTGTCTCTGATCAGTTTTAATGGCACAACTTTTCTTAGCCAATATAGGCATTAAATTAGTAGTTGGGTTTATAGGTACAGATGCAGCCTTTGTCTTCTTATATTTTAAGTGATCTGGTTAAGCTTTGACTGTATTCACACCAAGGCATTCACCATGATTTCATTACTTTTGAACAAAGGCATAACAGTTTATGCAGATCAAGATGAAGCCAATAGAGGCCTTGGATAGAAGGAGATGCGAAGATCTTTTCTCCTTTTGTTGTCTGGGGTTTTGTGAACAATTTTTCAGAAACAAAACAAAAGCATCTACTTCTTCATCACTGACAGGACTGCAAAAGTTTTTTTTTTGCAATTATTGACATCTCAGTGATATCTTGCAGAGGGATGAGTAGGATCAAGAGCTTATCTTCTCCCTGATAATAGACTGCACAGTCAGGTGTATCCGTCCATGCTGTAAACACTGTAAGATCCCATCCTTCCTACCTGGGACGTTGCTGACTCTAAATATAGTCAGTACCATCTCTGGTCGTGTAGTCCGTCTCAAGAGTGAAGGAGATGATGGAGCAGTGGTGAGTTCTTAGAAAAATAATACTTTAGGCATTGAGACAAACCTCAGAAAGCATGGGTTCAGGTCCTGGTTCTCTCAGAATCTTTGGATAAAGTTTCACAGAATAGACGACTATTCATATGCACAATTTTGGATTGTAGTAATTTGGATTAACCCCTTTCTGGGCTGCAAAAGCGCACTGCTGGATAAGAGGGCTGGAGCATCTCTCCTACAAAGAAAGGTTGAGGGAGCTGGGCTTGTTCAGCCTGGAGAAGAGAAGGCTCCAAGGAGATCTCATTGTGGCCTTCCAGTACTTGAAGGGAGCTTCTAAACATGAGGGAGTCTGACTTTTTACATGATCTGACAGTGATAGGACAAGGGGGAATGGTTTTAAACTAAGAGAGGGGAGATTTAGATTAGATATTAGGAATAAATTTTTCACACAGAGGGTGGTGAGGTACAGGAATAGGTTACCCAGAGAATCTAAGGTTGCCTTATCACTGGAGGCTTTCAAGGGCAGGATGGATGGGACCGTGGCAGCCTGATCTGGTGGGCGGCAACCCTACCCATGGCAGAGGAGTTGGGACTAGATGAACCCAAGCCATTCTATGATTCTATGATTCTATGAAAACGGAAAGTTTTGAGGAGGGAAGCATATATAAGAAAGCGTAACTGACCTACAATGTCAGTTTTTGAGATAATTTGGGTTTTTATGTTGCTCAGTTTGTTATGATTTTATTAGAAGCATCTGAGCGGTTTATGGTAATAGAGTGCCTGAGAGAAATGGATTATGAAACAGTGCAAGTGAAAGACTGTGAAGATCATTTTATATTCAGTGACTAAATGGCTTTGCAATATATACCATTCATATCATATCACAGGTCTATATTTCATATATGTATGTATGCAGAAGTTATAGCATTGTAAGAAATAGCATAAGGTAAGCAGAATTTGTTTACAAAAGTGTGACTTTACTGATAGAATAGCTGGTAGCAACATTAAAATTTGAAAAACATGAATGCATCATTCAGAGCAAAACAGTATACTTGTCTGCTACAAAAAATATTTGCTGCTCTGTCTCTAAGGCAAATAGCATATAAATGGAAAATAAAAAACATGTGACCTTTTGTTTCTATTTCCCCCATCAACGTTATTTCCTCACATTTACTAAAGGAATGCCCTTAGTCACATAGGAATGAATTCTAGGTTTAGTAAGGTTTTATAAATCCTCAAAAAGATAACATTCTTTTTTTTTTTTTCCCCTACTTCTTATTTTAATTAACCTTATGAATATGTAATTAAACTTTTGCAGTCCAAACTTTTCAACTATCTGCTTGCACAGAAGGATAAAATACACGAGACCCACTGGAAAGCCACTCTATAACTCAAGGTGATCCTGGCATGTCTGTTACTGTGGTCCTCTGCTGCCCTAAGGTGAAAAGTACTAAGGATTTTCTTGCTTTTTTAATTTTTCTAATCCTCTAAGCTGCAGTGTTAGCAGCACTGCAGAGGAAGGGATGGTTTTGTGGCTGTGCTGTGGATGAGCCCCTGAACCCAGCCATGGTGTGATTGCACAATTAAGAGAGGATGAGCATTGCAGCAGAGAGGCTGCAGACTTCCCGTGTGCAGACACACATGTTTTGCAGCCTGCGCCTCTTTGGGGCCATCCCAAATTACAAACAACAATGCTTTCAAGAATTAGTACTCGTATGTTTGGACTGATAATAACCGTAGAAAAGACAAGTCCCAATAACACATAAAGCATTTATTGGACTGGCACCAGATCTCAGCTAAGGCTACTATGCACCACGTTTATACATTACACACTATGTATATATGTGTATAAAACATACAACAATGTTTGAGAACTGTTGTTAGCATTATCCAGGATTACATCAGCTGAAGCTCTGACCATGCTTTTCTTTGAAAATGATGCCATCTTTTTGGCATACATTTCTAACTCGAGACACACTGGTCTGCTGTAGAAGCATCAGCATGGGCTTCAGAAATGACTATTCTAAGTTTCCTTGTGTTTATTTGCATTTATATGTTTGACAAGCATTTTATTAATTAGCCTGTGACTAGCAGGCTAGAAAAGTCAGAATTATCCTGACATTCACCTCTCAACACAGGGTCATTTCAGGCACTTAGGCAATAAATCCTGCCAGGACTTTTCTAAGCACTTGCAGCTACTTTCTTCTTCCTCTCGAGGAACAACATCAACAAGACCAATGTTGTGCTGGAATCAGAAGGAAATGCCTTTTCTTTGCAGGCATCCTCAAGACTTTTTATTCGTTAACATGCACAGATTTCATTTGGGTCCATCTAGCCCCAAGTAAACTAAGTAAGTTAGTTGCAAGCTATGAAACCGACTAAGCCAACTTCATCTTTCTACTGTAGTGCAAAAAAGATGTATATTGATCAGCCTTGTGCAATAAGCTGAACATTTCACTTCACATTCTCTTTTTCTGATCTCATAAAAATAATTCAGTAAATATGAAACATGCACAGGGGAAAAAAAAAAAAAATTACTGCTAGTGTAATATCTCTGACACCTCTGACACTCTTAATGTTTAGAAGAATGACCAGGAAGGTCAGAGAGTCAGAAATGAAATAGCCCATCCAAAGAATGAACATTCTTTTGAGCAAGGTCAGCAAAGCATTTCCCATTTATTTCTCTGCAAGGCTTTCTAGAATTACCTTTGCTAATCTGGTAAGAGTTGATGAAGCAAACCTGCGTTGGTGGACCAGTGGAAGAGGCAGCTGGGAGCAGACGTTTAGATTCTTCTGATTTGACCTCACAGTTGCACAAGTCACTTCAGGTGCCATCCACATGGCCACAAATATCCCTGCCTTAATGAATAGTTATGAAATTCATTTTTACCATAGTTTATTTACATTTTCATTCTTTTACAGTGTATGCTTACTGATCCTGCAGATAGATTTAAGCAATTGCTTTTTGATCTATAAAATCTTCAGTGTCATGCATTAAGCCAAAAAATGTTTTGAAGTGCAAGATGAAAAAAGCATAAAGAAATATGGTATTTTTCTTTTACTTCGCAACAGCAGGAGAAGGCTGTCAAAGGTAAGAGGTCAATAAATAGTCCAGGCATTGAAGAAGAACTCAAGGATTTTAAGGCTGTAACAGAAAGCCTAAATGAATATTTTGCAACACTGATCACCAAAACCTTACTTTACAGGTGACATGTCAAGAGCAGGGTTATTTAAAAAAAAAAAAAACAAAAAGAACCATAATAAAAATTGTCAGACTGAGGTGATACAGGAATTCAAATATCAAACTGCTGACCTACTTGTGGTCTGCAACTTATTGTTTTGATCAGCTCTGTTACCAAAAGAATAGAATGCATTGGGTGTTGTTTAAAAGCATTTGGGCAGTGGTCTGGAGAAATACAGACCAATACAGACCAGAAGATTGCTAAGGAAATTACGGCAAGTAATGGTACTAAGTAAAGCATGGAAAAATCTGTTGGGAATAGGTTCTTGATATGGAGACAGCCATGCTGCAAGAACAATTTGGAGCCCATAAGCAAAGAGATATAATATTTGAATCTTTGAAATATTTTGACAAATCTCCTCATAAAAGACTTAGCAATGACAAGAGTGGGTAGGAAGTAGCTGAAAATGAGGAACCAAGGGATAGGGATTCATGTTCAATTTTTATCATGAAGCAATATGCCCAGTGAATTCCCCAAATGCCTGTTCTAGGACAGACATTAACACAGTCTGGAAAGATCTGGAAAATGATTGACTAATAAGAGATGACACTGTAGTTCAGGTAGAGAGATATTCAGAACTTAAAAAGCAAAGCTAATAGCTACAAAACACAAAAGAATCTCACAATATTGACTGACTGGACAATAAAATTGCAGATGAAAGTCACTGTCAATGAATGTAAAGCACAGCAGATGAGAAGAAAAGTAACTCCAGCTATGTAGATGATACAGTGGACTGTAAATTAACTCTTATTGCTTAGGATAGTCCTCTTAAAATGCCAACTCAGCTGTCAAAATGACAAAGAAAATGTTAGGAATTATTACGAAGGAACA
>VXAV01001872.1:146849-184436 GCA_013399715.1 Alectura lathami
AAAAAAAAAAAAAATTTGCTTATGTGATTACATGTTGGTGGGAAGCAGAGCAGGAAGAAAGTGTGCAGGGTATGGTGACTGAGTGCACCCTCATCTGAGAAATATAATAAGACTCACACTTTATCTTCCATTCCCACGAAAATCTCCGGTAACTAGTCAGCAGTTAAACTGAGGGCAATGTTTGTTTCCTGCATGCTGCATTTGTGGAGGTTAACAGCCCAACATCTGAACCACAGGCTGCACAATCTAGGGCTCTGCAAGTTTCAGCCTCTCTGTTTTTGCGATGGCTGATCCTCAGAAGCACATGTTGTTAGGCTGACTGAAAGTTTACTCTGCAGTCTGTGAAGGAGGATGCTGCAGGCAATTTACTGAGTCTGAGATTTGCCAGCACAGGGACTCTTCCCTGGAATTAGCCCTGTACAGAGTCTGGCTGAGGTATGTGGCCAGTGAGGGTCTGCCTGACTGTATGGAGCAACTCCATAAACCTCTTCCAGCCAAACTGAAGTGTCCAATGCCAAATCTAGTATTGAGGCACATCAGTGCTCTGTGACTGTCACTGAATCCTATGTGGTCAAACCAATGACCGTTACACTGACCTAAGAAGTATAGGGTGGGACATCATTTGAAAAGGGCTTGAAAATCTTACAACCCCTCTACTTCAATATCTAAGCAATTAATTTTCTGGTGTAAATTAAGCAATTAAATCAATTGCTACAGAATGTTGCTCATGATAGCTACATACTCATTGTCTGGGACATAAGATCTTTTCAAGTCCATCCCTAAATGTTGCTTCATCAGTGGAGGGTGAAAGGTCACAACATTCTGAGTTTTTTACCCACTTGTGGTGTTTGACATGAGTAATTGAAGTGTAATTGACCTTGCTGACCTTGGCTAACACGTAGGGTACACACTGAGGTTCCTGATCAGCTCTCAGTGTCGGGATGGTTGCCATCTCTTTTATGCAATAGGGTTGTGGGATCCTTACCTTCCATACTGGCTTCAGCCTGTATGGGTCATGTCTTCCTGATGGGAGACTGGCAGTGATGCTTGAGTGAAAGTTTCTTACCTGTATGTTTCATAAGAGGGTTTTGGCTTATCTGTTTTTTCATCTGGTATTTCCTGCCTAGGGATCTATATGTAACTCTGTGATTATTCTATATTTGTAGTGTTATTAATTTCATTCATTGAGGTTGTATCATGCAATGAAGAAGTTATTAGGAGTGCATGAGAAGGCATTGCTCTGATTGTGTTTGAAAATGTCCCATATCCGTGAGTGAGTTAAATCTATAGTGATGTTTAACAGAAATTGGTTGTCCTGCTGTTAGGACCATATAACCAAAGAGATTTTTATATTAATAAAAAAAAAAAAAAAAAAAAAAAGTAAATTTTAGAGGTGTTTACAGTACTTATACAATGATTTATTTTTTATTTCTCACTGCTTCTGAATATTTTCTTGAGAAGACAAATAAACAGGCAAAATGGTGTAAGAGAAAATATATATTTTGTGTAGTATGACATAGAGGGTTTAGTTCTGGTGTGTTAACATTGTTTGCCTGGATCAGCTCACATGGCTAAGGAATGCCAAAAATTATCTTTACCTGCAAGAGTATATAAAAATTGATAGTTATGCAAAATTATAATTTGTTTAGCTATAATTAGGCAGTTTTCAAAATTAAAAAAAAAAAGCTCATTATAATTTTTGGTGAGAATATGTACTTATCTGAGTATTGGATGTCACCACCTAGGATCATAGCCATAGACTTTGTCACTTTCTGTCACAGACTTCTAGTTGTATTCTTATTAATGTTCAGTCAGTCAAAAAGACATCTTCACTGTATGTCAGCTGACACCAGATTTGGTCCATTGTAAAAGATTCCAGACTTTTCAGTATAAAACAGATGAATGCTTTTACCTGATGGTTTTTGCAAATATTTTAACCTTTTTCTTTTAGAAAGCATAGAGAAAAAAAAAACATCCTGTGACTTCAGTGTTGCGGTATTGGACTAAAATTTTGCAAAATGATGAGAAAATAATACCTTATAATGCTGATGTATACAGCACATTATTTGCATAGACAGTAATAACAGAGCGGTTTTCCTCATTCTGAAAAACTTGTCAACAAAATCCTACCAGAGAATGACATTTAGCTAGAAAATTTACAAAGTTTTATAGGAATACTTTTAGCATATTTTTCTATATGCTGTAAGAATGCACTTGTCAAATCTACCCTGCAACTGTTTTCAGTGTATTCCCCTGGGCTTTCATAATTGTGTTTGCTCCCTTTCTTCCTTTCAACCATCAGGGCTTCAGAAGAGCCCTGACAATAGCAGACAATGAGAGCAACAGACAATATATTTTCTTAAAAAAGTGCAAGCCCATCCTACAGAGGACTGATGTACAAGGCTGAGTTATCCGGCTACTCACTTTGCTCTCAAAAGTTGAGAAAAGGGTAGCAATCGACTGTGTGGGAATGGTACATCAACTCAGAAGTCTGCTTTTTTATCTTACCATTGTTGCAGGATACACTTACTTTGAAGAAGAACATTTTCTTTATACCCCAAAAATAAGCTGTCTGCCTCTGGGTCTTCATAGCAGAACAAAAATGACTGCTGTTCTAGAAAAGCAACATGCAGTCTGTGCCCTTTTTAATCCTTTTGCTTGTCAATGTGGCTGTCAATAAGGATCTATTTACATATGGCTAATCCCACAGTCGATTCATTAAGATGATTTTCATTAAGATGATCTAATGGGATAGCTCCTGGAATACAAATGAAGCAAGATAACTTTCAGAGAATAATAATTTTCCTTCCTGAAGTGGACTTTAAATCTCCAAGAAGAGAATAGCCCTTCTTAAAACAACCTTTTTTTCTTCACTCAGAAGTGATTTCAGTTTAATTGTACAGTTTAGCTGAACTTTGCTTTCCTTGGTATCCTAGGAGAAAAGATCTGACAGACTGGGAATTTTAACTTGTTTGTAATGTAAACTCAGTATACTGGTGGTGCTTTTTAACACTCCAGAAACTGCTTGGAGGAAAAAAGAAAAAAAAAAAAAAAAAAAAAAAAAAAAAAAAAAAAAAAAANAAAGAAAAAAAAAAAAAAAAAAAAAAAAGAAAAGAAAGAAATAAAAAAGCTTTGATCCTCTAAGCAAACAAAAAGGAGAGAAGGATGTTAAATAACCTTCATTTGTGAGAGGCAGAGATGGAAAATGTGAGAAAATGTCTTTATTTTAGAAGATTCGGAGATTATTTGAAAGGCTATTTGAAATATCAGGCACTTCATCGGTGTTAGAGCCCTCTGATAAATAGGGAAAGATTTATTTCTTTTCATTGTTTTACTGATGTTTTCAAGATTTCTAAAAAGTATGACCTTCTCAATTATATTGGTCAATCTGATCAAGACTTTTCCCAGAAGCGTATATCCGGGATAAAGCTCAGAGGTGGAAATTTAATGCCTTCAGTATCAATCTCAGATAAACACATTCACAAAGTGGCATTATGAAGAAAGGAAGCAGAATCTAGTCTGGAAATAACTCCAGCTCTTGGGAACCAGAGGATAACTCGAAGCCTGGATTTCTTGACCAAAGGATGAAATGTGATCTGCAGCATCCAGATGTAGCAGCGGGAAGGGCTGTGACCCAGCAATGTCCTGCTGCCTGCTTATCTGTGGGACGTATTTCTGCTGCTTAAAATTTCACCAATCCTCGTATTTCGGGCAGTAGGTAAGGAGGCAGAGCCAAGACTCCACATGCTCCTTGCAATCTGCCTGCTTCACATTCATCAGTTTTAAGGAAGGAAACACAAAAATAGCTCAATTTAGATGAAGATATCTTAAATCAATGCCCAGGGAGCACTGAATAGCAGGGTTTCTTAGCTCCTACAATATCCTGGTAAGGGCACAAGGTCCCAATTAGAACCTACCCTGAATGGGTGCAGTATCCATTAGAGTAGAAATGGATTAAAAAAAAGCCTTTGATGTAAGATTCTTCATTTTCAAAGGCTTGTACACAATGTTCCATCTTCCTGAACATAGCATTTATAGTTCCACAGATAAAGACATTGGTAGTGACTTCGTCTAATCCATCTCCACCTCCAAAGACAGCATAAACTGTCTCTAAGCCTTTTCTAACTGGTGTTTGTTGAACCTTTCCTTTCAGATCTGCAACAAGAGAGATTTCACAGACTTCTGCAGCAGTGCTTCACTGTTCTTATGAACATAAAGTCTCCAAAATTTAACTAAATCTCACTTCTGCAACTGAGTCTCACACTCTTGTCCTTTCTAACTTGTAAATTAGAAACAATTTAGTACTTTCTACTCCCGCCTTTTACACAGAAAAATAATTGGGTTATGGCTTTTTAACTTTCATTTATATCATGTTCCCCTCAGTCTTCTTTCCTCCTGACTCAATGAAATAACTGCTTTTCTTTTAGTATTGTTTTTGTTGTTTGTTTGTTTGTTTTTGTTTTTTTTTTTAGAGTCTTGTTATTCTTCCTGTTTTCCTTTGGACTTTCTCCAGTTGCCCATTTGGATCAGTACCCAAAAGATGAGCATAGCTGATGAATGACTTGACTTCACTTGTCATGAATAGAACCTTCCTCAAAGAAATGCTTTGTCCAGTTTTTTTGTTCTCTGCTCCAAGCCTCACTCCAGCCAGTGCTTAGCCCAATCAGCTCTCTTAGGCTGTCAGGCTATAGTGATGTCCTTGTTCTGTCATCTTCCAATTTGTTACATTTTTTCTTGACTGCTTCTGGTCATTTCTAGTTCATAAACACATACAGCTCCAACTAAGCAATTGTCAGCTTTCACAACTACCTTCACATGTCAGAAGAAAACTTCTTAGATAATTTGAAACTCTTCTTTCTTTGTCTTTGCCAAAGACATCAGTTTGGGTGATGGCTTCTGTTGGTGTAATCATTACCAAGAAGAAGGATGCCTAACTGCTTCATTGTCTAGCATAAATGATATTTAGCATGAAGTGACCATCACGATCACTAACTTCAGCTATCAGTCTGATTATCCACGAGTCAGAGATGCCATCATAAAAAAAATAAAAATTAAAATTAAAAAAAAAAAAAAAGAAAGGAAAAAGCAAAAAGCATATATAAACAATGTTCATGTTACTGAAGCAACTCATGGAGCATCTTAACATTACAACAAAATGTCACCGCTAGCCTTCAGACCAATCAACATGATGTTTTAATATATCTCAGTAAATTAAAATATTCAGCCAATTTCATTCCTGGCTGTTATCTTCCAAACCTTGAATTCCCATTGAACATTTAAGAAGCTGCTCTGAAGATTTAACTGGTGTGACTTTATACCAGCCTACAATACAAAGAACAGTCATTTTCCTCCACCCTCTGTCAAACCTAGGGATGCTAAATAAACACTACATGGGTGCACTGAGTGAAGGGGACATTTGATAACCACATAAGAGAGAACTTCTTATGGTCTGGGATACAAAGACACAGGGGAGCACATTCAGGCAACCAGTGGGATGCAGCAGCTTGATGCTCTTTGCCTCCACTGAAAATACATGGCTTCAGTGTTTAGCAGTCCTGAATACTTTCCTGATTTCTCTTGAACTTAGATCACAGAATCATAGAATCATTAAGGCTGGAAAATGCTCTAGGATCATCTAGCCCGAACATCAACTTCACACCACTGTGCCCACTAAATCATGTCCCTAAGTGCCACATCTAACACGTTTCTTGAACACCTCCAGGGACAGTGACTCCACCACCTCCCGGGGCAGCCTGTTCCAATGCCTGACCACTCCCTCAGAGAAGTTTTTCCTAACATCCAACCTGAATCTCACCTGGCACAACTTCAGGCCATTGCCTCTTGTCCCATCACTGGTTACCTGGGAGAAGAGGCCGACCCCTGTCTCACTACAGCCTCCTTTCAGGTAGTTGTAGAGAGCAAAAAGGCCTCCCCTGAGCCTCCTCTTCTCCAGACTAAACAGTCCTAGTTCCCTCAGCCGCTACTTATAAAACTTGTGCTCCAGGCCCTTCACCAGCTTCATTGCTCTTCTCTGGCCTTCTCATGTCGATTAAGTTCCTAAGATTCACTGTCTGATCATGGGCTATAGAGCCTGGCACTGTAATTCCATTAACTGGATGGTCAAGTGTGTTCCCGAGGCCTTAAAAACAGCTTTCATATAAAGAGTCATATATATTTAATAAACAGTAGCCATCTCAGTCCTATTTTAGAGTTCTGCAAGTTTTTTGCATAACTTTCTTTAAAGATCCATGTAATAGGTACTCTGTCGTGCCCCATTTTTGTCCATTTCCATTTATAATATGGTTTCCATGCCAATGATTACAATGCAATACTAATATGAGTAGTTTCAAAAACAAAAGCACTTTTGGAATCATCCATGTTTATCTTTAGAGAATAAAAGCTGCAAAAATAACTGGATCAAGAGGGATTAAATACTAAGCTAATTGTTCATTAGGCAACCTAAGACCGATAAAATGTGTTAATCCATTTAATGTTTTTTCTAGTTGTTTCCATTATTATCCCTGCCAAAATCCTTCTGCATGTATTAAGTCACCTAAGTTTATTTATTAATAAAGGAATTTGCTTGAAATGCAGGTCTTGAATCCTATAGTCTTTTTCCAAGCAAAACTTCCATGACAGCAGTAGCAGAAGGACTTTTAGATGTGACTGGAACTCTCTGTACTGATCTTTCCTTGAATAAAATTTTAGCTCTTTCAATAAGGTTGATGTAAATGCATTCTCCATCTGTATTGATTCCAGATGCTCTGCATGTTTAACTAGGATCTTTCTGCAAAATTTTGCAAAATACTATGTATTGTCCTATGAAAGTGGTCCTGTTTGTACCTGACCCAAAAGAATTGTTCTAAAATTGATTGCTGATAGCTGAACACTACTACGTATTACTTTTAGATTATTTTGATGTGCAATTGACCACTTGCCAGATATGATTTTCATATTGGTATAAATAAACAGTATTATTGTCTGCAAGACATGGAATGTAAACATTATTGTCTACTCATAAGTGCTGGGGATACATTTGGAGAATGGTGTTCAGTTTTGAGCATTATGTTTCAAAAAGAAATGAAGTGCACTGAGACAGAGTCCAGAGAATTGCAAGAAAAAGAGTTGTGTGTGGAAAAATAGATTTATTATCAGTAAATAACAGGCTGCAATCCCAGAAATAATTGCTGGGATGTCTAGGAAGTCTCCATCTCCCAGGGTGTTTAAAAACAAGCTAGCCAAGACATGAGTTAAACAAGAGAAAAGTTCTTCTTTGTTTGGATAACAATACAGGAAGATCGTGAAGGATCCTTTCCAGTCTTCGTCTGATGGTGACCAGAACTTCATTTAGGGTTACTGTTCCAGAATCTTACAATAGAACACTACATACCGTGATCTAAGCATCTGCCATCAAAACCGAGCTTCCACTGCTCTATTTATGGCATGGAGCAGAAATAGCAAGAGAAGAGAGTGACATGCTTGTCTTAGGGAAGAGAGGAAAAGTGGACAAACTCAGGAGCAAACAAGGTTGTTCTTCAGGAGAGAAGTAAGCTCTGTCATGCAGAGGAAGAGCATGCATACGTGCAGAAGAGAATAGATCTCTGCTTGATTTGTACACAAACTCTTTATGGGTGCTTATTCAGTCCCCACTGCTCTAGAAACAGCAGCATTCTACGTTATCTTCAGTATAGATGACAACCGAGTATGTTACGTAAAGACCATTAAAAGTCCCTACCTCTTTCTATAAGAATGGCACAGAAGTGTGCGTGTCTACAAAATCCAGAAAAATGAATTCTGATATTAGGACAATAGACATACAAGAAACGAAGGAAAAGCAGAACATGCACTCTCAGCTTTGAAGCCTAGCAATGCAGTTTCATAGGGGTTGAAACTGCACCTCGTGTAGGCAATACACTATATACGGATCTAAAGCAATGTATGTTTTTGGAGCATTTGCATAAGGAAATGGATGCAGTAAATCTGTTGACGTCATCAATGCAGAACTACTGTAACTCTAATGCTTCCTGCACTGCAGTGATGATTATGAAACTACTAGGTATTTTATATTATTAACTCAAGGCATCATCTGTAATAAATATTCACAAAACACATTGGTAAGCATAACCTGCAAAAACATAAGTAAGGAATTTTGATATATTCTCTATCATGGAAAAATTGCTAATACTATTACCCAGTAATTATTTAATCAAAAGTATACTTAAGGAAAATCTGAAATTACTGAGAGGTGTTAGCTGTTAGGAATAAGGGCCTTATGTTCATGTCAATTATTGAAGCAGGGTTAGAGTATATTTTAATAAAAGTGTGAGACCGTATTGAAATTCAAATAACTCCTTGGAGGTTTTATAGCTCATACAGAATGTAAAGAAAATCAGAAAGATTTTTTCAAAATTAAAAAACTCTTTCTTAAAGAGAGATAAAAAATTATATGTCTTCTTCTAAGAGGACATTATGTTTTGTTGTCAATTTGCAAAAAATATATTATTCATATAATTGACAGAAATGGTACTCTGCCTAAATTACACTCTTTCTTTCCTACTCTGAATTTTTTATTCCATTCAAAAACTGCTGTATCTTTCATTACTTATGTTCCTTCTGCATTGACCCTGGAGAACACTGAGGTATTCCCAAGATATTCCTTTTAGCCCTTCTAAATCAGATGAACAATAAAAAATATTGATTTGTCATGGAATATAAATAGTTCACGAATATATAAAATTTAATTCAGGATTCAATGGGTCAAATCCTAGATTGTGATAAATTAGCAACAAAGACAGTACAGCTGCTCCCTGTTACACCAACTGGCAATGCTGTTCAATTTGTCAGGTGTGCTGTGCCTCAATCATTTAATAGCTTCAAGAGATCAATAAGGTCTGCAGTTCAGGTTTTCAAATGTCAGCCTATTCACTTTCCATATGCTTACTCAAGCAGTAGAGAGGACTTCACAGCAAAATCCTTGAATTGCAATGAAGTATTACCTTCAGGTATGTTCACAGTCTTGTTTAATTGAGACTGGATACTGCACTCTGACTTGAGTTTGGTCATTATCAGCGGGAAACTGCTGAGGATCTGATGGCGTGAGAACATGAGTCATCAACATGTTATCCCAGTCCCCATAGTGGTGTAAATCAATGTAACTGTACTGTTACAAGCTCCACGGACAGAAAGAGATTGTAAACATGGGAAATATGGGGGTTGTGGAACATTAATTAGACTGTGACAACAGTGACAGTTATGGAAATGACAACAGAGGATGTTATATCTGTCTTCTGTCCCAAGGTAGAGTCAGAATAGTTAGGTCATTTCTGACAAAAAGTTTAAGATTCTCCTTAAAAGTTCTGATGGTGGAGACTCTACAACTTGCCCAGGCAACATGCCCCAGTGTTACATTAACTTTACGATCAGAAAGTTTTCTGTAACATCTACTCTAAAAAATGTTTGTTTTTTTTTTTTTTNGTTCTCCTTTCATCACAATTAAATTCTCACCTCCTGAACTTGTGACAGTTCAGTTTACAATCAGGTCTGGCCACACCTGTGATGAATCTGAGGCTTCTCATGCATTCTGGAAAACTGTGAGTTTCAGGTAGCTTTCTGAAACTGGCTAGCTTCTCAGTTTGAGCTTCCAGAGTGCAACTTCCACTTGTGCGATCACTACGGTGTATTACCAAGATTAACCGTGTGCCCAAGTACAGCAGTTCTTTTTGCTTTTTGGCACAGTCATCAGTGGTATGGTGGTATGGTCCTTTCTTTCTAAGCTGTAACATCAAATAATCTTGTGCTCCTTAATGAGATAACAAACTTCAGGTTGTGCATTAAATGCTTTTCAGATGGAACTGAATTCTACTTTCATCATGGTTCCAACTAATGATTAGCAGGATTCATTGCTGTCTTTTATGCTCGTTAAAGAAAATATTTAGATTTTATGAGAGTAAAGGACTCTGTGTTTGGTGAAAGAAATAATATTGCTTTGAAAAGAAAATTGAGTGGAAGTAAAAGATGTTGCTAGTGAAAAGGGAGTGATTAAAAAAGGTCTTGAGAACGACAAAAATATCTATTTTTCTCTAACAATTTTTTGTCTATGAATGGATTATTCTGCTATGATCAATATCTCAGGAAGAACTGTGGATAAAACTCCTAGATTGACTTAGATGGTCTAACTGTCACAGTACTTCCTAAGTTGATTATTGAAAAGAAACTGGATCAGCACACTCTCTTCCTTGAGTACACAGTTACTGGCAACACTTCATCATCCTTGTTCATCATTCCTCATTAGGGCTTGGTATTCATCCTGGGCAATGCGCTCAGGGTGTCCCTGCTTGAGCAAAGGTCTGGACCAGATGGACCCAGAGGTCCCTTCCAACCCCAGCCATTCAGTGATTCTGTAATAGTTGGAGGCAGCAGCCTTGGCTAAAACTCAGGCTGGTGGGCATTTCCTCACTAAGTTCTACAGCATGTTCCTGGCCTATGTTCAGCCTCCCATTGGTGCCTGTGTCACTTCCCTTCTGCTGAGAGGAAGGAAAGGACTTTTGCACTGCTTGATGGTCAGAGATATGTTCAGGCTTTTCTATACCTATGGTCCTCATTGCTGACTGTTAACCATGCCTTAGGGCCCAAAACTCTTCCTCTATTTGTCCAGTCCTTGTATCATTGCAGAACCCATGTACATGACATCCTTCAGATGCTTCCAAAACACTTACCTCCCTGAAATTTTGAAGTAGCTTCCAGTCTATGGACACATTGCTTACCAAGTTCTTTTCAGTCTTCTGCATCTCCAGGAGCTGGTCCTCTCTAGTTTCTAACCCCCATGGCAACTTTCATGGTGTCAGCAGGGACTACCTGAAACTACAAAACAGGCTTATTTTCTCTGCTCAGATACATTCCTCTGGGGAAAAACTACATTGTGCTGAGGACATTTAGGCCTGCAAAGAGTACAGAATTATCTGGATCTGTACCTGTCACGTAGACACAGTTGTCTCCTTGCTCTTGCCCACAAGCCTCCCACTGTCTGTAGTTCTGGGAACCTTGTGCCCCAAGGCCTTGGGGTCATGTGTGACTCCAGGCCAGGCAAGTCTGTGGAGGGTGACTGTAAAGGCTCTGCTGATTGCAGAGCTGTGCTAATTATTTTGCCTTTAGGTCTGAACTTTATGTCATTCAGCATTCCTATAAACTCTTTACAGTTATCCAAAGAGTTGCAGTTTGTCTTGGACAATTCAGACCTATATTAAAAAAATAAATAAATCTAAGAAGGCAAGTATTCCTTTCAATTTCAAATCAGATAAAAATATTCATATTTAATCTTTCTGCTTGTGATTAATACTAACAATGAAGATAATATTTAAGTTACAAAATTGCATTTTGTGATAAGAATGAAAATAACATTTTTAAGCAGTGAATCAACTGACCTACTTTAGACACTTACTATAGGAAGACAGGAGTCATGTCCAAAAAAATGTTTTGTTTTGTTTTGTTTTTTGTCTATAAACTGACTGTAAAGGGACATCAGAATAACCAGATCAGATGTAGGAATATAATGTGGCTATGTGGTTAAAAGAATCATCCAAATGTCTAGTGTAGGACTCTAGCAGACCAGGCTTAGTTTTATCCATGTTTCTCGCATGACTGAAATGTTAGTCATAATTTTGGTCAGAGTCTGCTCTGTGACTGGCCTTGTACAAAGTGCCATGTCAGCGAGAGAGGGAAACTTGGTGCTGCCTTTTTTTTCCTCTGGTATTTCCTAGGTTGTCCTCCCTCATTTATTTCCACAAGAGACTGCTCTGTATCTCTTCCAAAAAGCAAATCTCTCTGCAGTATAAGACCTTCAGCAAGAGGAAGGCAAAATGTGTCTGATACCTATATCTTTACTGTCTTTATTATTTGGACATAAGTTTATCCTGCAAGAAGAACTTTCCCAGAATTCAGAGGTTGCCCTTCCACTTAGGTTTAACTTTTCTATAAGTGTAAGCAACAACTTAATTATGATCATACGGATTTTCTACCGTCTGAAACTTCTAAAAAGAAACAGGATATTTTCATAAAACATCATCTAAAGGATGTTACCAAAAGGATCTCTCTATACGCCCCTTATTACACCTTACTTCCCTAAGTGTACGCTGTGACCTGTGTCAGAGACTGAATGCTGTCAGATATGGGCTACAGAGACCTTTGCTTTAACCCAGTCCAAAAGTTAAGTTCTTAGTGCTAAGCCGTTAAACTTGGGGCAGGAATTAATTCAGCTAAGTCTTTTCACTTGCTTTATACAAGTGATCAAGCTGGAAGATCATTATATCCTGTATGCCTTTAAAATCAGTAGATCTCTGAATTAGATATTCATAATCTTAAGGGCTGCCAAATTAAAACTGTATTGAAGTGAGATATTATTAAAAAACCTGGCAAGTATTCAAGCCTAGGCACACTGTTCATCTTGATCTTGTTAATTTGAAAGATTTTCATTTGAGATATTTCTGAAAATATTAAGCTATTCTCGCAATAATCTCATGCTGTCAACACTCTCGTCCAATATTAAAGTATACAAATACAAAACCTCTTCTCAGTTTACATACTATGTTTATGTGATAACTTTCGTATTAGTTATATTAAAGACTGAACCAGTTATTCACTAAGCTAAAAACTCAACATTCTTAAACCAAAACACTACTTCTTATTCATAACGTTATTAGGCTCAGAGTTTCTGTGACTTGAATGTGGGGGAGGTTACCCTGCACAAATTCAAGTAAATACACTTCCTTCCAAGTGATGCTGTCAGAAAATGACTTCTGCTAGACTAAAGTTTTTCACGTAGAGGCGTTTGCAGTATCATAAATACCTGTTCTTCCCCCTTGGGTCAGGAGATCCTGAGACCTCAGGTCTCCTGTTTTCATTTTTGGAAACAGACTCCCTGACAGAGTTCACCAGAGTTTAGTTTAGTTTAAATTCAGTGACTGGTGGGTTGAGTTCTTTCTTTTCTTTCTGTAGCCTTTGCTGTCTTCTCTGTTAAAAGCTGTCATGCATTTGAAACTCTCTAATAAAAGACTATACTTTGCCCCTTCTGCATAAAACAGGCTAAATCTGAGTCTCATAGGCCCCAAGAGTGTATCCTCATTCTTTCCCTTGTGTACACCTTTCTTCTTAAAGCTACCTTTTATTCTTCCTCCCCTGCTGCACTTCTCAGTGTCTGTCACTCTGAGTTTGGCTCACACAGAGCTAACAGAACTCTTTCAAGGGACAGTCAAGGCTTCTTGGAGATTCCCATGTACAGTAATCTTGCAAGAATTTCCCCATCCACTTGATTTTCTCCTCTCTAACTAAGCAAGCTGACTATAAGGCCACTAGGACAAGACTATTAGCAGGATCAGGACTGGGCCATTATACCATTCATCGTCTGTTTGATGCGTCTTCACCACAGTCATAATAGAATCACTTCTCTGGCATTGTTGGGTTAATATGGTTCATTTTTTTACATACTCAAATTGTACCACTTATTATTTCAAAACAGTCCTTCTGACTTTGGCATAACCAGATATTAGTAACAACTGCAAGTGAATTCCTTTCTGGACATCAAGAGGATGTGCAGCCACTCAGTACCCCAGTACCCATGGACTAGGTTGTAGCTGTTATTTTAGGGTTCAAGATTTTGGGGAACTTTTTCCCCTTTTCACAACTTTAACATATATTCTGTTATTGTATCAAGGGTCTGTAATGCACGAGCATGCACAGACGCACACACCACTTTCAGTCAAGATATACTAAGGGGGCAGAAAAATGGCTATCTTACTGGCAGCCACTGGATCTGCACTGGGACTGCACATAGCCCTGCCTTGCTACTGCTGATCCCCAGTGCTGACATTCAAGGATGATACAATTACACTGGTGGGTTTGATGATTTAATTTTCATTCTCTAGGATTGTACTACAAAAAAATGCAATTTAGTATTATCAGTTCCTGCTGTGTTTCGGATTGATCATTTTTCTAATATCTTTACAGTCAAAAATATCTTTCCAACATAAACTTGAAGAATTTCCATTGATTTTCACTGAATAACTTTTGAGTTACAATGCCATAAACAGCAAGGAAGAAGTTCAACCTTTTTGTATGCTTTGAGTTCTCAGATCCACTGGTGTTAATTGTCTCATGGTCACAGACGTAGCTAAATGGACCAAAGGGGCTGTTTCCATAGTAAAATATTTATGTCATCAGGCTGCATATTTGCTGCTTAAATCCATCAAAAATACTTACACCTCAAGGAAAAAACTGTCTTCATGACTCATATATTACTAACTCCGAACTGTTCCTAAACAGTTCCAGTCTGGAGTTAAATAAAGCCCAACTGCCAATGGATGACTGGAGGTACAGAACTCATATCAAAAAGTTATTCTGTTCTAATATCAAGTTGTGTTTAAAAAAAATGTGTGACTATTAAGCTAGACATTTCATAATACTGGACATCTGTCATTGACAAATAAGTATGTCATATTCAAAAAAATTGTCTCTGGGAGAATATTAAGGATTTCACTGATCTTTTTAAAAAAATTGTAATTAATTGAATGTGTTAAGGCTGTATTTTCCACATTACACAGATGAACAAGCAGTTAAATATGACGTAAAAGACTAATTTCATAAAGTTTTATTTTTATCTTGTACCATAGTTCTGAGCACTGTGGTTTCAATGACCCCCCCCAAAATCCAATGGTGTGGATTTTGCCTAGTTCTTCCTGCAGATCATGGTTTTCATCTGAACTATCAACATTTCTTTGCTGGATCATTTGCTTTGATTTTGTTCAGTTCTGTGAGTTGAGAAATGTCACAGATATTAAGCAGTGCAGACAGCCTTTGTTCTTCAGTCCACCTGATGACTCTCCACTGGATATTTGACACAAATTCCCTGCACAGACCTGCCACAGAAACGAACAGCAGTTCAACATGCAGAGCAAGTGAGGAGCACAGACAATGCTGAGAAGAAAGCTGGCTGTTGTTTGCTGTTGACAGGCTATTTTTAGCTCACAGACTGTTATTCCACTGAGTAAACTCGAGTCAGGTAAAAGAAAATGCAGTTTGTAGGCTTATCTGCATAGAGCACTGGATCAATCAGAATTCTCAATACCTTTAATGTGCTCATATTTTTAATACTTGGCTGGTGATGTCGTATCTGACATATTGCTGTAACAAATTCAACAGAATTTCTACGGACCAGTCATTCTGCTGCATAATACAATACCCTCAAATTTTATATTATCCTAAAATATGTACCATGGTTATCTAAAAAAAAGATGGCTAGCAATTTGCAGACTCCTGTTACATTTCTATTGTAATAAAAAAAATGACAGTCAGCACTTTCCGCTTCTAGCTGCCCCTCACTAGCCCCCAGCTTCTTTTTCCTGTCATCAAGGGTGATGATAGGATTTCAGGTCTCCCATTTCCCAGGGCAAAAAGCCATGACTCATGCACCAGGGATTTAGGCCACAGTTGAAATCTTCTGTTCCCAGTGATCAATTTAGCAAGCCTGATTTCAGTTCAGCACTTTCTGTGCTACTTTCTCTGGGCAATGACAGTGTCAGCCTGTTGTCATCTAGCTTCTCTGTCTTTCAATCTTTCTTGACGTGTGTGTAGGTGGTCTTCCATCCACCGGGGTGTTTACATTAAAAAAAAAAAAAAAAAAAAAGGAAAAAAATTTTTTTTTTTTTTTTTTTTTTCTGTTGTGTTGAGTTCAAAAGTATTCCTTTTATAGCAGTGGTTTTCACTATTCTTCTCTTTGCTAAACCTTTCCTGTTGACCAATGCAGATTCTGCTGTAAATCTGTTGGCTTAAGGGTCACATTTCTCAGAAAAGTAGAAAAACATAAATGTCAGGAATTCAGTTCTCAGACCCATGTTGATTTAGTGAGCACAGGATGAAAATTGAAATTTTACTGTTAAAAGGGGGGAGGGGAGGGGAGGTTGTAAATGATGTAAGAGCCTTCTTTTACATTGTCCCATGCAAACTCATTGAAGTGAGATTTTGCACTTTTGACTTCCTAGGAATGCACCTCTAACCCAAGGATTTACCTAATTCATCTTTATGCTGTCTTTCCCAAATACAACATCAGCACTATTTGTGCTAAATATTACAGTAGAAACATATCCCACGACGATGATAAACCCTGTATCTTCACAACACCTATATCCTGACACATAGGGTGTTCTGGTTTGTAACTGCTGGAAGCAATGTCCTATGCACTTGTTCCAGTCCATACTCCAAAGATGATGTTCAGCTCTCATTCTATTGGCTTGCTATTGGACAAAGTGAAGCAGATTTTTTTATGTTAGCATGACCACTTCTCACTTCATTTCTTCACAGTTCTTTTTGACATATTAAAGCAGAATGATAAACTGTTCATGAGAGTACAAGGCTCCTACCATTTGTTTGCATGCTGGAAGATTTGTGTCAGCTATTCTCAAACCCCTATGTGATAATAGCTCACATGGGTAACTTCCCCTTAGGCTCATGCAGGTACACAAAATGTTTACAAATATGATATATAGGTTTTTGAGCTTCTTGAGCAGCTGGTACAACAGTGTAACTCTGTTTCCAGCGTCCCACATTCATCAGAAACTTTATAGTGCATCTAGTGAAATCTATCATCTGCCTCTATAAAACCAATAAAAATGGTCCCATCTACGTTTCATGGTATCAGAAACCACAAATAACTGCTAAACCTCGTCATGCCATGGTGACTTTAGGCCAAGTTTTAAAATATGGCTTGAAGAAGGGGGAAGCTCTGAAGTGTCGCTGTTTGAAGGGTTAGACATCTTGCCTACATGGGTCTAGATAAACTAGCCTTCTCCAGCTAAGGGAGAGGCAGAGTCTTCAGCTCCTCTGTTATTAAATTGTTTTGTTGGCAGGGATGGAATCTCTTTCCCCTGAGGTCTCTGCCACTCTCCACTGGTGAGAGAGGGACAATTAGCATACGTCACTAGTTTCTAGTTCTTTGCATAATTAAAATTGAATTAAATTCACCCATTCTGCTTAGATTTTTCACCCGTTTTAACAACTGGGAAGAGTTTACCTAACAGTCTTTCTTCCCAGTAGCAGTTCAGAGACATTAATTGTTTAGCACTTTTAAGTTTCAGATTTTTTAGCACTAACTACCGTTTATATTAGTAGTGAAAATATGATATAGTAGGGTCTTCACCACATGCTTCCATTGTTTTTATACCCGTTATTGCTGTGCCATCCTAACGCAATTTTCTGCAGACTCCTGTGTTATTAACCTGCATTCATCATTTATATCTCTCTCCTGAGGCTTGTTCTAAGACTCTATAGAAGAAGATAAACAAATTACAGATACAGAAATTAATTGTTGCCTCATTGGAGCACCCCAGTCAAGAGATTTTGGGAACACTGGTTGGACTGAAGCAGCCCATAGGCCACACTGATGGGACTGGTGGGAAGAAAGGTTGAGCAGAAATTGAGAAAATTATAAACAAGTAAATACAGAGATTAGAGCAGATATGAAATGCAAGCCAGGAAATGTAACAAAATAACTGTAGATCTCAAAAGAATGAGTCTGGTCAAGCCATATGGCTTCCAGTAAGATTTTCTCCCCACTGCCAATGAAGCCTTTTGTCCAAAACATCACCTCTGTTGAGCTCTTTAGAGAAGTCTGTCTTTTATTTCTCTTTATTTCCCTGCCCACTTAGGACCAGGCAGATAAAACCCTCAAAAGGAGAGGGTTCAAAGTGTCCTAACCCCTCCTGGCAGCCCATTGCTGGCCCCCAGCCCTATCCCTGCCCCAGGAGAGCAGCTGAAGTCTTGGCAGCACGGCCCTGGAGGAGGGCAGGAAGAGCGTGGGGAAAAGAAAGAAGGACCACAATGTCTAAAAGGAAGAAAGCATCAAAAGAACAATAGATAGAGGAGGAAGAGGGGCAGAAAAGTGAAATGAGTTCAGAGAAATGAGAGGGCACATCAGAATGACTGTGTGTATTAAAGAAGCATATGGAGCCTTGAGCCACAGGAGACCAGTGTTGTGCTACAGTGGGTAGTGACATAGAGTAACAGACTGTCCCTTTCCCTGAAAATCGTGTGATTGCAATGGATAAAATACATCAGAGGGGAGAGGAATGACTGACACAGTGTCCATCAGGAGCTCTGCACTGAAGCCACCAATGGCATCCAAGCTAGCTCCAGCCAGATGTGTTAGCTGTCGGGTACTGAAGCCCTCTGGGAGCATGGCAAGGTGAGGGAAAGAGGGGGAATATCTAGGAAGCAGAGGACTGAAAACTGTGATGAGGCTGAGGGTATAAAGAAAGGCATGGGAAGGATGCAGAGTTTGGCTCCAGAGAGAGTCAGGTTTGCTAGCCTGACCTCAAGGGTACGCAGAGCCCTTGAGAGGGTGAGAGCATGACTGAGTTCTTTGCTCAGAGCAAAAACAGCAACTCTGAAAGAAATGGGAAAGAAGCAGGCAGGCACAAAAGAGAAGAAAGCTGTTGAAGAAAGGAAAAGAACATGAAAACACTATCCTCAAAACCAAGGCAGACATGCCAGCCATAGTAATTTCCAGTGTAAATGCCCTGCCTCCTCTGCAGCTCAGAGGAAGATCTGACCACAGTTATATTTAGGTGGCTGTGTTTGTTTTGTATTGTTTGGGGGGATGTCTTTTTAAATTATTTTTAATAATAACAAAAAGCCAATGTTGAGAAATAAAAATAAAAGGCTCAACTCAATTCTGCAGGAGGAATATAAGGAGAAGCTTTTCACGGAGGTGAATGTGTTCTCTGCCTAAGGAAGAATTTTGGGGGTGGTTTTATGCAGTTTCAGTGGTGTAGCTGATAATCCTACAAAACAATCTCTTCTGTTTTTTCTATGGTTATTTTTTAGCCACAGCTATCAATCAGACTGCTTTTCAAAGAAGGTGAGTATCAGTATCTCTGCTTTGTAGAGGCAGCACTACAGCGCAGAGGCAAAGCATCTTGATGGGGTCTTTGGCATAGACCTGCTGGCATGACAGGCAGAAAAAAATCTGCACCTCATTCAAAACCACCTGGCAGATTCCCATGTGCCTTGATGGCTGCGAGGCCAGAAAAAAGGTGGTCATTTTTATGTCAATGAGCTGAAGCAGACAATGGAAATCTACTTTGGACTGAAATAACTAACAGCATGGGTGGAATTCAGATTTTTTGCTTGGTTGTAGTCATTCAGTATATGATTAGGAGGAAGCTTTTAATGCTTTGGACAAGGGTATGTTCAGACAAGGATCTGAACTAGGTATTTCTTCATTCATTTTTTGACTTATGGTAGAAATTAACCTATATATAATAGCAGCAACAAGAATAAACAGAAATTTGGAAGATGTTTCCCCTGCTTGTGAAAACATAACAACCTCTAAGAATTCTCTTGTAATGTCTCCTGCAGCATCTGTTGCTGGCCACTCTCTGAGACAAGATGCTGGATGAGTTCAGACTTGAGCACAGCCCAGTCTGCAAATGTCTGTCTT
This sequence comes from Alectura lathami, assembly GCA_013399715.1. Taxonomy (NCBI): domain Eukaryota; kingdom Metazoa; phylum Chordata; class Aves; order Galliformes; family Megapodiidae; genus Alectura; species Alectura lathami. The sequence continues at coordinate 166,333 of VXAV01001872.1, forward strand.
CCTAAATAAGCTGTGAAATACTCTCACAGTCTGTTTCTAAGCCTGTATAGAGAAGCCCAAATAAATCATTATCCTCTCCTTCAAAAAATCTCACGTTAGGCACTTTCTTGTATTTTAAAACAAAATTCCCTCTCTTCAAAGCACTTGTATTCTCAACAATGGTTTGTAATGTGCTTATATCGGCCTTTCTTTCTGAGCTGGGAGGAAGAGTTAATTGCTGGAGTCACAGAGCTTTTGCAGCAGTGTCTCCTAAACACCCTGCTGTCCAATTAGTTTATTCTTGAAATGACCACCTAGAATGACAGAATTAGTAGAGATAATACAATTGCTTTGTTGATTTCAATATGGGATTGTTTATCACCTTTCTTACTTCAGTCTGCAGTTTGTTAAATGAGGGGCACAAATACAGAGGAAAAGTTTTTGAATCTGAATTCCATAGTCTATTGGGAAAATATGCTACAAACGAAGGATAGGTGAAGGAAAGGTGTTTCTTTGGAAATTAGAGGGGCTAGACTTGTGCACAGATTAAGTTCATTTTTAAAAAATCTCTTTAAATTCAAATCAGTGTTTTTCAATTTACTTCTTGCAATTAGAAAAGGGATCATGCCGTTTGTTACATGTGTATTGCTTGCGTAGCAGAAGGGAAACATCTATGTTCCTTGGCTGGAACTATTACACAAACCATGTAATGAATAATCAGCATGCACACTTCACTAGAAAAAAGTGTATTGTCCCAGGGCTTCAACAAGACCACAACATCTATGGAGCTAGCGGGAACAGATGTGTTTGGCTATCTTTCAAGGGTCAGACATGGAGCTGTTGCACTCTGTAAGAAGCTGGTAGATAATAGATCCAGCCTTGCCAAGAGTGTTGAACAGTCTGAGCTTTCAGATACTTCTGTGGGAAAGGTGAGGGAAAGTTAAAGTCTGTATAACCCACAGTGTTAAGCAGAAAGAGCCTTAAGGGAATAATTAAGCTGTGGATTTCCAGCTGCTGGATGCTTTATAAAAAAAAAAAAAAACATATATATATCACTAAATATTTCCCCATTCTTGTAATTTGGTATGCTTTTGGATGCTTTTCTACAACTTCAGGAATTACATAACGTGCAAAGGAAGAGGACAAAGAAAAATAACCAAACCTTTAAGTCCCTGTAACAAGGCACAGCAGAGAAAGAAATCGGCCATATTCATCATCTTCTGTTCATCCAATTTACACCTGCTGTAGGCTGACCCTTATATGAAAAGAAATACCTGGCAGCTATTGTCCAGCCATGTTAGGTATTACATTCCCTCCCCTCAGACCACCAGTGGCCAATATATTGATTTTACAATCAGTCCAAAGCAACAGCATTAACACCATGCTGGGTTATTGCCCCAGCTCTGACTCAGGGAGCATTTCCTCAAGCTCTTATGTTTTCCTTGGAGACTTCTCCATCTAAACTCTGACCGACCTCAACCTGCTTTTGCTTTTGAAATATGACAAGGTAATAAATCACAGATGGGTGCAAGCGGGGCAGCAGTGTTATTGCGGTTTAGCAGGAAGGCTGCCATATAGTGTGATGACAGCTTTCCACTTTGCTCTCCAAAGGCAGCCATGTGCATGTCCAGATCTTTCCCCAAGGTCAATAGGCAGGGTCCTTCCTGTGTTCACAAGCCCCAGGGGTAACAGGGAAAGGATACAAGTGGCAGGGACACAGAGGCAGCAGCAGATTTTCAGGACTAACCTGGATGTCACAGACTTCCCAGACAAGACATAAGACTGTGGAGACACCATCCTCTATGGACAATCCCTTGGTGACCCATCTCTTACTCTGCGATCCTGCAGGCTGGGGGCATGCGAACAGCAAAGCCTGATGTTCACTGCACTACAGCAGTGAATAACACCATGAAGCAGTACCTATGTTGAAGGACACTACGGCAGGTCTACCAGGAATGTTGCACTCCTCCCAGCTCTTCTCAGACCACGGCAGTGGTTTAAAAATAAGTTTTGGAGAATTGGTATCAAACACTCACTAGGTCATTGGGTGACTTTTAGGGATTTCTATCCTGCAGACGAGTTGCGCCATACATTTCCAGGCTCATCACAGCAGACTGCGGACTCAGTCTCTAGCTGGTGGGGTGGACTTGCTCAGCAAAACAACTCCTTGACGAAAAGAGGAATTATCTTCTAGGCATTTGCAACCTGCTTACAGCTGCTGCTACAGTTTCGAGGGAAATCTGGCCCTCTGCTGCCAGTAGCAATTTATGCACATTTGCAGGTGTGACACATTTGCTTCACATGACCTCTGGGAAGGCAAAAGCATTGCCTGGAAAACATGTCAGTGATACCACTTAGCACTTACATTTTTGACTCCAAAGTATTCTACCAATATTAATGAAACAAGCTTAAAAATAAGAGCTGAAAATTCCCTAATAACATGGAAATGCTGCCCTGGAAAGAGAATACAAACAAGAAGGCAAGAATGCGATTATAAAATGAGGACTTTTTTTTGTTTGTTTATTGAGCTGTCTTTGCCCAATCTATTTTAAATCTAGCTCATCTGTTAAGCTGAAACCCTCCAGCCACTGTTTTGATAGTACTGTGCTGTGGAACATAGCTACTTAGAATGTAAAATTTCAGTTCCTGTGACCCTGGTGGCCTGGGGGAATACAGCACTCCATCTAGGAAGATTTTAAACTACTCCACTTTTCACTCCAGACTATTTTTCTAGTTAAATTGATGAATGGTACAGAGCCTCTCAAAGAAAGATTCAGCCCCTGCTTTGGAGCTCTGGGACTGAGGGACTCAGCTGGGATTTGATCAAGAGCTGAAGACAGCCAGAGGTGTGGTTTTTGTTGGAAAGCACCATCAGGACACACATAACTGTACAGAATGGATCAGTTTGAATAAAGCAGGCAAAATTGCCAAATCCAGGCATCTCTTAGGCAAGGCTCCCATTGTTTTTAATGGTGTTAGGATTTTGCCTGCTGAACTGAGTCCCCAACTCTACGTTGAATTTGCTGTAGTAGAAATCCCTTAATCTCTCTGTGCTCCCTTCTCTCTGCTGTCTTTGCTATCTCCTCATCTGTGGATAAGGATGATACTAATGTCTGCCTCCATGGGTGTTATGAGAACTAATTAACTGAGCTTTCAGGGGAACTTCAAGAGAAAAGGCAAACTTCTCATCTGATAATGAAACGCAAACATGCACACATATTCGCTTATGTATAGCTATAGATATTTGTGTGCATAGAGACAGATATACATCTAAGCCCTACCTAACACCTGCCACACCTTCCTCAACATCCAGGCTCTTCTCTTTGCCTTATCTTTCTGTTACAATCTTGCTATTTTTAAATGCTGGGCTTTCTTCCAATTCAGTGTGGGAATGTCAGGTAGGTAGCTGTTAGGAAAAAAAGAGAGAGAGAGAAAGAAAGAAAAAAAAGCCTCTGCTTTTCCTTTTTTTTTTTTTTTTTTAATAGCATTTCTATTCTGTAACCATTGCTCCTGCCAGTCACAAAAGCTGCTTGGTTTTTAATGAAAAATCTGAACACCAACAAATTGCAACCCTCCCTTTCAAGACAGACATGCCCTTTGAATTTAATTATGCCTCAGGCAATGCATTATAGCAAGGCATGCAATAAGTGACACAAAAAGCTTACAGCAAACACAGTAAATATACCCCAGTGGGCAAAAATTACTCAGTGCCAGGTTACTACTTTTGGTACCACCATCTGCCTGCTTTACCCCACCTGTGCCCCACCAATGCCAGCAGAGCTGAACCCCTTTAGAGCCACTGCTGGTCTCCTCCTCTGGAAGGTCTGCAGGACAGTGCTAGCACTGAGGAAAGGTGGAGGAGGGACATTCCTGGTGGGGTCACTCAGAGCACCCAGTGGGAGCCAGGACTCAAAGGAAGCAGAGGAGTTTGGGAGGTTTCCTCTCCTCCTCCCAGAATAATTTCTCACAAGCTGTGTCATCTATCCACAGTTAAACAAATACTTAAAACGTCAACATTTCCCATTTTGGGGAGGGATAGGCTGCACCCCTTACCTTTGGTTTTGTTGTCTTGGGAGCTACAACAGTCAGTAAGAGGAAACTGCCTGAGATTTTTATGAATATATGAATATTTCCTTGGAAAACAAACACCCACAGCCCTGCTGTAATGCAACACTAGGGTCAAGCTCTGCCCTTTGCATCTCCTTGGATGCTAATAAGGGATAATGCAATGCCCCTGTGTTATTTCGCTCCTCTGTGATCTCCAATGACTCCCAAGCAGCGGCAAATTTGGAGCTGGTGGTGCACAGTGCCTGGGTCTGTTTATTACCAAGTTGCAAAGCATTCATATATATAGGGAGACAACAGTCACCAATGCCTTCTGATTGCCACTGGACAAATATCAAGACAAATTCCATCTAACCTCAAAAGTCATACTGCTATAAACAGAAAATAAAGCAATTGCAGTCCTGCCTGCGAGATTCATTCTCTCAAAGTGGCTCCATTTGACCTGATCTCTGCCTTTCATGCTCTCTCTCTGCTCTGCTGACTTTATAAGTTCACTGACTTTATAAGAGAAGCAAATTTTTGTATATCAGACTGTATATCAGATATAGCTGCTCTGGGTCTGAAAACCCTTGCTCATGACAGAAAACTGATTCCTTTCAGTGGTGCAGCTCTCATGAGGCTCTGCAGCATCTGTTTTCATTGAAGTTTTAAAGGCAAAAGGCAGACAGTGCTTTACAGATTGGGTTGGACAATCAAGTTATTGGGTTTTAATGTGTTTCTGTGCAGCAGCTGAGCCACGCCAGCCAGCAGGGTTCACAACTTCAGCTTGTAAACACAGAATTTCAGCTACACATGTTACCATGACCTAGTAAGGTTTATGGTCAGGTATTAGCAATAAATCATTCATCTTCTTGAGCACAATAAATCCATCACATAACTGAGTCCTTCAGATGCTAAAATGTTTAATTCCGTATTTCACCACTAACTTGCCCTGCAGCCAAGGGTCATACCACCTCTTTAGGTTTCAAACTTAAATGCATATAACAGGAATGCCTTTTCAAAAGGGTGATGTAGGGACAAACGCAATAAAGCCTGTGAGGTGCTGAGATATCCTGGACACCTCAACTGGCCCGAGGGACGTTTTACACCAAACTTTCTGCTAGAAAGAACTGGAATAATATTGCTTTGCTTTTAGTCTTTCACAGTACTTCTCACTATGTATACATCTGTGGAGGTGACAAATGGTTTAGTCTTCTTTTTGCTGCAGTAAATAGCAGTCAACAGAGCTGCATTGCTCTACAGGAATCAAGAATCTAGTCCTCTATGCTTCATGTTTAAATGAGAACCTGCAAGTCACAGTTCTGTTACCAAACTATTTCTGAGAGTATCTCCTTTGAAAGATGAAATTTTGGGAGCTACTGTCAGATATCTCACATAAACAATGTGAAGGATAACATCAAACATTTGGAAAATGTACAAGTACACTGAAGAAAACACGGTGACTTACCAAGCTTTAATTCAATATAATTCCATGAATTTTGCACCTAAAGACTCAAACTGCTGTACCAGTTACGTGTGAATAAAGCTTGCTTCTGGCAAGTGATAATTAATTCTAAAATCTTGGAAGCGTCTGAGTTTCAGAGAACCCTGAGCACATTTGTATGAAGATTAGACATTGTTTCTTTTCTCCTGTTTCCTTTGAAGTCTTTTCTTCAAAGATTGCAACTCGCTGTTCAAGTTACAGAAAACCTCTCTTGACAGAGATCGCTTTCCCCTGCATTCACAGAGGCTTTGGGTCTGATGCTGAGCTCCCTTACTCTGCTCTGCCCAGAGCTGAAGTGTAGGGAGATGTGAGCATTGCATCACTGCTAGCGGGGAGGAGAATCGAGCCCCTTGCCAAGTGTGTCAGGTGAATTGCTCACCCCCTGTGGGGAAACTTTACCACATAACAAGGCAGTAATTGGTATTGATGGTGCATGTTCACATTTCATTTTTTCAGACACTTGATTTCAGGATTTTGAGAAGCTAGGTTACAGTGATCAAAGGTCGAAGCCTTAAGTTCCCTGTAAAACAAGTTCCTTGGGGCTATGCTTAATGTGAGAAGAAATTAGTGGTGAGATTTATACAAGATACATGCCTAAGCTGAAACAGACCAATGATGCTAAATTACAAGAGTGCGACACTTTTCTTATTTACATCCCTATGAGCTGTAACCAATTGTTCTGATACTGAACAAATGACCTCTTCTCTAATTTTAGATGGAATAGGAAGCATTTTATTCACAGCAAATGAAGCTAAACTCCTCTTTCGCACCCTAGATGAACTTCTTACTTCTCTCTCTTCAAGCTGTGTTCTTCTTGTCATAAAAAAAAAATATTTAGCAACTTCTTTTCTAATGAAAAAAATAAAACAGCTGTGCAGTCAAGGAGAAGTGTTTTTGTTTTTCATTTTTCTATTCTGGGGAATAGAATTGTTTATTTCAGTTCATTATAGAGGAGAGGAGAGGAGAGGAGAGGAGAGGAGGAGAAGAGCATGAATTTGGATGAATCTTTATAGATTAAATTTCTACTCAGTGTAGTCACAGTAATGTCCCAAAGCACTTGGGAAGAGCAAGTCATGTTCTACATTCTGGCCAAAATTGGCACCTTACATTTGGTATCAACAAGGTTTTAACCAAATCACTACAAGTCACTGCAGACGTCTTCACACTGAACATAGATATATAGCTGTATGTTCAGCGACACAAGTGATACCTAATTCACAATGTGTCTTGCTCCTTAGCAGATATCTTTAAAATAAGTTAAAATTCCATCTCTCTTAGGTATCAGAAAATAGAACTGACAGAGAAGTGAGGTGCTCAGAACAGCAGGGTCAGTGACAGAATTAGTAGTGGAGCTTGGAGCCCTCACACATTCCACCTTTGAACCATCCTTTACATTACATTGCTTCACGATTTAGTTTCCTAACAGATATAGTCTTGCTCAGTCCTTCTAAGCCCTTTGGAGTATTTGCTCACATGTAATTTCGTAGCATACAGCCTGGGGAAGGAAATGCTTCTATGGCCTGTGAGTCTTTATTTTCCCTCCAAAATTCAATGTACAGACCTGAAATTTCCTGAAAATGATGCTCCAGGCACCACATCCCTCCATTACCCTCCTTCAGCATGCACAGCACCACCCCACAGTGGCCCAACGTGCAGACACACCAGTGCAGCTGCCCCTAGAGACTTCTATGCAGGGGCCAATGGCCAGATGACAAAGAGCCAGGAGAGAAGGTTTAGAGCTGAATATCTTTGCCCAAGAGAAAGCAGGCTAAAGAATACAAAATGTCGGCAGAGGGCATGTTGCCTTTGATTGAGTGGAGAAGGGCCCCCGCTGGCTGGAAACCCAGAATTAAGAACAAGAAGAAAATTAGTAAGGCTTGCCAGCTAGGGAAAGACATCTGGCTAGTGATCAGAGGGGCCTGTGAGTCAATTAATCCATCTCTGAGCTGGATTAGCACATTGAAACATGCTTCCCTTCACTGCTGCAGAGGGACCTGTTGAATGAGCTGTAAAGATGAATGGAACTAAAGAAATTTCATTTAGATGAAGAAAAATGGCTCTGAAGTAGTGGGTGGGTGGTTTTTACATCCCTTATGTGCTAAAAGAATTAAGCACAGCTTGGAGAATTTAGGACATGGTGCAGCCATTTGGATATAAAAGCTCTTGAATGTAATATATCCTGAATTTATAGTTAGTATCTAGATATCAGCCTTGTTGTTGTTGTTTGTTTGTTTGTTTGTTTTTAATGCTCTTGGGTTCTTTTGATATTACATGGAAAGTTAAAGCAGTTGCTGAAGGACATCTTTCCACATTTAGCCCTGAAGAGACTATGACTTGGTTTCTGCCTTTTCTGTCATTATAGATCAATGGGACATGGTCTCCTTATATATTTTTCAGATCATCAGATATAGGACTTGAAGGGACCTCTTCGGTCACAGATTTCAGCTCCTGCTGTCAAGTGCCATCAGGTCATACAATCCCATCTTTGGATTTCTTAGCTTTCTTTTCAATTTTGATTTTTTGGGGCTATTACTCCTGTTGTCAGAAGGCTTTTCCAAAACCTCATTCCTCTAATGTTTAGAAACTTCTTCATAGTTTCTAATCTCTGTTTATTCAGGACCAGATTATGTGCACAAGTTCTTGTGTCAGAAATATCTTTAAAGTCTCTTCTCCCTCCTGATTACTCAGCTCTCTGTGGTATATACAGAGATCTACCAAAAACTTCAGCTTTCCTTTTACTCACCTAAATAAGAGAAGCTACATTACTCTCCTCTCTTAGACTAGGCTCACCAGGCTCCTGATTACTGCACCAGTCTTCAGTACTTTAATGCATCAGGCAAGATTTCTCCAGCAGAGGAATAGTGAGGTCTGTTTTCATGTATTCCTAATAAGCTAAACAGTGTCAGTGAAAAGACCTAGAAAATATAAGCTGTCTGACCATACAGAAAAATTGCTAGAATGGTTCTGACAAGAGTTACTGTGTTCTTTTGGGACATGCCCCTGTCTCAAATAATTCCTAGACATGGCTTGAGACTGGGACCAGTCACCATAAGCGTTTGTAATGTGGGTACCCTGTTTTAGTAGCTGAGAGAGCTTGGCTGTATGGAGGCACAACATTGTGTTCCTACTGATCCCATTGCTTGAGAACTTCCCCAGGTAATTTTAATTTATGAGACTAGATATAGCTATTGATGCTAGTATACAGCTCCTCACCTGAAAGACTGTGCACAGTTCTATCATCTGTATTCACGGCAGAGAATCTTGAAGGCTTTCAAGCCAAGAGCAACAGAACATCCACTTGAATGTGATCATCCATACCACTTAATTGCTAACATGTTCCCTGGCCCTTGAGTTTTGGCTGAGACAAGTCTCCCAAGACAACTCCTGGGAGAAGGCTGGAGACTGGCTCAGCCTCAACAGCATACACAACAGACTGTTGGGATGTGAACATCTAGTTCTGGAATGCCAGAGATTTTGGCTGTAAGGGCAGAGAACAGCTGTGCCAGGTGGCATCCTGGCCAGAGAGTGGTCCCTGACCCATCCAGCCTGCTAATATAATTGCAGCCAAACTGGATCAGACGCAGAAAAGAGCTGTTTGGATGATCAAGATAATGCAGAATTAATTCCACGAGAGCAGGAAAAAAAGATTTTGAATGCTTTTGAAAACTCCCCTTTATACTTAAAGACAGCTTTATTTACAGAAACCATCCATAGCCCCTGGGATCTTGGTCCTGTATTTCTGTAACTGGAACATCCCAAATGATTTCAGCTGTCATAGGCCATGTTGTCTGACAGACAGTGAGCTTTGAAAGTACAATATGTACCTTCAAACAGATGCAGTACTTCTCTGAGAGGCAATGGCAATTGCTGAGCATGATTTCCTTCCAAATAAATATGAAAACTCCACAGGCAGCAGTCAAAAGAAATTCACTCTCCTTCAAGACATTTCATATGAAACCCTTTCTTTCCTCTATCCCTCTGCTATCTGTTTTCCATCTCGAGAAAAGTGCCAAGGTAGATAAATTCAGAGCTTACCCCTCTGAAATGCAAGGGGGCCTCAAGTAATGAAAGACCAAAACAGCAGATGTGTGTACATAACTAGGGTCATATCAGGATAGCAGATATCCAGTCCCTATTGCTACTCTGTCACTAAGTATCCATTGCCAGTTATTGACTCTTATCCAACACCGACAATCCCAGAGATAACAAGAGAAGGTCTGTCTCTCTACACAAGTTTGTTTAAAGCCTAGCGCAGTGAGTATTTTGCCAGGTTAGGACTCCTACTTACAGTTGCAGAATGCTTAAACCACAATTTTTCTGACAAATTCAGATATCTCTACTGAGGAGTCAGGGAAGGGGTGAGAACCATCCATCGGCCTTTTTCTTTAAGTGCAAAGGAAACACTCATACTGGTTACTCAGCGTTGGACATGTTCAGAATAGAGCTTCTACAAAACAAAACGCTACTGTCTAGGGTCTACCTTGTAGTTCTTCCTCCTCTGGTGGTGTCTGAGAAGAAGTAAAGTCAACGAAAGCTTTCTGGAGAGGAGAGAACGCATGCAGAGAAGGATTGAAGCCATGGGCTATGAGAAGACATAAGTGTCCCTGTCAGCCTCCCTGCAGCTCTAAGTAACCCACATCGAAGCAAACCCATATGTCATTTTGCCCCTTCCCGCCATCAGCAAGTGCTCCTGCTTCATACAAATCCACTCTGGCCTCTTTTCTGAGGCTCCTGATTTTTGCTTTGTGTGCATGCAATGACATTTTGAGCTATGTGAACCAGGAACCAGTGACCTAGGACTTTCATTCCAGATACTTCTCAATCCTGTTTATCCACTCATTTCATTCTCAAACTCAGAATTCTCAAATCAGAGCGTAACAAACTAGCAGAAAGCATTAGGCAACATACCAAAATGTAAAAAGAGTCTTCTCTTCTCAAACCACTAGCCACTATTATTATCTGGAATCACATGTGAGCATAAGGACCCCAGATTTTATATGCAGCTAAGTTTTACAACTTTGAGATATCTATATACTCCTCAACTCATTTGTTTTGTGGTTGTGTACTAAGCAATGCATCTTCTAAGGCAGTTTGAATAAAAACTCAAAAAAGCAATCCAATAAATATACATATGTTCTTGAAAATAAGGTAGAAACTTAACAAGAAATACGAAGTAGATATAAATAGAACAACATTTGAGTTTAGGGGCTTCTATTTTCCTTTATAAGTATACCCAACTTAGTCTCACAGTCCATCACTGTGATGAAAGCACTCTGACTAGTCTCACATTGCCAGTAGGAAATATGGGACTTGGAGGGATGAAGAAATGTCTCTGCAGTCGCTGTTGATAAAGAACTGTGAATTCATTTAAGATTTCCTGGTCATCAGCTGATAAGTTAACTATTATGAGAAATGAGAGTGAACTAGAACTGCTCTAGGAGCACGAAATGGCTCTAAATATCCCTTGGCAACCATTAGACCATGCTAGAATCACAGAATCATAGAATCATCTGAGCTGGAAGGGACCTTTAAAGGCCATCTAGTCCAACTCCCCTGCAGTGAACAGGGACACCTACAGCTGGATCAGGTTGCGCAGAGCCCTGTCCAGCCTGACCTTGAATGAATCCAGTGACAGGGCATCCACCACCTCTCTGGGCAACTTGTTCCTGTGCTTCACTACCCTTATAGTAAAAACCTTTTCCTTGTATCCAGTCTAAATCTCCCCTCTCTCAATTTGAAACCATTTCCTCTAGTCCTATCACAACAGACCCTGCCAAAGAGTCTGTCCCCTTCTTTCTTGTAGCCCCCCTTTAGATACTGAAAGGCCACTATCAGGTCTTCCTGGAGCCTTCTCTTCTCCAGACTGAACAGCCCCAACTCTCTCATCCTGTCCTCATAGGGGAAGTGTTCCATCCCTTGGATCATTTTTGCGGCCCTCCTCTGGACACACTCCAACAGGTCCATGTCCCTCCCGTACTGAGGACTCCCCATCTGGACGCAGAACTCCAGGTGGGGTCTCAGCAGCGCAGAGCAGGGGCAGCATCACCCTTGCCCTGCTGGCCACAATTCTTTGGGTGCTGCAAAGGCACACTGCTGGCTCATATGCAGTTTGTCATTCACCAGTACCCCCAAGTCCCTTTCAGGAGGGCTCTGCTCAATCCTTCCATCCCCTAGCTTGTATTGATATTGTGGGTTGCCACGAACCAGGTGCAAGACCTTGCATTTTGCTTTGTCAAAGCTCATGAAGTTAGCCTGGGCCCACACTTCAAGCCTGTCTAGGTCCCTCTGGATGACATCCCATAGCTCAGGTGTGTCAGCCACACCACGCAGCTTGGCGTCATCCGCAAACTTGCTGAGGGTGCACTTGATCCCACAGATGATGTCATTGATGAAGATGTTAAAGAGTATCAGTCCCAGAACGGACCCCTGAGAGACACCACTCGTCACTGATCTCCATCTGGACATTGAGCCATTGACCTCTACCCTCTGGGCACAATCTTGCAACCAGTTCCTCATACATTGAAGAGTCCACTCATCAAATCCATATCTTCAGAGAGAAGGATGTTATGGGGGACCATGTCAAAGGCCTTCCTGAAGTCCAGACAGATGACATCAGTGGCTCTTCCCTTGTCCACCAATGCTGTTACACCATCGTAGAAGGCCACTAGGTTGGTCAGGCAGGACTTGCCCTTGGTGAAGCCATGCTGATTGTCTCGCATCACCTCCCTGTCTTCCACATGCCTTAGCACAGCTTCCAGGAGGATCTGTTCTATGATCTTCCCCAGCACAGAGGTGAGGTTACAGGTCGGTAGTTCCCTGGGTCATCCTTTCTACCCTTCTTAAAAATTGGGTGTAACACTGCCTTTCTTCCTGTTACCAGGGACTTCCTTCAATACAGCACTAGCAACATGACCAAGAGCATATAAACTTGGTCAAGATCATTTTCACTCATCTAACCTTTGTCAGTTGTAATCATACAGGCCTTTACTCCCAGCAATGGTCATCTAAAAAGTAATAAGCCCCTCATTCAGGAAGGAAAGGCAGAAAAATATGTTTCAAACCTACCTGCAAAATGTCCTGACCTTACATATGTAAGGGAGGCTAGGTTCTCTAAAAATAAAGTGTTGTTAAAGCTGAGATTATTAGATTTTTTACCAGCATGTCCAAATGAAGCTGTGGGAATAATAAGGAAGTATTTAAAACAGATTGCCTGCCTCATTGAGATGTCTCAAGGAGCCAATCCAAAGTGTTTTAAAGACACACCCTGGAACTTTAAAAGGCACTGGAGCAGGCCCATCAATTTCTAGAACTAGTAGGAGCTGAGCTGTTGGTGCTTTTGCATGACATCCTTTAAAAAAAAGCCCTGGCATTTGGCTTACTCAGGAGAGTTTTCACCATCTGTTATTGTAGAGAACCAATAATGAGAGAAAAAAAAAAAAAAAAAAAAAAAAAAAAAGCAAAAACCCCTAATGCTCTGTCACCCTTTCAAATTTAGTGAGGTCTTAAAATATTCCCGCACAGGTAGAGGATTTTGCTGGAGGAGAATCAACACAGCAACGGGCTCAATTACATCCAAGTTCCCTTTATAAGATCCTGTCAAGCAACTCCTATCAACACGTCTGCAAATGAGTGTGAGTAATGGGTTTTATTTAAATTCATGTGGCATTTACTACCTACATCCAGACAGATAATGGACAGAGAGCAGAACAATGATCAGCAAGTGGCTATCACTTAATTCATGTTTTAGTCTGCAGTTTGCCTGCCTTCATCTGTCTTCCCCTCTGAATGAGTAAGCACGTTCCTTCTGTCTCAGATGGCAATGCAGTGGCCTATTATAAATTCATTGCAAGTTTCCATTTTCCACCCAAAATCATGACAATGATAAAAAAACAAATCCCAAAGTATTTGTTTCCAAAAGTATTTGGCTCCATGCATATATGTTTAGATTTCTGCAATTGGATTTCTTACCTCCAAAAAGACAGTCATAATCTGAACTTTCTCAGTAACAAACATAACATTTAAAGACTCTGTTTTCCATATCAAAAACAATATGTACTAAGCATAGTGATAGGGGCAGACCATCCTAAGAAATATTGAAATAATCTCTTGACTTACTGCAGTTCTATTGATTTCAGAAACACAAAGAGAATATGCTGAACAGGAGGAAAAATAGCATTAAATAACATCATGTGAATGCAGTAGTAAATCATCTCACATACGCTCATCACTGTCAGCTTCCTGCAGGAAGAAAATATGTGTTCAGGTCTAAAAGTACCTCTTTTCAATACAAATACTGGTACACACTCATTTGCTCCAGCTATCTGAATTCCTTTGGGTTTAGTGAAGCTGTCAAGAACTTACATATATGAATGCTGTTGTGTAAGTAAAATTAATGACTCCTCTCCTGCCTCCCATATTTTAAAGCTTTAAATGAGTCTTATTGCTGGGGGAAAGGGAAGGAAGAGTGGAGGAGGCTGTCAAAATGGAATTGTAAATCTTTTGGTGCTTAAATTCTTAGACCTGATTGACCTCATGACGGTGCTTTGCATCAGCATTTGTCTTGGTCTTGTAAAGCAAGAGAACTGTCTTTACCCAGGCATGAATCCCACTTCACAATCTGTTGTAACTAACTAGCTAGGGTATGAGACTCGAGTGGAATGCTTCAGTCAAGCAAGTAAATATCAAAAAACAAACAAAAGCATTTGCATTTGCAGAGTTATTACATGTATTTATAGTGTGCTTTTTGAGTGTGTGTAAGTGCTGGAGCAAGGGATGGCAATGTGAACATAGTTGCAAGGTTATTAACTAATAAAAGTGAAATATGTGAATAAAGAATACCAATAATAACCGGTGCTTGCCAGAACAGTGTCTCCTGAGTTTTTTGCTGATTGTTGTCATGATTTAGGGTCACAGACTAAGAGCTGTTTGGAGAGAGGGTTTCCTCAGTGTCCAGGCAGACCTTACATATTATAAGTTGCACCCTGGGCTCTCAGCTGCCTGTTTTCAGTGTGTTGGGAGGACTTCCCAGCCCTGCCTGTCTTATGGCTGCAGGATGAAGGCTGTTTTCAGGAAGCAGTGTCAGCCTGCCAAACACTACTGCCTACATGTTGTCTGTCTGTGCCAATGGCTCTATCCCAGGGTAATTTACTCAGCTTAGTAGAGGTTATCAACACCCTCATATTTTAGCTAGTCACCCTACACTCCTCCACAAGGATCTCCAGAAAACACTTTGGAACAAGATTCAAAACCAGGAGCTCTAAAAATCCTATGAAGGAAACTGCTTGCGACCAGACAAAATAGAGATCCCTGGGAAGATGGCTAAGTTATGATTTTTGCCTCTACATCCTAGCAGCATAAACACCCCTGCATGGCTTATTGATTACTCTTCCATCAGCCCATTCGGGGGATGGAGGAGCTGTGATGCTCTAAGGAATATTTCCTCCTGTTTTCACTGATGTGTGCTCCTCATTCTTACTCCATCTAGTAACATACTCACAAGGTCAGAAAGTAACAGTATTGTACAGGTGAGCCAAAGACAGACATGAGACTGGAACCAAGTTTCAGAGCACTGTTTTACAGAGCTCTTCCAAAGTATGGGGGAGGAGATTGTATGCCACATTGTGATCCAAAATCCAAAGCCAATAGAAAGATTTTCATGGATTTTAATGTCTTGGCTGCAGAAAATATGGAGCACACATGAGCTTTCTTAAGAGATTTGGGGAAGTCAGTCTTTAAATTAGAGACTGTCATAAAGTCAAAAACTACTGAAGGGCACCTTCATGAATAATGCGAGGACTTTCTCTTTCTCACAAAAAAAGATTTGTTACTCAGAGCAGTTCACTTCTGATCTAATGTAGAGCTCTCTTGTTGGTTCTCCTGTGGGCTATGCAGTCACTACCCTGCTGGAATTCATCACCTTTCTAGAAAAACTGTTTTATGAAGAGTTGATGTAGTGATCACAGCAGTCCGATTAAGTGAGACAATATTTGTAAAGAGCAATGGGAGATAAATCAATATTTCTGATGAGAAAACAAAGAAACTTTAGATAATGAAGACCTGAAAAAGGATCTTTGTGCCCAAAATGGAGTCTACTTTTTCCAACCATATTAGTCTTACAACAGCAAATACTTCTTCCTACAGCCTTTACTGCATATGGACTGGGCTGTACTACAGATAACACCTTACTCTCCCTATCATCTTAGCTTCTTCGCCAGTGCTCTCTGAGAATTAGATCCTGGAAAAGGCACTGAGAAAGAAGGTTTTTGTTTGTTTTTTTTTTTTTTTTTTTGCCTCTTCTGCCATTGATTCATAACTATGCTTTTTCTCCTCAGCTTCTCATTGGTAAAATAAAAGGGATGGTACTTATTCTCAGTTATAGGGTGATTTTCATGTAGTGAAGAAATATAAAATATTCTCTTGTATTAGTTCAAATAGTGGAGTGGAGAGAACTGTTCTCAGCTCCATGAAAAAAAAAAAAAAATGAATGGAAAATTTAGGTGTTCAAAACCATAGTAACCAAAGGAAAATGAGATGTGTTGCGAGTTTGCTTCTGTGTTGTCTTGCTGAGCCACCTGGGGAACAAACAGTCCCTGAATGAAGATCATGTCATTGCTTTAAAATCACGGTATGCACTGAAGAACAGCTAATGCTCTACTGTAATTGTTTCCTGAATGTTGAAAGCAGAGAGAAAGCCCATATGCATGCATGCGTATATATGTTCATTGCTTCTCTTAGGCTGATGGAAATTTTGTAAATTGCTTGCCCTAACTGGAACTGCATTGCTTCCAACCAAACATCAACACATTGATTTGAACAACAGATCTAGGAGTTGAAAATGAGTTCTGTGAAACAGCAGGCTTAACAGCTGAAAGCATCATAGCTCCCAGCCTCCATGCTGACCAGTTGATGAGTTTTTAATTTCTTCTCTGTGGCTCCTCTGATGCAACAGATAAACAGGGACAAATTTGGAAGCTACTCCTGTTGACCTTTACATATTAATGTAGTAAGTTTGCACCTTTTATTAGAAATGGAGATAATCAATGGTGTACTTCTATGGAGCTCTAACAATCTAAGAATCTAACAACAAACATATTCCTTTACTGAAGGAGTTTAAAATGAGGAACTAAGTACACTTGCTACAGGGGGCATCAATTTGCATCTGTCAAGCATTATTTGTTCATTTGTATGTGTGTCAGGTGAACTGTTGTCCCAGACTGAAAGCAGTTGTGTCCATACACCCAAAGACAAGATCCAGGTCTACAAATATATGCAGATATGTTTTCAAACTCTCTGACTTTCTCTCCAGAGAAAGACTTTCTTCCTACACCTATTCTAACTCAATATGTTTTGTTCTATATCCATCAAATATGAGAGGGAAGGAAGAACAAATTTAATATTTCCACTTGAAAAATTATGGATTCTTGTATTCTATTCCTATGTCATCTCACATTACATTCATATTTAATTTAAGATCTTGAATGGTTCTAAATAACGTTCTCAGGTTCAGCTAAAGTACCAAATATTGTTATTCATTCAGGATGAATGAATGATTCTGAATATCTGGAACTAGAAAACAAACTAATTTTAATGTTAACAATGGGCCAGATACATAACGAGATAGCTACAATGACACAAATGGAATCTGTTTAACCTGAACTTAATTTGGTCCATGTGTTGCCCTTTTTTTTATTATTCATGATTATATTAATAGCTTAAAACACACTGCTGGTACAAGAGAACTCATTGTTCAAGTCTATAATGCTTCTGAGTCAATGAACAAGAAGAGTCAGTAAAAGGTCTTGCTTTGACTCTAATGAATGCCCAATCAGCAAAAAACATAAATTTTTGAATTCAGTTTGAAAATAATTGTGATTTTTATCCCACTATAAGAGATACTTTCATTGGAGCCTGCTTCAAAATTTGTTAGACATTTCCCACCATGTGACTCTCTGCACAGCACATGTTGAATGGCAATGTAGGATGTGGTCTACCTGAGGTTCAGTTTAAGGTGAGCTAAGAATGGGCTGAGGGTGAGAAAGTTCAATATAAGAATTGTGTAAGAGATACAAACATAGATGAAAAGACTGCAGCTTTGCCATTAAAAAACTTTCTAGCAAGCTTTTGTCTGAAAATCAATTGCAGTTGCTTATGCTTTTAAACAGTGCACTGAGAATAAGGACAAGAGTCATTTGGTCATGAATTTTGCTAAACCTCTGAGAATATCCTGAAGCTGCTCTGTTACCAGCCCTTCAAAATAATCACCGCTTACGCATTCTCAGGAAAACCCTCGTAAGAGTCCAGTAGCTAAAGCCTTAAAAGAGTCTGTACTCATTCAAAACACTTGAGCCTCTCATCTCTTCTAGTGCCCTCAGAATAATCCCACACAACAGAGGAGGAACCTGTATTGCTTCACAGTGTCTGCTTGGGACCAGTATGTCCATTCAAAGAATGACAAGAGCAAAGAGGCAAAGCCAGGATTTCACTGCAATTGCTCTTCTCGCCTAAAAGCTGTGATGGGGGTGACCACCAGAAGAGTCTTATTTCTATTGTCAATGCAGTCAGGTAAAATGAAAAAAAA
>VXAV01001872.1:186327-219457 GCA_013399715.1 Alectura lathami
TTCAAGAGAAATTAGTGGAACTTTGGTTCTGAGTGCAGTAAACCTCAATCTAATGCCTTGTATCTTTATTTTAGAGTGGAAAGCAGACAGGTAGGGCACACAACAGTCTGGTAACTTATTCAAACCTGTGAGAAACTCTTAAATCTAGATGACTGACTGTCTGTGACACTTGCTACACCTGCATGGTAATTTTGTATTGCAGGCAAAGATGTCTGTTCTGTGACCCACTACGATGTACTAAAAACTGCAGACTGTGATAAAGAAAATGTAGGCTGTTTCTCATGTAATTTGTTGGTAGGATTTACCACTTGAGTATTGTCACCTGCTTTCGCAGCACTCATTGGTCTTGCACACAGTTTTTTCATTCCTGTATGTAATAGGAAAAGGCAGGGGATCTGGTCCACATTGCTTCTGCTTTCCTAAGGAAAAGTATGTCAGCATCCTCCATGACCAGGCAGCTGGGTCTGATCCCTGAAGGGAGGGTTTGGTTTGTTGCTAAACTGAGCCAGATAGTCCTAGAGGCACACAATGTCATCTAATTTAAAGTGCAGTTCTTTTTACCTGCTAACCATCATGTATCTCTAAGGCCTAGGATTTTGTCCATTTCCCTTCAGATTTTTTTCACTCTTTCATGCTTGTTCTCCTTCTAAAATTCCCCACTGCCCAGGCACCATCAATAAGACTCTTAAAATTTGTCCCAAGGCTCAGCAATTTCTTGGCTGCCAGCCTGTTGCTGCACTAGTGCTGGAGAAGAGCAGCTCCAGGGCTGCTGTTTTCTTCCCGATTTTTCTCCTTGCTCCACAAAAGAGACCTCAAGAGTTCATCACCTGTGATGTAGGATCCTTCTCCTCTTAACTTATGGGGCTAGCATAGTGTGTAACACCACAGCCCAAACATCCCTCCAACCATCCACTCCCACACATCTGTACAATGAGTAGAAGATCATCCGCTCTTCTCTGCCATGTTCCTGCCTGATGAAGCAAGATGTGGATTTAGAAGGATATGCCCTTGAGGGAAGTGCAGCCTGGATCACAATCTGGCATGTACAATTCCTAACCTACTTTCTTTCCCTGCACCTGGCCTTGTGGTTTTCCAGCTCACATTTTTCAATCAGTGTTCAACAGAAGAATTTGGAGCAATTATAGCAGGAGAACATTCTTTGCACTCCTACCACAGCATGGACATTTCTGCTGATGTTCTAGCGGTTAGAAGAAATCTTGGCAGACACAGAGCTGCTCCCTGATCAAAGCAAGGAATGAAAGAAAAGAAATCCTCACCTCTGGTTCAGTTTTGTTAACAAACATATGTAGTGACTCTTGGCCAGTTTCTGAATTTTTTAATGATTTTGTTACTCATTCATACCAACCTCAGCGAAATTCGGGAAACAAGTATTAATTTTAAGTTGCAATAAGAACTGTAATAACAAGAGAGCTTGTTATTATAAGGCACTCAGGCCACACAGAAAGAATATTCAGCACTAGCCCTCCCAAAATAAATCAGATCTAACTCCTCCTGGAGTGAGAGAGGATTACATCCCTAATGTGGACTGTACCTTTCAGGAATATTAAACTTCTATACAAAAATCCATGTAAAACAGTTTTAATCTTGACTAAAACCCACCATGTGGATTTCTGTAGCGGTGACAGCACCTGAAGAGTTATTTCAGCCCCGCCAGGATACAAATTTCCATTTGGAAGTTCCTGTCTTCCTCCACTGATTGTAAAAGAAATTGGGGGAAAAAAAAAAAAAAAAAAAACCATCACTTAGTTGTCTAAAATTAGATATGAAAATTAGTCTTTAGTGGACAACTTTGGAAATTGCCTTATCCCTTCTGGTATTTATCCAGACATACCATCTTTCCAGTATAAACGAGAGGGCATCAAATTTTGAAGGTGGCACAATCAAGGAAGGAGGTGGTTTCCCCTATGAAAAAGAGAGGTATTTTTCCTAGGTAAGAACCTCATTTAAAACTCTGAAGGCTGTTTGGTGTATGCTAACAGTTTCTTGATTTCAAAGGGAAAATGTTTGTGTTTGCAGAAGATAAATTTATTGATAGTTAACAAATTCAAATAAATCACCTCCAGCACAGGAAGCCCCTGAGCTCTAAATTGTTGGAGACTGCGAGCATGTTCCAGGGAAGAAGCAATATGTAATCATTTGTTTTTTGCTGTCTTTCCTAGGCACCAGCTTTAGCCACTGTTGGACTCAGGAAGCGTGGCTGTTCATAGTCCCTTTATAAATTAAGGTCTGCCATTGCACTCACATCTTCCCACTGAAACGAATCAAGGCACAGATTTGCATGAACTGTGAAGGTAGTCTCGATTCAGTAAAAATTCATTGTGCTCTGAAGAGTGACTAGGAGGTACAGAGAGTTTAAGTGGCTGGCCAGTAGCAGTCCACAGGGCTGCAGCATACCTCAGTGCAGCGTATGCTCATAACAAGTTCACATCTCTCCTTCCTTAGTCAGGGTAAGAGAATGTCTCTGGAAAGTATATTGTCTTCCTGTTTACTAGTCAAGATGAATTTCTTCATGAACATTTCCACTGTTTCTGAGCCTATGTAGACATTTAGAATCCACATTGGCCAGCAGGAATCACACAATGGTTGAGATTGGAAGCAAATTCTGGAGGTCATTCAATCCAACACCTGCTCAAGCAGGGCACATAAAGCAGGTTGCCCAGGACCACATCCAGGTGGCTTCTGAAGATGTCCGAGGAGGAGGCTGCACAGCTTCACTGGGCAACTTGTGACAATGCTTTGTCACCTGCACAGTAAGGAAGTGATTCCTAATGTACAGAGGGAGCCTTCTGTGTTCCAGTTTAAGCACCGAGCAACTCAACAGTATCTAGGCAGAAGAATCTCTTAACTTCATCAGTTCTAAGCATGCAGTTTGACTGCCTTTCCATGTGCTCAGTCCCTCTTGTAACAGAGAAGGCAGTGAACAGTCATCACCCATGCCCTCCCCATGTCCATCATGTCAATAGATTACCACCAGAACCACCTCCAGCTCTTTCCAGCCAGCAATGAATGCTTCACATCTGCATGTCTGCATTCTTGTTATTTTTTCACGTTGGAGTAGGGAGCCACCTCGCTGATCTCCTCTTTAGGAGTGGATTTACTCTATTCTTCTCCAGATTGCATCTTCTCATACCACTAAAAGTATCCAAATCATATATAACCCCCACTTACTCAAAATAAATCCAGTCCTGGGAAACTCAGCTGAAAACAAAGCCTTTCTTCTGTCCCTAACTGCATTCTTGTGCAATACTTCTCTGACCGGAGAACAGTAAAGGATTTCCCAAGGACTTTTTACAAAGAAGAACCTCAGTGGCCAAAATTTCTCCCTCTGAATTGTTTGTAACAAATAATGTGATTCATTGAAAGAGTAAAGATTGAGTAGAGGATATGTTCATCAGGTCTTTTCTAAGATGTGGCTATACATAAGAAAAAAAAAAAAAAAAAAAAAAAAGTTTGCACAGGTTTAGAAAGAAGTAGGGTAAGGACTGAATTACCATCTATCTCATAAATTCACTAGGAATTCTGCATATTATTTGTGTTTGTTCTTCCTCTGCTTTATCATCCACATAATTATGATGTCTGAGATTTGGCAACACAGAGAGGTTCCTCACAAGAAGTGTCACTGCCTTGTGGTGTGCTTTGTCCTACAGTGCAGCCAGTCTCTTTATCTGCCACCAGGCACACTGGTGCAGAACACAAATATCACTCAAGAAATAATAAATAGGGCCCGTGTCTTCCCTTGCCTTCATTGGCAAGGAAATCCTCCCTCACACTCAGACCATGAAGTATTCAGGCAAAGGTATTAAGGTCGAGACTGGTCAGCCAATGAATTCAGTTCTGTGGCTGATTGGTTGGCTGAAATACTGAGAAGAGTAAAGACCAAGCCAGGGTTAGAGAAACTTATCTCCTGTGTTGCACCGAGCCGAAGATGCCGGACCACAGGTGGCAAGAGCCCCATGATGTCCGGGAGCAGCTGGCGACTAGAGCCATCAGTCTGTAATTTCACATGGAACACTGTTGTATCTCATCTTTAATAATTTGTGCTAAGTGCCTCCTCTAGATTTTGAGTTAAGCAGTTGTTGCCATAGTGATGGCCATTTACAGTGACAGAAGGTAGCAAGTGTGTTAGGGATGCAACGTTCTTGCTTTCCGCATAAAAATATATATACTTGTATATACACTGCTGTGGAGCCACATGAAAGGAGCCAAGCAAACAGCTTACACAAAATCTGAGTGGCGGACAGAGGAGATGAAAGAGGAGCAGCTGAATGCAGACTGGAGGCGATTTCTCCAGGATTCACCTTTACCTACAAAAAGCTGTGTCAGAAAAAGCAACAAGCCTGCATGGTGACTTATATTTAGGTCCATGCCAGCAGAAGTCACTCCTTCAGTCAGTATGAGGCATATTTTTTACTATCTTTGAGGGATGTATCTTTCCAGAAATATGAAATACTGGCTTTCACATGTTCTACATCTTTAGAAGGAAATACTTTTCAGCAATCTACTCCTTGTTTATATTAGATTATTTGCCAAGGCACAGGCTGCCAAAAAGTCAATAAATAATGCAATTATTTTATTATTGCTTTTTAGGTCATATTCTAAGATTTCTCTGCACTCCTAGCACCAGCATTTCTTGTGGGTACACTCCAAGCTTTTGTTTTTTGTTTTATACCACCTCTCTGTGAGGTGAGAAAACTGTACGAAAACAGTTACGGCAAATTGCAGCCTACATACCTGAGCATTTTTCTCTGGGGACTTTGGCACTGTTCAGTCTTCCTCTGACTGAATATGGCTAATAAGTGGAGTCAGATGTCAGTCTCACCTGATCAGCAAGAACAGGCAATGTCTGGAGTAAAGTGCTTTGGGTATCCTCAACTTAAGAGTCAGTAGCATTAAGTGCTGCAGAAGAGCAGGCAGTTTGCATCACTGTCTGAGACACGAATTCTGTCAAGGTCCTGGTTTAGACTCATTGTGAATGGCCTTTTTATAATCTTTACATTGATTATAGAGCATCCAAGTTTGAAAAAAGTAGCCATAAACCTAATATGGCATTACGTGTCCATCCATGAGCCGAGACAAAGTCATGGATCAGAATTAGACACTATTGGGTTCCTGTAAGAGAACACAATTTTAAGTTTGATAATAACTTGGGCTCAAAAGAGAGAAATAAAAGTGAGTATTTTCTAAGTATAGCTCTG
This sequence comes from Alectura lathami, assembly GCA_013399715.1. Classification (NCBI taxonomy): domain Eukaryota; kingdom Metazoa; phylum Chordata; class Aves; order Galliformes; family Megapodiidae; genus Alectura; species Alectura lathami. The sequence continues at coordinate 191,544 of VXAV01001872.1, forward strand.
CATTGTTCCTTGTTTCTCAGTAATTAGAAACCACTAGCCCCTATTCCTTATCAGTGACATTACCTGTTTCTAAGGGCAAGTCGAGTGAATGACAGGTCTGAGAGACTGAGGATATTGCTCCCATCAAGTTCCCAGTTATACTTTCTGGCAGAGACAAGGCAGTTTCACACCTTCCTTTGCTGACTGGAGAATAAAACCATAAAGAGGAACACTTAAGTCAGCAGAACCCATGAGTTTCAGCAGTTTACTGATCTACAACAGCTGCAGATCAGGTTCACTAACATTTTTAGAACAATTATGTTCCTGTCGATAGCTGAGGGCAGCTTTTGTTTCCAGTAAACTTCTGTGACATTTGTGTTTTAAACTATAGAGGCAGTAAGAACAATTCAGTATCAATTATATTTTATTAATGGTTTTTTAGTACATGCCACAGCCCAGTAATCATGAAGCTGTTCAACAGTGTTGTTCTAAAATCAGCTAATAGCAGGATGTAATTTGCAGCCGTCTCTGCTCACTTACAAAACACTTGCTCCGTTAATTGTGATTTCACACTCCACTGAATGCTGTAGCCTGGAGGTAACATTCATGTGATGGAAGAGTTACCGGTCTGGGCTCTGGTGTCTCCATATGAGGGTGGAGGGATCATTTAGAGAGAGACTACTGTTGTTAAATTTTTAATTATTTTATGTTGGGGAAAAAAAAAAAAAAAAAGGTCAGCAGCAAAAAGCTATAACCCATTGCTAAACACTTCAATTCTTATCTTTCTTCACAAACCTGAACTGTCTTTCCCCATTTGATCCTTTTCTATTGCTCTTTGTTGTTATCAAGGGCATAACAAAACATAGAACCAGTAGGTGAGACCCTACTCATGTAACTAAGAACATAACTTCATCTCGTTTTGTAGATGCCCCATGACCTAGTCCTCCTAAAGCAGTACTTGAGCTTTCATCAGAAAGATTTTTGTTGCCTTTGAAAGTCTCCAGAGACATCCTGTATATTTCTTCTTAGATCTTTAAGTCAGAATAATCAGGAGATTCTCATGAGGAAGGTCAAAGGTGCTTAAAATGTTGCCATATGCTAAGTGTGCAAGTTAGGCAGATTGAATCTCATGAGTAAATGGTTGGTGGTGATGAGACAGAGTGCAGCACTTAACAGCCATGGGCAAGGCAACCGGCCCTGCTCTGAAGAGCTCTCTGCATATGTCAGAGGGAGAAACATTGCCTCATTTGACAAATGAGAGAAACCATCTCAACTTGGAAAATTCCCAGCCGAGCGTTTTGTACTGCTGTGGTAAGCAGGGAGATGGAGCTCAGACCAGACAGCAATGGGACTACCAGCCTTGCAAGGCTTTTATTTGACTTGTGACCAAGCCATGGGTGGGTGAGGAGCCACAGAGGGGACTTTGCCCACTGCTGCCCTTCGACTTTGCTATTCCAGGAAAGATTCTTCTAACCTGATTGATGACATAGAGGGCACTGAACCGTATCTGAATTTAGCTACTCAGGGCTACAGGCCACAATTATGTCCCATTGGAACAGCTTAGGTGACAGCAAAGTCATCCCTTGTGCAGATGGAGAAGAGAAAGGGTGCACAAAGTTTCTTTACAAGGCATGTGTGGCTAACACTGGCTGTGCTAGCAGCCAGATTGAACCTCAACAGCAGCAGTAGTGAGAAAGGACTCCCTGCCCTCCACGTATGCAGAGGCTCAGCCATATTTTGGCCCAGTTGCAATAATGTGATGGAAATGTCTTGGCAGAGGAGCAATGAGCGAAATCTTGCAGCTGGCACCGACGTCATTCAGAGGGAGCCAAGAACACACAGGCAGAGCACCTCAGCTGGAGCTTGGGCAGAAGCTTACGGACAGATCTGAGCCCTGGAAAAACCTTGCAGATGTTCCAGAGAGCTGAAGAGTGGTTATGAGCGCAAAATAGAAATGAGCTCTGTGAGGGTGGAAAAAAAGATTATTCTTAAGAAACGAGAAAAATGGAAGGGCTGAACACTTGCCCAAAGACTAAATGCACAGATACCCTTTAGGGGCATGAGGTAGACATTGACTTCACCAAGCTAAGCTTCACTTGCATTAAGCACAAATGTTACAGCTCCTCTTCACTAAAAGCTGTATCTAAGGACATGATGCTGAATATGCACGGTTCACTTCATCCAGGACAAGTCTACATTTACGTCATTAACTTTCATCAGCTAGCCTTTGGCATTGCTGACCTTTACATGGCAATGGTGTCCCTGCACCACCTACCAGGAATAATCGCTGTGACACCCACAGGTCACAGAAGCCTGCTGTTCCTTTGTCCCAAAACTCTTTGTATTCCCACTTTTCCTATTTTGTGTCTTTCCAGGACCACACAGGAAGACTGATACTAACATTGAATAGCACACAGTCAATAAGCAGATAGCACTTGTCTGTTCACTGCCATCTCTGCTGATGTGCCTTCAGCTGTCACCAATTCCTGGAGGAAATAAGCAGATGGACAAAAAGCAATAGGATTCAGCTCAAACCAAAAAAGACAGATGGGAAGATGGTGGGACTTGCAAAGGTCTAACCCTGCATTACATCAAGATCATTACACCACAAACTGTCCAGATGGTGCAAAGCCTCAGGCTCATGGCTGGCTTTCTGAATACACTTGAATATACTTATTGTCAAAGTACTGAAGAAACTCAGATGAGTTAAAAGACTGTACGGCCTGACCCAGATCTCTAGCTGTGGGGGTCTGCTCATTGCAGCTCCATCTTCTGAAACCAAATTTGCTATTGAAGGACTCAGCCAGTGCCAAATACATTCACTTGGTTTAACAAGAAGCGAAGACTCATATTTCCACACCACGTTAGCGTCTTTTAATCTTCAGTGTCTCCTCGTTCCTTGCTGGGTTAAATTAATAGGTCTTGTTGTAATCTACAGAGCCCTTTAATATCTAGAAACTTCAAGAATATCACATCGGAGACATTTGTTTTCCTGTGCACTGAATATTTTAAATTCTATTTTTGAAACAGGATGAATATGCCATAAATCTCTAAGGCAAGGTCTAGGCATCTGTTTTATGTTGACATTGTAGAAAACATAAAGTGTTTCTCATTGATGCTAACACAGTACAAACAGTAATGTGGCATTCTGCTTACTTTTTATTTTTTTCACTTTTTCTCTAACATAACAGAATATAAGTTTGTATTTTAAGAGGAATGGTCTCCTTCTACACTGAGGTTTTATGTTTGCTTTGTGTGTCATTCTTTATATTGATATCATCCTCAAAATTTTTAGGGCTTTTCAAATAGTGGCAACCCTTCTACAACATACCATGTATGGGATAAACTTGTATTCCTTGTGCTCTCATGTTACTGGCAGTGGTAACTGTATTAATTCATGTTTTTAAGTATGGACCTTCAAGTTGAAATTAATCACCTAGGTATAAAGCCATTTTTTTTTTTTTTCCCCAGGGAAATTAAAGAAAGGAGGGAAAAGAGAGAGATAACAGCAAGAAATTCAAAGCACTCTGATTTACTTTCAGTAAATTTATGTGTCAGCACCTGATTAACATTTCATGAAGGAAATATCTCCACTTTCATGGAAGAAATTTACTTGTTTTCTCTATCTCACCATACTTTCTATTACTTTTTTCCTCTTCTCTTTACTCCCCGATTCAAGCTAACAAATTTCAGCCAGCCAGAATCAGGATGTGAGCAATATGTGTACCTGGTACATATCTGTAACTGTAAGGCTTGGGTTCCTTTAAAAATATTTCTTTTCCAGAGGTGATGGCACCTCTCATTATAATTGGCAAGGAGACTCAAGCTTGCCCATCACTCTTCTCCAATGATGTGAGACATCTTATCTTTCAGTGCAGTTCTCATCAGGCGTTAAGGTCAAGTTCTGGCAGAGCACATATAAATGTGCCAAACGTGTTGGATGAACAATGCTGCTGTGTAAGTTATCCATGATCTCTGAGAGAAAGACATCATGGCATTTAACTCGTGTCAGTCTTTAAGAAAGAGCCAGAATTCTGAGTCAAAAATGGAATTGTTTTAGAAATGTGCTTCCCTAGGATAAGATTTGTAGGACACAGCAAGGGCTTAGGGAAAGATCTATCTCTGTTGGGGTGCCCTTGAAGATATATTGGTAGAACCACTGGCTTCAAAGTTATAATGTGTAACAAGAGCACAAGCCTGGGGAGCCTCCCCTGTGACTTTCCACTGAACACAGTCTGCTTCCAAAAAAAGTTTATTAAGGGTGGTAGGTGATATGGATTTGACATATGGCTCCAGCACCACAATATCACATTATAGTCCTGAATAATGCAGTAAAAATCCATGACTGCCAAGAGGGAGCCACCCACAATAAAGCTAAACATAATCTTCTCCAGCACCCACTTCAGCTCTTGTTGCATCTTTTCTCAGGAAGATGGATAAACAGATAAGCCTTGCAAAATACTGCAAGGGGGGAACAAATGTGGGGGGATTTAGGATAGCAGAGGGTAGATAATAAGGAAAAGAAAAAAAAAAAAAAAGCTTTCAGAGTTTTAGCCCATTCATGGACATTGACCCATTTGCTAGTTAGTTAATGGCTTTGAAAACCAGCTAGGAGATCTGAGGGGCCTCAGTGACCAGTAAAGTTTCTCATTCCACCCTTAGCTTTATAAGTGGAAAACTGGAAAGTCGACAGCTTGTGGATAGACTGTTAATGCCAGGCATTGGTGTTGATATGGTGGAAGGTGTCAGCAAATTTGTCATTGATCTATGAACAATCATACTCCACTTCGAAGTCATCAGGCTAAATGAAAGATGCAATTGCACTTCTTTTCAGAGTTTGACACTTAGAAAAAGAGACTGCAGTGCCCAAGGCACTGAGCCTAACAAGAATTCACTTCTGAACTGATAGCACAGGTGGGTCTGCTCTGTGAGCTGAAAGCAAAAAGCGTGCAGAATACCAGAGCTGTCATGTTGATATAGCCCTGGAAGAAAGTCTTGAAAGAGATTTTGTTTTTCAGATAATATCAGTGAGATACTGAAAGTGGAAATCCCAGACAACTTTTTTCTCATTTTTGTTGCTTTGGGGGAAAGAATAATGTGCACATCCATAGTAAATAAGCAAACTTGTACCAAGTGCTGAATTTGTGCAATGAACTTTTTACAAGCATAGAAATACTGTGTAAAAAAAAAAAAAAAAAAAAAAAAAAAAAAAAAAAGAAAAAAAAAAAGATTTTGTCCAGACAAACAGGAAAGGGTATTTTTAACAAAAGCTACACAGCTGCTGTCTTAACACAAGTGAGTTGCTTTATCTGCAGGAAGTGCTGACAGTGCCCCCCAAGAGCAGATGTCTCTTTCGCCTGTGGACCTTTGGTGATGGAAAGAGAAGGGGCTCCAAAGGCAAAGTGCCTGAGGAAGGTATTTCACAGGTCGAGTCCTGCTGGCTGAAATTCACTTGGGGAAGTTCTGGCAGAAGCTATCTGATCCAGATAGGGAAACAATTCTCCTTGTGCCTGTTTCTGTTTATTTTTCATTTTGATATTTGGATTGCTGCTATGCCTAGCTTTACATCTATTTCCACCAGGGATCCAAATACTATACAGCTGCATATATTTTTAATATTTTTAATATTTTTCATATTAACCGAACACCTAGAAAAATATAACCCTGCCCATAGCTGGAGTTAAAGCATTAAACACAAATGAAAAATCAGGGAATTGCAGTTTGATCAACAGATACTTTTTTTTTTGAAATGTTACATTTTAAACCCAGAAACATGGTTTTAGGAGACAGTTATTGAAAAGGCAAACTGCAATTTTTAGTGTGGTGAAATATCTTCTGGTAGGAAATGGCACAGGTTGGCTCAAGGTGCTACCTTCACCATGATTCAGGGGAGGAATACGACCTGTATTAGCCTGGAATAGATACAAAATGTTCATATATATATTTGCGAATTATGCAAGCTGCAGAGAAAACACGTGGGAGGTGCACACCAGAAAGAGCATGAGAGAAACTGCAGTGCTAGCCCATCTTTGTTAGATGCTTTAAAATATCCTCCCTTCTTCACGTCAAGCTGTCTCTTTGGTGTCACCATAGTGACGATATTCACTGACCATCCCAATCTGCCTCGCACCCCGCCGATAAGACATTGTTCCTGGAAGCATCACTTCTTTGGAGACCCAAGGGGATGTCCTTAGCACTAAGGCTTCTGCTCGCTGACCTGCTCTTTGGCAGGACACTGCAATGCAGCTGTGAGGGCAGCAAGGCTACTGAACCTGTAGAAAGAGAGAAGTGTATTTCGTGCACAGTGCAGTGTTTTTGGAACTCTCCCTTGTTTGTAAATGAAGAATTTGAACACATGAGATAGGAAGATCACGTTTTCCTGGAAAGCAGGATGCTGTGTGTGGTGTCTTCCTACAGTTTCAAGACAGTTAATTTTGTTTTGATTTTAGAGATTCTTTCAGATTAAAGAAACCAAGATGAAAGTCTCTGGCTATTCTGGCTTACTTCTGTGAAAAGCTCAGAGCTTCGGAGGCCGAGCAAGAAGCTAAGGTGGCTCACTCACCACGGGCACTGCTTAGCAAGCAGCAGGTCCCAGACAGGGCAGAAGCCTGGGACTGAGGCGTCCCCATTCACCAGCCCAGATGGGCTTCTCACCACTTCCTCCCAAGGCAGCAAGGAAGGATCAGAGAATAGGCCATGCCTATTCACAACCCTCAGCTTCTCCAGTCGCTCCTTGACTTCTGCTGGGACTGATCCCCTGCTGATTCCAGTTTCCTTTAGCAGTGCCACAGTTACAATCTTAACAGATAAAACAAAGAAATCCTTTGCATCATTTGGTGGGAAACAGTTACCGTTGAATTATTAATCACAGAAAATGTGTGTGAAAAATGCTACCCTTTTGTCTGATAATTATTTTCAATTGGATATATTCACTATTTTTATATGTCCTGTATACATCTGAATATTATTTGGCTAATTGTAGTACTAAGTCTGAAAAAGAAGTGACTAATGAACACAGTTATGTCATTACTCCTCCTAACATTACACAGAAAAAAATATTTTGCTTAATAAACCACATGCGATCAGGAAGCTGGCTTGCTTATAGATCACTGAGGGATGATGAAGCTTGTTTCCCATTAATATATCACTTATTTCTGAATGGAAAATTCTGCTGAGACAGCCTGCAGCTCAGTCTACACACATATTACTAGGACTGGAGAGAAAATCCTTTTACAGTACTTATGACACATTACTGATTTATGAGATAACAGTGTTGCAGTAAATATGAATAAAATACTACCCTTTTACACAGTTTTGTACAGAAACATTGAAATTTTACCAGGATAAACAACTGCCTTGGAATAAGCTTTCTCATCCATCATTCACTGTTAAATCTTAATTGTTGCATATTTCAATTCCTTTGTGTTAAGCATTTATAAATTATTAATAACCTTGCAAGTCTTGTAATAATATATATTGTTAAGAAAAGGTAAGTACAGAAATAAATTATTAAACTGATCTATTTAAATATTATCACGCTTGACTTATTTAAGAATTTGGGGATCAAGGCAACCACATTGACATATCTGAGGAAATATTGATGAGGATTCCAGAGACAAATCATGCATTTATAGTATATAAATTGACTTTATGTGTGAATTGCAGAATTATCACAATATGATCTTCACTCTAAAACTTGACTTTTTTTCTTTTTAAGGTCATTGGAAAATATCTTGACCTTAATGAGAGTAAAATCATATCCTAAGCACATACATCATTGCTCTGTTCACCCTGTGATCTGAGCACTGAACTGTGATTAACATTAAAGAGAGCAAGTCCAGCTGTAGGCATTTTCATGCCCTAAGCTGGCATCAAGTACAAGATTTCTCCTTGTCATGTCTCTCCTATTTCACTTTCATTTTTTTTTCCCCCTTTTTTTGACTTAATTTGCTCAGAAGAGAATCTTTTGTGCCTTAAGGAGGGATGATTTTGTGACTAAGGCATAAGGAGATTCACGTTCAATTTCCAGGCCTTCCATACAACAACTGCCCTTGGTAGGATGCTAAATTGCTTGCAGAACTGCAATGCTAATAGCTAAAATGGACCACAAACCATTCTCTGCTGCAGAGACCATGCAGTATGAAATGGCTAAAACCCTACGGACACAACCAAACCATTTACTTAGAATTGTTTCTGGCCTTGCTTGCCCGTGAACCATGCTCAATCATCCTTTAGAAGAGCATTAGTTGACCTGAGTCTAATCCATGCCAGGGAGCATGTCAACAGCTAACTCGTGTGACATGGCCTTAACCAGTTTTCTAATACAGACACAGCCTTTGTTTCCTAGTTGGCTAAAAAGGGCATTTCACATGTTTCAAACAACTTGCAGAGCCCGAAAATAGAAGTGAAACCGCAATGGATTTCTTCCACACTTTCATTGCTTGTTCCAGGTGAGCAGGTCATTAAAGGGAGGCAGATGTGGACTTCAGCAAGAGATTTTGGGTCTGAAGGCCAAGTGCTAAGTACAGCAAAAGCTACCAACAAGGAGATAGCACTGTGGCAGTGCTATATCTGAAGGAATTGTAAGTAGAGTGCAATCAACAAAAAGAGAAAATGTACTAAGGGAAAGAAGCAGCTGGAGATACAGTGGGTGGTAATACGTAAGACTGAGTCTGGGAGAGAGCATGGAATAAGACAGGATGATGTGAGAAAAATACCCAAAGTTGTTTCTGTCTCTGTAAAATGTAAACCATTGTAGACAACATCAAGTGTATCACTTCATGTGTCTATGGTCTTTGCATAGCTGTCATAGTAGATGCTTAGTTTGTAATCAGCTATGGAGCAAACGGAATAAGGTACTCTGTGAGAGCACAAAACAAATATATTATCTATTCTATCCAGCATTCCTTTAACTCTGTTCTTCAATGTTTTATTGATAAAAAATTTTGTAACAGCTCACTTTTACCTTTTTCTAATTACTTTCATCTCTTCTTCAGAGGTCCAGTGGAAAGGTTTACTGGCTCATTCTTCACTGGCTTGTGGGACAGTGCTTCAACTTTGGCAATGGATCAGAAGGACTGAAGAGCACTCTTACTCCCACCAATGTTTCTTAGAGCTGCTAACACAGGATCAGTGAAGATGTTCACCAGACTCCAAGTCCTTGCTCTAGCTTTGTTTTCCAAAGGAGTTTTCCTTTCCCTAAGTGACCACAGCTTTGTGAGGAAGGAAATTAAAATAGAAGGAGACCTGGTCTTAGGTGGCTTATTCCCAATCAATGAAAAAGGCACTGGGATAGAAGAATGTGGGAGAATCAATGAAGACCGAGGCATCCAGCGCTTGGAGGCCATGTTGTTTGCCATCGATGAAATCAACAGAGACAACTACTTGCTGCCGGGAATTAAACTTGGAGTTCACATCTTGGACACGTGTTCCAGGGATACATATGCCTTAGAACAGTCTTTGGAGTTTGTCAGGGCATCTTTGACTAAAGTGGATGAAACAGAGTATATGTGCCCAGATGGCTCATATGCCATTCAAGAGAATTTACCATTGCTCATCGCTGGAGTTATAGGCGGTTCCTATAGCAGTGTCTCCATACAGGTAAGCCATAGTAGCCCCATCAGGTGAGAATCATTTGTCTGCAATTCCTGTGAAAGACATTCTGCTTGTATAGGATGGACAAAAATCAAGCCTTAGATCAAGCCATTTAGCCTAGGGGTCAATCTAGTATATTTTACTGAATTTGTATTATTTTGATTCACTCTTTAAAATACTTGCTGTAGTTCTAATCTCTGCCACCTGCTCACTTCCTCCAGTGTATCCTGAGGGCATTTCAAGTTTCCGAAAGTCTTACTATTTATTTTGATCTTTAGAATTCATGAGATTTTTACAGGCCTATGTTCAGATCTCTGGTTTCACACTAGTTACTATACCATCTAATTTTATGAATATATGTGTGCTTGTCATACCATGTATATGTGTTATTTGTCATGTAAACAACAGAGATTTAAAAAGAAAGAAGAAATCCTTGTTTTACTTCCAGGCTGAAATAAAGTGAAAATGTCATACTAGCCAGAAACTAGAATTACACCTGACCTAAAGAATTACATGCATTTAGCATCTAATTAAGCACACCGAATCCAGTATAAATTATTCTGCTGACTTCAGTGAACAAGGTCTCAAATATCACTTGCAGAGAGTATAGTTTCTGAATAGATTCCAAATTTACACTCTTTCATTTTTTTTTATTTTAATATATTGTTCATATATGTTATAGATAGGTTATATTCATATATTGTTCATATTAAGAAAGATTTTACGCTGCCAGGCAGTGTGGTGTAAGCACTTCAGAAGTCCAGCACAGAAGACAGATGCCCTCAGTATGTCTTGCTCCCTCATTCTGGCACAGTGTATATTCAGCTTTTGGATTTACAATATTCATCTCAAATAGGTTCTCAGTAACCATTTTGAGAGCATTTAATGTCTTGGAATGGTGTAAGGTTGCAGATGGCATAAATGTTCCACATATCCTTCAAATTATGCTTTTGTTTCATGTTTACCCTCCGTTTCCAGAAGTGTTGATTCCCTTTATTCCTATCCTCCCATTTTTTATAAATTCATAATAAAACTTAAACTCTTTGGCATTTTTTTCCATTGAATAATCATGAAGAACGTATACACCCGCTTTTTTTCTCTACTTCTGTTCTCCAGCCCAGGCATTCCCATGGCAAATGGGATATTCCAAAGTTCCCTACCCCTGGCAGTGTACAAAATTCACATGCAAAAACATCCTCTGGTTTCACTGAAGAAACCATATCAACATACAAATGGTTCTTTTCGTTTAAATCAAATGAGCCAGACCACATCACTTATAACCATGTTGATGTTGAGTGATGACTGAAGCTCAGATTCACATATGCTGAGACACTGCACCTAGTGTGTTCTGGTTGTCAGCTAAAGGCTTCAAAAGGCAACAAGCCTTGATTGACATGACAGGTAGACCACTGGACTACCATGAACAATGAGATTTTACAGACTGAATACAGGACCTAATTACTGCAACAGTGTCAAGGAAGAAAAAATCTTCTGTGCTACAGACCATCTCAGCAGTGACAAAAATCTAAGGGATTTACCTCTTTCATGAACAGGTCAAGACTTCTTCCAGTGTTCATTTCAGTCAGAATTATATTGGGAACTGGCTGCTTCTGTTTTCAAGACATTAATTCCCATCAGCCTGGGAGTATGCTCTGTTTCAAGCAGACATTCATATGTACAGAGGGAGCATCTCAACAAATTACATATTTTTTCCCTTTTTTGATTCTTTGCGTGGCTTTTCTGTGCATCTTCAATACGGAATAAGTAAGCAAATGGTTACCCATGCCACGGGAGAATAATTTTGGCAGAGAAAAAGTTCAGACGCCTCTCAATAGGACTGCTTTTGTCCCACTGTGTATCAACTTGGCTGGCAAGTTATCTATCGGCAATTACATGGCTATGATCATTTCAAGTCCAAAGAGCCAGGGCTGGAAAAGAGATATCTGAAGCAGAGGAATGATAGCTACAAAATCCCGAGTAACAGAGAATTAAAGAAATCATTATTCCTTTTGTCTTCCAATCAGACAAAGCAGCAAATGGCAGACTATTTTGGATGCTAAAAGCTAAGCCAGTTTAAGAAGTGACTAGGAAAAATCAGGAAATTCTGTGTAGATATTACTCTTGGCTCATCAGTTCCCAGGAATTTAAGTATCTACAGGGTGGTAAAATGCTTTGAGGAAGAAGCATTATAAGCTTGCCCAGTCCCACTGAGAGAGAGCTGCCAGTGGCTTCACTGTACCTTTGATCTGGCTGTTTGTATTCAATCTGTTTCTTGGTCCACTCTGAATTCAAGAGTGTCCAAATGACATAAAGTAGCCTAAACGACATATCTATGGAAGTATTTACCATTAAAGGAATGGCACAGACATTTCCTTCCCTCCCACAGTCCCTGAGGCAGTCACACCACACTCCTAAAATGGCCTGGGGCTTCTTACATAACATCTGTCAGTCTGTCCCTTTGAAGCCAGTCTCTGGTGCTCACTGATGTAGGATTAAATCCATATCTGAAGCGGCAGATTGGATGCAATACACATTGAATGCATTATGTATATACTAATGTCTCAAATTCCGAAAGCTTGGGTGTACAGCAGCTGTCACATGTAAATCAGAAGTCCTGATAAGAGACTCTCTCATTTGGTGCACGTGAAAAATGGCAATAGGGCTGTATGTGTGTCAGTGTACTACCCAGCTTTCAAAACTTATTAGGAATGATGAAACCATAGTAATGCGTAATATTACACCATGCTCTGCCTAGCTTCTCTGTAGTTCCCAATATTTATTCAAACATATGATCTTCTTACACAGCTCTTCAGAAAAATAAATAGGTTCACAAATTGCTCAACGTGTTGTTGCGCCTATTTTCCAGCTAGAAAAGAAATATTCAGTAGATTACTTCCCCTTGACATAGATCAAGTTGGCCTTTCTCCAGTCTGTTTTTTTTCAAGCATTACTCTAGATTCAAACTATCTAGAAATGATTTGATTAAACCATTCGTTCCTTCTACTCATCTTGTTAAGAGAGTTAGTCATGACATCTGTTTCAAAAAAAAAATCCCCGTTGAAAAGAACAGGCACTGCAGACTTAATCCTGAAGATATAAGGACTCCAGAGCACTAAAAACAAACACTTTGGTGCTGTGCCAGAAGACTTTCAAATTTGCAGACTGTCACCTGTAGCTCCAGCAGCAGCCAGAATCACTCCACTACGAAATGTGAGAGCCCCCCAGTGGGTGTAGGCGTAAGGCTGAGCACCCTATGCTCCTGTGCTTCCAAATAGTCCTTGGGGTGCTGAGTGCTTTCTGATATAGCCCTCTCAAGTGCTTCACATTTGCCCAAGAGCTGTAAACATCATAAAGCCCACAGCACAACTTTTCAGCCTTAAACCATGCTGAGCTCTTCAGACAAATTATTTCTGCTTTTTTTTCTTCTTTTTTTTTTTTTTTTTTTTCCTCTCATGAATTTGTTGTTGTGTTTCAATACCTTCTTTTCACCTTCTTTTACCTTCCCTCTCCAAATTTCTGTCTGGACAGCTGTCTGCCAAATCACTTCATGATGCTCCTGCTGTCAGATTTCTGCTTCTTTCACTATCCTTTCACAAAGGAAAAAGGAATTTGCTGGTAAATCAACAATGAACACCTTCCCCACTGAGTCAGTATGCACAATAGGCACTTTTTTTTACAGAGAGAAAAACAAGAGAATGCAGAATGCTTAATTATTTTCTGGTCAGACTAGGCTATTATCGTTAATGACAATCTGGATAATTAGTTTTTAGATGCTGTGTTTAAATTAGCAGAGGGTCCAATCTGCACAGCATTTGATCCCCTCAAACCCAAGCCAGGCTTCTCATTCAGTGGAAAGGATCATGTAAAAAAAAAAAAAAATTTCATGATGAAAATTTCTGGTTGAGCTGATTCTAGGATCAGAAGATGAATTCTCTAAAGCTTGGAAGACAATTTGTGTGCATAGTTTTTCAGTCAAGCCAGATTATCCAGCTTACAACAGAAATTTTGAACATTTTTTCCTTAGAGATGTTCAGTGGCATTGCAATAAAGATAAGAAAAAAACATTGTTCATTTGCATAGCGGAGCATTTGCACAGATAATCCATATGCCACATTTGAAATACTCTGGTCGGGTCTGTCAGGAATATGCATGTGTAAACAGGAATATGATTGTTCAACTGCTGGATTTGCTTACACATAATCTTCTCTGTTTCTGGAACTGTCCTCTGAAAGTGAAGATTGGGCTGCATTCCTTTTAGTGAGGTATTCCAAAATCCTTAAGACATCCCTTTAGGTGGACTGGGCTTTGCATTCCCATACCCACTATATTCATATTTACATAGCCCTATGTAGAGTTCCCTTTATGCTACTGACCCACAAGATCTCCAAATCACAGTCATGAAGGCTGTTTCCAATTTAAAGACTCATCTAGAAAAAAATACCAGAATACAAAGCACAGTCCAACTGTCTTGTCATTAATTCCTTGCCGTGTCCCTAGTAAACTGTAGCAACAACCATTGGAGAAGGTTTAAAGTTACTTTACCGCTATCACAAAAGCTAAAGTCTCTCTCCTAAGTGAGCGACCATCTGGTGTGAAATTCAGTGTATTGTACTCATTTACTGACAGTCTTTTCCTGGCCATCATTTCTCTTCAGCCACACAAGTCTGCCAAGGCCTCATGGAGCCTGAAACTGATCACCTCAATTTCCTTTCTCCAAGAATAAACCATCTTCCAACCAGAGAGACTAAACAACAGCAGGTGATTTACACGACACTGAAAATAGTGCAAAATCCTCTTAGAAAGAATACATGCAAAAAATCATATAGCATGAGTCCTTCCCCCCTGCTCATGGACCAAACAGGGATACAGGCAGGCGCTACTGGAGGTCAGCAGGGACCACACAGCATATGTGCTATTTTTGCTGTGTGGAAGAGCTTTGCATTGAATTGAACAGCCTCAGGAGATTTCATGCTTGTAAGACTAAACTGGATCCTCACTATAAGATCTATCCTGTGAGATGGGCTACCTGCAACAACATTTAATCTATATATGCACTTTCTGACTTCTTGGTGTCTCCTTCAAACTCCTTCCCTCTTTCATCTTGGTTCTTTCTCTCCTTGCCCTACACCTCATCCAAATCCCTGCTGTTTATTCCTCTCCTTGTTTGTGTTCCGTATTCAGGAACTGAGAATCCACTAGTCTGAGATTTTCAAAATGTTCAAACAGCGTCGAACATGTTTCCTAAAGATTTCAAATAAATGTAGGTACCCCCCTCTGGTTGGCTTCTTTGAAAATTGCAAGAGAATCCATTCATTTGGAGTTTTGGTTGGTTGGTTGGTTGGTTTTTCGTTTATTTATTCATTTATTTATTCCTTTTTTTTTTTTTCTTGTGAGCGTTTTCTCTTATTGTAAAGAAATAAGTAACCCCTGAGATCCCAGGTAAGAAAGAAGGAGCCCTACAATGTTCCAAGTGAGAAAGAATATAGGAACTAGTTGCAGACACCTCGACATCACCCACACTCATTCAGTCCCTTCTGACTAGGACTCATGCATCAGTTAATGAGTGTCAGATAACCTTATTTACCAATTTACTCTTTTAACTCATGACACCATTCCATGTTTTTTGAATCACCAACTGCAATTTTAATACCTTTTCTTGAAGTCTGTCACCAGCTGTAAATGTGACATGAGTCACTCATAGTCAGATTTACAAAGCATCAGAGTAGAGTCACCCCTATTTTGCACAGAGCAAGGTCTTCCATACAGGTCCTTTTCCAGTGCACAAATCTAGTGTTACTTAGTGTACTTCACTTCAACAGTTAAGGCTACACAGAGGCAGAGTGAATATGTAACAGCTTCTAATGTTTTTTCCCTGTAGAACAGCAACAACTACTGATTCCGAACAATTCTTCACTCAGAGTACAACTTCTCTCTCTGCATGTCCTTCCTGGTTTATTTTTGATTACACATGACATGCGTATAAAAAGAAATTCCTAGGCTGTCCACAGAAATACTGGATATTATTTTGTCAGTGTACCCAATACCTACTGTTTTTTCTTAGATGCAGTTGTTTCTCTGTTGAAACACTACTTCTCTAGATGTGACAGCTATCAAGTCCACTGCAAGTATTTAGCTGTACTTCTCTTTCTTGCCAAATTTTTTTTGGAAAAAGCTAAGCTGAAAATGCTATTCCCCCTCTTNAATGTGAAAATATCCTGACACATGTTTCGCACACTCCCCCCCATTAAAAAAAAAAAAAAAAAAAAAAAAAAAAAAAAGCCAACATGAGTTATTTCATTTATTTCTCTCTTGGAAGGAGTTTTGTTAGGAAACAGCAAAAACTTACACTAGAAACTCTAGTTCATATTACTCTCTCCTGTACTACACTGAGACACTGCAGAATACAACATAGCCTTAGATATCAGCTCCCCTCTGAAGCTGTTGCCAGTGCCTTATCTTGCTGCTCATTTTATCAAGATCTGATCTGCAGAATCAGAGGTTCAGATCAGTACAGAAATGGCTGAAAAAATGGGCACATTTTGGAACTAGCCACATCAGCTGGGAGCCTGAGACCAGAGCTCTTTTGAAAAATTGGTCCTTAAAATGTCCAAATATTGCAGGAAAACCTCAGCTTCAAAATTTCCAGAGGAGTTTCTTGGTTTGAATTTATAACAGATACAGCTTCACTGAGTTCCATCATCAGTCACAGGTCTCAGGGATGACTGGGTCACTATCCTCTATGATTAATCAAACTTGCATTGGTGTATTAATTTTTTTTTTCCATGAAAAACCTACCATCTGGACATCACTGAAGTTTGTTACAGCAAATAACATTGCATTAGGAAAACTTTCCTCTCCCCGTAGCACAGGCAGCAGAATTGGAAGCAGTTTACAGTGTTCTTAGCAGAAGAGTGACCTCCAAGGTTCAAGACATGAAATCATGCAGTAGTTCTGCTTCCCTGTACATGGACACTTTGATGCTCAAACTAAAGTAAATATATATATATATTTGTTAGGACCATCTTTCTGCGAAGGCTTGACTACACACCGAATAACACTGCTTTAGGTAGAAAATGGATTTATTTTTGAGCCATTTTGGGGGGAAAGAACTGCAGAATGATATGTGTGCATATCCTTGTTATGGTTTAGTTCAAATAAAACAATTCCTGCTGGAATAAACTGAGACAAGAATAGCAATTCCAGCCCACACAGTTCTGCAGGATATGTTCTGGAACAGCTACACTGAGGACATTCTTACCATCAAATCAAAGTGCTCTTTTTGAGTGGGGATGTATGAACGTGTGAATACATGGGCACATGATCAAAAGTTACAGTCACAGAGGCTAAACAATGCACAGACCATCCACTGCACCCTGGGGACAAAACAAGCCTCTAAGCCCACCCCACTGCTTTAAATATGTTTAAGTGACCACAATAAAAATTAAATCCTTCAGTTCCAGTATGAGGCGGCTTAGTACATGTTATCATCGAGCAGGGTGGTTAGGCATATATCAGATGTTTCCTGAAGGACAGTAACTTGTTCAGCCTCAACATTTCCCAGGCATGTGCCTACACACTTAGGCAACACCACAGAGCATTATTCCAAGCTTCCCTCCAGAATACACTATCCAAGCCCTATAGACAAGTCTTTGTTTGGTTTAAACTAAAGCAAGCCACTCCTACAATTCTGTTTTACTACAGCATGGTTCAGACAGTTAGAGACCTGAGATGCCTGCTTCTGGCTGGTGCCCCAGAAGGACAGGAGGATGAGGTCTCCCTAGGTCCCATATTTCTGGCAGCCCAGGGGGTTATAAAAGTCACCATGCACGTATGGTTAGGCAGAAGTATGGTCCAAAAAACAGCAGCTTACAGTGGGAGTCTGAGCCACAGCAAGGGGTGGACTGGTCCAGTGTCTGTATTAAAGAAATGGCAGTCTAACTCTATAAAATCCTGACAGACAAGGGCCACTGAAGAACAATAAAATTATTTAAGCTATTTTTACTAAACTGTCTATTTTGCTGCTGACATCTTAGTCTTTACAATTTGCTTTGTTCTATTGCATTTTTTCAAGAGTCCTTCACCTTTGAATTCTCATAGACATAGTTTGTAAATGAAAAATTAATGGATTTGGCAATTTTTAATGTTTCATTTTGGTATATCAAGTACACAACTGCTGTTCAAATGGCTTTGTCAGGCTGTACTCATAGATCAGCTTTAAATTTAATTTACTGGACACAACTTCCATGCACTAAGAGCAGACTTTCAAAGTCTTCCCTTTGTCATTTAAGAAGTAATCACAGGGAAAAAATTCCATAACCTTTCTTCATTTATTTCCAGATATAATCTGGAGATTAGCTACTGTGAGCATAACAGAGTAGATCTGGGAATATTTAAGTGAGGGACATAGGAACATATGAAAAAAAAACCTAAGACTTTGGACAACATCAATCAGACAAATTATTAAAATGTTTCATTATTTATGAAAAGCTGTAGGTCAATATGACATTGTGCAACAAAAGAGGAGGACTAACATACAATAAATTTGCTATCTCGGGAGGAATGCAGTCAGAACAGCTCAAAAATGTTACAAAAGTAAAAAAATAGGAGAGGCAGGCACTCGGTCTATGAATAAGTGAGGTCAGAAAGTTCTATGAAAGAGAAGGCCTGTACATGTGTATCCATGATATTTGCATAAAACAGAAATTTGTATCTTTTTAGTGCATCTGGCTATCAACCATCTGGACTCTTGGAGAAGAAGAATCACACTATTAAAAGGAAAGACATGTAAATCTCCAGACCTTAGTAAGGAGCAAAAGCTGAGAATGAAGTACATCAGCCATGTATTGTTAAACTCTCTGTTGGTTTAAACAGACTCTCTCTGACAAAAATAAAAGATCTGTTACAGTCCAATGAGGATTTGGGGAGTTAGCTGGGCAGGAGGACAGCTATTCTGCACATAGACAGTATGCTGCTCTCACCAGACTATGTTATCCACATCCTTTATCAACATCCTTAATCTCTGATTTTCTGAATACCTATTATTAAAAATCTATATTTATGACTTTCCCTAGATTTTACTCTTCATTTTTTTAAATACTACCCTTTAAAAATGTGTTTTTCCCCTTTGTTCCAGGTGGCAAATTTGCTCAGACTCTTCCAGATCCCCCAGATAAGCTATGCCTCCACCAGCGCCAAGCTGAGCGACAAATCCCGCTATGACTACTTTGCACGGACAGTGCCTCCTGACTTCTACCAAGCAAAAGCCATGGCTGAAATCTTACGGTTCTTCAACTGGACTTACGTGTCAACGGTTGCTTCAGAAGGAGACTATGGGGAGACGGGGATCGAAGCCTTTGAGCAGGAAGCTCGCCTCCGCAACATCTGCATTGCCACCTCCGAGAAAGTGGGACGGTCCAACATCAGGAAGTCCTATGACGGCGTGATCCGAGAGTTGCTCCAGAAACCCAATGCCAGAGTGGTGGTGCTCTTCATGAGAGGCGATGACTCTCGGGAGCTCATTGCAGCTGCCAACCGCTTCAACGTTTCCTTTACCTGGATTGCCAGTGATGGATGGGGAGCACAGGAGAGTATTGTCAAAGGTAACGAGCATATAGCCTCTGGGGCAATAACCCTGGAGCTTGCTTCCCATCCAGTTAAAGAGTTTGACAGGTATTTCCAAAGCCTCAGTCCTTACAACAACAGACGTAACCCCTGGTTCAAGGACTTTTGGGAGCAAAAATTCCAGTGTAACCTCCAGAACCGAAAACCACATAAAAAGGCTTGTGACAAGCACTTCACTATCAACAGTTCCAACTACGAGCAAGAATCCAAGATCATGTTTGTTGTGAATGCCGTGTATGCAATGGCCCATGCCTTGCATAAAATGCAGCGGACTCTGTGTCCAAACACCACCAAACTCTGTGATGCCATGAAACATCTGGATGGCAAGAAGCTGTACAAAGATTATCTACTGAAAGTAAACTTTACAGGTAATAATTATGCTTCCAAGGCATAGAGAATATTGTGTAATTAATGAAATATTCATTGATCTCACTAACAGCCAGTTGAATTCCCTAAAAATTGAAAGGTCGGTGTTCTTGCTGCTTGCAGCAGAAGGAAGACGTGGAGGTGGCAACAGTACACCTTGAAAATGTTACCCTACGTCCTCTACAATTCTTTACAGCAGTCTCCATTTCATTCATAGCCAGTTTGTCTTTCGCTGGGCATGTCTGGAGGTCAATGGCCGTTTCACCACCTGCTACACTAGGCAGCTGCCTGCTATGCTTATGCCAAGAATTGGCCTTCTTTTCCTCAAACTGTTATGAGAATTTACATAATATTTGGATCTTGATCCATGGCCAATCCCTTTTCAATAGCAAAACAATAATTCCTGCTGTAGAATCAGATCGGTACAAAATATTTTAATATGTGGTACAGAGCCATAACCTGTGTTACAGATCTCCTTGATGTTTAAACTTTATGACCAAGAACAAAATCTAGATTAAAGGTGCACGGGAGAGTTTTGAAGAGAATGAGTGACGTGGAAATGATATAAGCAAACTTCACCAGGAGTGGCTGTGCAGTACATGAGAGGTCTGTGTTTTTGCCCTCACATGTGGCTGAGTTCAGGTTTGTTAGTAATGTTACACCATAGCAAGTCTAAATAAATCTCAAGCATCATGCCTTCTAGTTGTTACATACCTAACATTCTTTTTATCATTTCAATTGAACTTGCATATCTATGTTTTATTAAACTAATATTCCTAGCTGACTAAGCTGCTAGTAAGGGAGCATCATTTTGTACTCTATATGAGAACTAGCTCCGAGAGGTATTGAAGGGCAAATACACAATACAACATGCCAAGAGACCCTCAAAAACCATACAACATTAATATAATTAGAAACTATGTAAAACTGCCAGATTGGAGCTCAGAATTTGATTCAGACACATGTAGATGCTATGGTGTCCCACCATCCTACTAGCTGAACTGTTTAGAGCATCCCAGGGCTTCCTGTATCCCACATGCCTGGATTTCTTTACCATAGAAATCAAGGAAGGGAAGGAATGACTGACCATTTCCTGCATCCTACCTTATTCCCCAGGAGGTGATTCAGGAGGCCACAAGAACTTTGACACGCTCTGGTAATATAGGTGCACTCGTAAGGAAAAGTAGTGCTCTCAGTGAGAGCAACTGGAAGTTGAGATGTTTCAAAACCCTCATTTGAGTGTGGCAAGCAATGCAGATGAAGTAACATCTCTGGTCTGAGCCACATGATGCTTGCAGGTTTTATGTTGTTTTGCCTCCTCCTAAAGACTGCTGCATCAGTAAGAACAATCACATGTCATCTCATACACACATGCATGGTCAATGTACATATATGAAGTGTTGTAATTGTATTTGATTTATTTGTTAATTTAATGTGTCACAGAAAACAGCATGAAATGACATTTTTGTCTTTAGACTCAGGAATAATCTTTACACTGAAGAACCAATGATTTAGTCTTTAGAGCTGTGGAAAATATGAAGTAACAACAATTTTTTCTTCTCTTCCATACCACACTTAATACTTAGAAAATATATTCTTATTTCCTTATATTTATCTTGAAAGATACTTGAACGTCTTAAAGTTGCTGAAATGAAAGTGCTTTACAGGCATAACATTCCACTGGAGTTATGTCCTAGCAGATTGATCGGAAGGGATGGCAGCAGAGTGCCATGCTTCAGCAGTTCTGTCCCTGCCGGGAACACTTAGGATAGTAAGAGCCTACACCAATGTACTCATCCAGTACAATTAGTCAATTCAGTAGCTTAAACTTTGATAATTTTGAATCATTCTCTGATTTTTCTGGGTTTAGGCACATACATTCTTAAAAGAGTCTACCTTTAGTCTGTTGTTAAACAATCTTGGTTCCATTACCGTATTCCTAATAACTTTTCTATCATGCAGAGCTTTTAATGGTTCAAAAAATTTCCCACTCAGCATTTAGACATAAAATAGAAATATCCACAATTTTCTTTGACCAAAACTCCTGGGGAAAAAAAAAAAATCGTGTAGATAGACAGAAAATTTCATTATCATTTTGACTGAAATATATTTTATACTATTTATGAATTTGAAATTGAAGCTGGTAAGCTGAAAAAAAATCAAAGCCTGTAATTTTGCAACTTTTAAAAAGGAAAGCTTTTTAGAATCTAATGAATTGTCCCTTCCAACCTAAGCCATTCTATGATTCTATGATTCTATGATTCTATGATTCTATGATTCTATGAATTGTTTTAAAAGTCAACACAGAAATCTCTGAAACTCTAAAAACCCTTGGTTTCAGTTAATTTTCATTTCCAATTTAAAATGTTAAAAATCTTAGTGAATTCTTATCCCTTGTTCCATATGTATTATTGCTAGGTTACAGCATGATTTGCTCATCTCCCATTTCCTTGTTATTAGTTCTCCCATTATAATGTTAATCCGTGATTTTGCCGTCTGCAATTTTTGAAACCAGATGAGTGATTTTTAAGTAGTGAAAGAATCTGTAAATTTCCTGTGACTTCAGTAAGGTGTGAAATTTTAATACATACAAGTTTTGTCATTGATTTCCATGGGACCAAGACTTCACCTTTGCTCTTTTCTGGTTGAAGAAAGTCTCTGGATATGTTGCTAATGCAGTTTCAGCATCCTGCTGTATGGTAAGTTTGATCAATGACGTTCTCATATTTCCAGCTCTAAATCTGAGAACACATCCTCAGTGCAGAGTGAGGATGGCATGGATGCTACTAGTCCATCAGCTTCACCATAATCAAGTCAGATTGTGATTTCTCTCATTCCTTTAGCATAGGTAGTGATGCACACTCACTGAAAGAAATCAGGCAATAAATAGAACAGAAGTGATAACAATGCTTTCTCTCACTGAAATAGCTGCTTAAGAGATGTCTCCTGTGCTGAAAGCCACAGGCACAGATAGATGAGCTCTGCATGCATAAACCTGCAGCAGGTACCACCTTGCATCTTATCATGAAAACGTCTGACAAATGGCTCTGAATGTATTCTCCCAGCTTTCCAATGTGATGATTCATTCAAATACACCAGTTTGGGCAAATGACACTGTGCAATTTTAGACATTTACCCTACGCACGTTAATTAGTTTTAGTCATTCATCAATTACAGTTAATGGAGGGGATCAGCCCTCACACAGGGTGGCTCAGCCCACGTGAGATATGGTAGCCCCTATATCTCTTTCAATCACCAACAGAAGGATCTTAGAGCAACAGAGATTCTCTCTTGCAGTTTAACTAAAAGCCTAAGGTAAGCCTCTCAGGCACAGCAGTAATGGCATCTGAAGGGAAATACTCAGGCACCAGCTAATAGCATGGTTGGAGATGAAGGCTTGTCAGGATGTGTGCACTCCCATGCCACTGCTACTACTGACATGCTGTGTGACAGGTATTTCATGAACATCTCTGGATTCCTACTTCTTTCTCCCTTTTCCTTAAATTTAAATAAATCCATAGAAATGCAATCTGGCATGAAGGCAGGGTGAGATTTCATTCCTTATTTTCGGTGAGGCACACCAAGCATGTATTTTTCTTGCAAGTCAGTAAGAAGTAGACAAAAAAATTATTATCCTGATTTTTTTTTTTTCTGTAAGGGAAGGATGTATATGCTGAATTCCCATTTCCAGCAGCAGGGCCTGAGAATACAAAGCCCAGCCTGTACATAAACATACTCACTCCATCTCAGTGCTCTTTTGGACTTTCAAAGAGATGTAGGCTGGTTCATCTACTTGATCTTCCCATGCTCTTTGTTCCTTCCTGAGAGCACAAGCAGCATTTGATGTTCTGAATCATGATGCTCTTCTGCTGATAAGGAAACTCTGGTTCAAGTGGCTGTTACCTTTTGTTATCAGAACAACAAAGCAGTGCCGAACAAAAGCAAAGGGCTCCATGGGACAGAGAGAGGAAAAAGCTCAGAGGGGACTCTCGAGAGGGCTGTGAATTCAGGATTTAGTCCCAACACAAGGCAGAGCTTCACGTATCCAGAAGCCCCCTCCTTCTGAGGCATGGAGCGGTCAGTGCAGTAACAAGTGCTAAGTGTTTTAACTCCTTTAAGCCACTGGGATGGAACAAAAAAAAGCAACGTTATCATTGCCCACAGCTGCTACTGCAGGCCTCCCAACATTTGGCACAGGCCAGGGCACTGGCACA
This sequence comes from Alectura lathami, assembly GCA_013399715.1. Lineage (NCBI taxonomy): Eukaryota > Metazoa > Chordata > Aves > Galliformes > Megapodiidae > Alectura > Alectura lathami. The sequence goes on from VXAV01001872.1 coordinate 215,318, forward strand.
GGCCAGGACACACTACCACAGTCTAGGTTTCTACCCTTCTTAAAAATGGGTGTAACATTGCCCTTCTTCCAGTCAGCAGGGACTTCACCTGACTGCCATGATTTCTCAAATATCATAGGTAGTGGCTTGGTGACTGCGTCAGCTAATTCCTTCCGGAATCTGGGATGCATCTCATCAGGACCCTTAGACTTATGTTTGTTCAGGTTCCTCAGGTGGTGGTGAACCTGATCCTCACTTACAGTGGGAGGGACATTGCTCCCCCTGTCCCCACCTTTCCACCCATCCTCTCAAGGGACTCATGAAGAGCAGATGTTGTTGAAGACTGAGGCAAAAAAAAATTTGTTGAACACCTCAGCCTGCTCCCTGTCTGTTGTTACCAGCCTGCCTGTATTGCTCACTAGNTTTCTCAAATATCATAGGTAGTGGCTTGGTGACTGCGTCAGCTAATTCCTTCCGGAATCTGGGATGCATCTCATCAGGACCCTTAGACTTATGTTTGTTCAGGNAGCAGATGTTGTTGAAGACTGAGGCAAAAAAAAATTTGTTGAACACCTCAGCCTGCTCCCTGTCTGTTGTTACCAGCCTGCCTGTATTGCTCACTAGGGAGGGGACACCTTCCTGAACTTTCTTTTTCCGGTTGACATAAAGTTGCACATGTCTCCCATCACACAGTCAGCAGAGCATGTGCTACTGCAGGGCTAACTCTGCTATGAGCCTGGCATGGGTGTGTGTGGGCAGAGGGATGTTAGAATTAGGGGTGGGTGGATGTCCACCTGTACTATGAATTTTCCTGAAACTCTCCATAAAAAGGCAGGGGAAATTTTTGTCATCCTTCTAGCCAAAGAAGTAGCCCTGGAAATTAGATCATTAAATATTTTAGGCAACGCATGCATTTATAGCTTCAGTGTCTTGTCCTACTCATTTCATCCTCCACAGCTAAAGCAGACTCCATCATGTCCTTCCTTATATTATGTTCAGCAGTCCTGCTCTTCTGTGGTAAGCCTACATCATCAGACCTTGCTCATATTGAGCAAAATCCTCTTTTGTGGGTAAACTGAATGACTGCTTAAAATGAAAAAGACAGGTCTGATTTAACCCCTTTCACCCACTCTATGGCACAATTTTTATTCCTGCCTGGCCCTGCATTTCTTTGTGTGGTTTATTTGTTTTTCCCCGCCCCAGTCAACATTCAAATAATAAGAAACTTAAACACAAACTTGCCTTCTCATTTTCTCTAGCACACTTCTGACTTCTGTGGTGGGAAATTACTTTCACAGACCACTTTCATTTCTGTGGTAACCGTCCCAACTACGTAGGAAAGAGCTTAAAAATCACTTTCTGCAACAGGCCGATGTCACCTCAGTTCTGAGCGTAAGGGCATTGCAAGGTCCCTACTCTGGGATTTAGTCACATATATTTCCTGTAAACAGTCCACTCTGAAGCTCAGTGTCCAACAAGATTGGCAAGGAGTACAAATGAATAAATGGTGTGACTGCCGTCACCAGGAGATTACGAATGCAGAAACTTCAAAGGCCAAGTATGTATCTACAGCACAGAATACCCATTGGTAGACATGCAGACTAAACCTAGATTTCACATCCCAGGCTCTGCAGCAGGTAATCCTGCTGTCATCTAGCCCAAAGAGCTCCTGCTCATCAGGTCAGATCCCCTTTGCACCCCACACTCAGCTGTAAGGTCATGCTGCACTTCCTTGTGATGATCATTTGTAAAATAAACAAAAGTAACACTTTTAGCTGAAGGTAAATCATTAATGGGAGAAGGCGTTCAATTCCTTCTTAATCAAAAAAGTTTTAAAGTATAATTCACAATGAATTTGTGGCCAATAAAACCAAAGCAAATATAATGTGAATTCCCCAAGACGTTAATTAAAAATATACATGAAGAAGATGTCTAGGATTTATGAGAAAAATTACTGCCTTTTCTCCCGCCTTGTGGGACCACAAAGGTGTCATAGCATTTAAAAACTTGAAAGCATATGAGGGAAGTCTCTGAAAGTACATTTGAGACTTTCTACTTCAGAGCAGAGGAGCAGTTGAACACACAGTATTTTCCCATCCATTTCTCTATATTAGAGTCACTTTGGTACAAATGCATGGAGCTGTAGTGAGACTTTGACAGTGTGGTTTTCCTGATGACCCCATCTTCTTTCTCCTTCCTACAACTTCCTCTGTAGAGATGGCATGAGGATCTGCCATGTCTGTATTTTGTTTACCCCTCCAAAAGGAATCTGTGCAGAAAACCTTTGCTTAACTCTTCCTAAAGCTTTTAATACGTGTGTATATTCATATATGTATGCAATTTGTTTATATATATGTATATAAACTTGTTTGTATACATGTATATATATGTGTGTATAACATACTCAAAATATATAGAATCATGAGGTTGAAGGATAAATCAGGCTAGAAGGGATCTTGGGCACTCAAAGGAGGGTCACTTGAAAGATCAGACCAAATTGCTCAGGGCTTTATAGATGTAAACTGGCTGAAATTAAAATTTCGTCATTTTGATGTGGAACATTTTTAATCCTCTTGCTCAGGTTTGAGGTATCACAATGGCAAACTGATCTGCACTTTGGTCCAAATAAAATTTTAATTATAATTTCTCTTGCCATGATGGTAGCTCAGTAACCTACCTGTTAATGGTGTCTGTTATCTAGTCAGAGACCATTATAAAATGCTGCTTTTTCATGCTTTCATTTAGTATTAGTTAACACTAATTGGCCTGAGTGAGCAGAAGCAGAAGTTGAATTGTGTTCACACCTCTTGAGATGAGCTCCAGCAGCAGAAGCTGAGGTGTGTTGGATCATTGCTCCCCGGCTGATTCAAGCATAAGATATTTTTGCCTGCTGCCACCACTCTGCTGTTTGACTTGGGCACTGAGCTTCCATGGACAAGGTGGAAAATCCAACTTTAGCAAGACACAAAACAGCAATAACTTTTCATAGTCCTCAGGAAGACTCTTGAAGGATGTTACCTTTGCTCTTCACTCAGTTTGGTGTCATTCCTGTAAAGTCTGCTGAAACTGCAGTTCAGCAATGGCCCCAAGCTCATTATAGCAACATATTTAGGTGAAAGTGCCTTGACTTCCCTAAAATAGCCAGCAGTTCTTAATTTCTATATCTTCTAATTCAGTATTTAGACAACCGACCACTTCATCTTAACAATTAAAAACTTAACATAATGTTGAATAGCCACTGCCTTGCATGCAACTTATAGTCAGCTTTATTCATATTAATAAAGTAGTCTTTTGACAGCTCATATATCTATAGACTGCACAGTGCCATGCAGATGCGTAAACAAGGATGAGATTAGATACTGTGTTTATGGAGCAACATATGACTAAAAAACCGAGCAATGATTTTCTTTGAGATCACATATTTGAGAGACAGAAGGTTCAGTAACCTAATTTCTCTAAATCACAGACTTTGTGTTTGCCTGCTGTTTGTTTTATAATAGTTATTATTTCATCTTTTGTTTCACCGGGAAATGCCATGTGAATCCCAAACACCTGTGCCTTGCACAGTCAAAATGCTCAGAGAGGCAGGCGGGCTCAGGCAGTTTTTCATCCTCCAGCCAAGCATACTCAATTTTCCAGTCCCAAATGTCTCTACAACAGAGGACAACTCCAGAAATACCATAGGATTATATTCTTATTCTTCATACAGATTTACCTGTGCAAGAATCCACATGTAACTGAAAAGCTGCCAGGTCTGCTTCTTGTGACCTGGAAGAGCAAGGTATCCTGTGAGAAAAGATTCTGGTTCAGGATTCTTACTCCTTACATTTTAATATCCAACTTGGCTAAAAAAAAAAAAAAAAAAAAAACAGGATGACCATATTATGCTCTGATACCTCCTACAGAACAGCACTTTAGCAGTTCCAGAAGTATCATAGAATCATAGAATGGCTTGGGTTGGAAGGGACCTCAGAGATCATCTAGTTCCAACCCCCCTGCCGTGGACAGGGCAGTCATGCTTACATGGTGAAATGTTGTTTTAGGGGTTGAAGAAGGTTGTATTCAGTATTAATAAGGATGAGGACAAAGACACAAGTAGTAGTTTGCATAGGGACACAACAGGACAGTGTGACAAACTGGGAGAATAAACTGTTTTTTTTG
>VXAV01001873.1:3065-26306 GCA_013399715.1 Alectura lathami
GAAGATTCTTTGTGGGGGGGGTGGGGTGGTGGGGGGGGGGGGGGGGGGGGGTGGAATCTAAGCCAACAATTAATTTCAACATTTCCTGTGGTCCTGTCTGAGAGTGCTGAAACATCTCCCCTTCACACTTCCAGAACTAAAAATTGTGAATTTTGACTCTAAAGCAGATTTTTCATTCAAGAAAATTATAATTTTTTAATTTGCAAATGGTTTACACAGCCTGGACACAAAGCAAGGTGTGAAAGGGCTGCAGGGAGGGCAAGAGAGGATGCAGCAAACCCAGCAGCAGAGCAACACCTCCAGGTGCCACCGGCACGCTGAGCCCCAGCTGTTTGCACAGGGCAGCAGGATCCCGCTGGGGACACTTTGGGATGCACTTTCTAGAACGTGTGAATAATACCTGTTTGTTTTACCTGCTTGGAGGACGGCATTGTTTGTTTTAATTGGGAGAACTTAAATTTTGTGCTAGGAGGAACCTCGATCCGGGAGCCAGACGGAGCCTGGTGCCACCCGGAGCCTGACCCCAATCTCGAGGCCATCCGGCATTGCTGCCTACAGCGCAGCTTCATCGGGAGAGAAGATGCACCCTGGGGCCATGAGAAAGGAGCAGGTCGTAGAATCATGGAATCCCAGCACGGTTGGGCTGGAAGGGATCCCCCAGCCCCCCCAGTCCCTGCCCCATGGGGCTGGTCCGCCCCCTCCCTCAGGCTGCCCAGGGCCCACCCAGACTGGCCTGGAGCCCCCCCAGGGATGGGGCATCCCCAGCTGCCCTGGGCAGCCTGGGCCAGGGCCTCAGCACCTCTGGGTGCAGAATTTCCTCCTTCCTACCTGACCCAAATCCCCCCTCTTTTAGCTTAAAGCCCTTCCCCCTTGTCCCACCCCCATCTGCCCAAGTCACAAGGCACTCTCCCCCTGGTATGAGCTCAGCCTGAGGAGGTGTCACAGCACGGTGCGACAGCCTTCAGCACTGGAACAGCCACAAGGAGCTCAGTGGAGACCACAGCCCCAATTCAGGTACTAAAGTTCCTCAGGCACAACACAGCCTGGGGTATGTAGGATCCTTTGGGTACCGCCATGCAAGCACCCATTTGCGCACAGGGGAGGCATCAGCTCATCCCCCCCTAAGGTCAGAGCCTCTTTTAGGATGCAACAAGCCACAGGGTGAAACAGGACCTCCCCAAGTCTGCACCAACAGCAATAATGAAGGCAAAGTTATTCCAAAACCCTGGGCTGCACCGGTGCCTCTGCAACTAACACAGAAAACAATTACGTGGAGAAAGCAGGTCACACCTACACTTCAAAGTCCTCCAGCAGCTCCAGCTGACAGGCCTCCAGATACTGCTGGGAACAGGCTCAAAGGACTGCAACGCCCAGCACGGGGCAACACCTATGGGAAAGCTTTGGAGGAGCTCGTCCCAATTCATCCCTTGGGGAAATGGGATTCATGGGCGCTCACCTCCTGCCCAGCTCTGGGGGGTTCTGCTCCTGCCGTGCCGGGGCTGTGGGGTCCGGGTGTGGAGGAAGCTCAGGGTGACCAGCAGGGCTTCGTTAGCTCGGGGTGATATTGAAAATTCCGATCAAAATGAGCAGGGTTTGAATTTAGGGTAGCAGCCCAAGTTTAACCCAAAGGCTTTAATTTAGGCAATTAAGGTAAATTACAGCCTTGGCTTTAGTGATAATTAAACTGAGATTAGGTAGCACAGGTGAACCAACACAAGTCAGTCGGACACACTCTTCTTTTAGAAATGTGTGTGTTTTTTGCACAGAAAACACACACAGCACTGCTCAAGGCTCTGACCCTGCCTGGGCATCCTCCACGAAGCGAGGGCTGCCAGAGAGGGGCAGGGGCTGGCGGCCAGCTGTTGGAGCTGTCTCCTTCCTGCTGGCCAGAAAAGTGCTCTCATTTCTCACCACAGGCACAGAGTTGCATTTTTGGCCATGGTAGAGCAAGAATTCACTTTTCTACCCTCAAAGGAGTGTTATTACCTCGACGGCAGCGTGACGCCGGCAGCGCGATGCCGGCAGCGCTCAGCCCAGGCTGCGCCCCCAGGGATCTCCAGCCTGCGGGAGGAAAAGGGATGGAAAAGGCTCCGGGAACACATTAACCCCAGCACAGCTCCCTCGCTGCCATCAGGGGGGAGAACCAGAGCAGCTCGAGCTTTCTGCTCTGCTGGAGGAGGAAAAGAAAAGTCTGTATCAGTATGAGCTATCTGCACCAGGGCAGCAAATTCATTCACAAGCCCGGAGCTGCAGGGTGCACGGGAGACACTCCCCCGGGAGCTACCTGGAAACCCACGGTGTTTCATCAACAGAGCAGGGTGGGGGCCCCCCTGCCATCACCCCTACCCCAAACCTGTAGCTGCAGCTCCTGGTGCTCACAGTTCTGCCTTTTGTAATTACCTCCCAAATTCCTTCCAGATGAGTGACAACCGCATCACCTCCACCCTCGTGCAAATGTGAAATGGAAAGGAATTAATTTCTTTGTATTTAGTTGGAGGAGCTGGATTATAACTATTATTAACAACGGGCTCCAACGCAGTTGGCGTAATCTTTGGCCAAAAAAGACGAGTTTCATATGTTAAAAAGGAGCCTGAGGGGGAAAAGGAAAGCACTGACGCATCCCGCTGCTGGTAACCAAGGGTGGCAACCCAAAGCTGCCTCTGAGTATTTTGTCTTTCCTACAAACCAAGCACACCGTGGGGGGACCAGCCTTGAGTCCTGACGTTGCCCTGGGGTGGACCGATGGGCTGCAACGTTTTGGGTGCAGATTTGCTGCTCCCAGTTCCCACGACTGCCAGCAGCCAGACCCAGCGACTGGCCCCGCTGGGAAACGTTCGCCAGCACCGAGCCTTTGGGCACAACCAAGGTTCAGTCCTGTACCAGGCACCAGAAGAAACTCCTAAGTGCTGCCTCAGGAGCACGGGATGGAGCTGTTGGGGGGATGCTTTTGCAAATTCACTCTCTTGTATAAATAAATGACATCTCAGCCATCTTTTCCTGACCTAGCCAAAATGCAGAGAGGGCCAGGAGCACTTGCCATCCCTCAGAATGAGGGGTTTCCACATTTTCTGCTCGATTTGTTACTCGAACTGCTTGTGATGCTGACACAAAGCAAAGGGCTGCGCTGGTGCCCGTGGCTGGGAGAGGGCAGGGCCAGAGCGTCTCCATGTGCAGATCGCTGTGGGTTTGGGTAAGGGGCGTCCTGCAGAGGCGCTTCTCATGGATTCAGGCATCCCACCTTCAGCTGTGCAGAAAGAGAGGATGAAACCTTTGGGAAACAGCCTTGGAGCGCTCCATCCCCACCGAGCCAGTGGAAACAGAGCAGCTCCATCCCCATAACCCTCCCTGCTCTGTCTGTTTTGTTTTGTCTTTTTTTTGTTTTTTTGCTTCCATCCTCCTAAAATGCCAAAGTTGGCTTGGAAGCCAGGGGGGCGGCACAGCTGTGTTGGAGGCTCAGTGGCAGCGGTGAACGTTGCTGTCAGAATCCACACGTGCACAAGAGACCGTGACAAAATGTTTCATTTTCATTCCTGCATATATGTGTGAAATTTTTAAATAATACATATGTACATTATTGTTAAGAGTGACAGAAGAATGAGTCCGCAGGAGCAGGATTTTAGGAAGAGATCAGCTCGGGGAGCTGAGCCTCTACAGACACAGAGCAGAAGCACTTCTGCAGACATACCACAGAAGGGTACCGTGCAGTGTATTTTAATCCAAAAGAGGGGGGATTTGGGTCAGATGGGAGGAGGAAATTCTGCATCCAGAGGCGATGAGGCCCTGGCACAGAGGAGCTGGGGATCCCTGGGGGGTCTCCAGGCCAGGCTGGGTGGGCTCTTGGAGCTTGTGGGTCCCTTGCAGCCCAACCATCCTACAGTTCTACGATTCTATGACCTTTAAGGACCCTCCCAACCCAAGCCATGCTGTCCCTCTCTGATACACACCACAGAACCCCAGCATAAAGCAGTGCACAGGGGACAAGACACCGCTCTGCCTGACGGGGGTCCCTTTCCCTGCAACCCAAGGGGCTGTGGTATTTTTTAAAGCCCTGCTCACAAACATAAAAGGCTGGGAGAGTTCCCCAGGACCGAAGTTCCCCGGTGCAGAGCGATGGCCACGCTGAACGGTGCTTCCCTCCCCGTGCCGGGGGTGACTCACTGCAGCCTCCGATACTGCGTGGAGCCCGCCTGCCTACAGAGGCAGGAGAAGGCGACAGTTATTCCCAAACAATGCCCCTGTTGCTCAGAACCCGGCTGCATTATTTCAGCCTGGGCGTGTGTGCGGGGTGAGTTTTCTCTCCAGAATGCTGTCGGACATGCCAAGCCTAATTAATCAGAAAGACGATCCACCTCATCAAACCCATCCCAGCCTCGTAAATGCATAAAAGGGCTCTCCCCAGCCCGTGCAGAGCACAGGTTCATCTTCCTTCTTTCCCTCCCACTCGTTGCTCCAGGCCAGCACCTCCGCTGCTTCCCTCCTGCCGTAGCATCCACCCCCGACAGCCCCGAAGCCAAACATGTCTCGCCAATCCACCGTGAGGATCCAGAGGGGGAGAAGCGGCTTCAGCGCTGCCTCAGCCGTCGTGCCTGGCTCCTGCCGCACCAGCTTCAGCTCGCGCTCCGTCACCCGCGTCGGGGGCTGCAACGCCGGCAGTGGCTTCGCAAGGGTTGGCGGCGGCGGCTTCGGGAGCAAGAGCCTCTACAACGTCGGGGGATGCAAGAGAATCTCCATGGCTGGAAGGGGCGGTGGCTTCTATGGCCCCACGGGTTTTGGTGGAGGTGCCGGGAGCGTGCTGGGTTATGGCTATGGATACGGGGCCTTTGGAGGGGGCATGGGTGGCCTTGGGTTCCCCGCTGTCCCCAACGGGGGCATCCATGAAGTCTCCGTCAACCAAAGCCTCCTGAAGCCCCTCAACCTGGAGATCGACCCCAGCATCCAGCGGATCCGCAAGGAAGAGAAGGAGCAGATCAAGACCCTCAACAACAAATTTGCCTCCTTCATCGACAAGGTGAGACATGAAGCTTCCCTAAGGACCCTCAGCTGCAGGCTGAGCAAGAAGGAATGGAGATCAGGAGTAGGACTGGAAGATGCCTCAGTGCCTGGGCGCTGCAGGCAGTGGTACCCACTGCATAGCGGCTGCTGGGAGTCAGCTACCCAGCACTTGAGGTCCTCCTCATTTGCTGCCCGACATCTCATAGTCCACGGGGAAAGAAAGCTCTCAGAGACAACCCCAGCCCTCCACAGGTGCTGGGCTCTCTCCACCGAGCGCTGCAGGAGCCTCAATTTCAGGCTTTAGGTGGTTAAAGCGAGGTGTGAGCAACCCCGTCTGAAATGAGCAAGCAGGGAAGAGCACAAGCTGGCACGAGGGAGAAGAAAGCTTCTCATCAGTGCTTGAATTTTCCCCAAAGGCATTTAAAAACTCTGAATGAAACAGTACCAGCATGTTGGGACTGTTAGTTCAAAATAGCAAAACCTGACCTGACCCTGTCTGTCCACTCCACTTCCTTGCTAACTGCATTAGGTGCACCTGCTCGATTCCCCTTCTGGTTGAGCAGCTCCTCTTGGTTTCAGGCAAAATGCTGTGTTACCATATTTTGCGTGCTTTCAGAGATTTTGTGGGGTGGGCGAGCTGTGCTGAGGAGAGGGGGAACTGCCACTTTTCTTAAAAGAGTGCAATTTCTGTTTTGCTCCCTACCCGATTTTTCACGCTCTGCTCACACACGACGCATGCACCTTGCATGCGTTATCAAGGGAAAGAAGGAAAACGGTGGTCGTTCCAGAGCTCATTTGCAACACTGAGCAGGGTAAATGCAATCACACAGCAAACTCCTGCTTCTGTCAGAGGTGAATTCTTCTGTGAAAATCAGCTGGAAAGGGTAATGCACGCACTCACTAGTACCGAGATCCCACAGTTGCAAGGGAAGCTCTCCCCATCCTCTGCTCTTTCAAACCATCATCAGCTTATTTCTGCTTGCAGGTCCGATTCCTGGAGCAACAAAACAAAGTGCTGGAAACCAAGTGGAGCCTGCTGCAGGAGCAGGGGATGAAAACAGTTCGGAACAACCTGGAGCCGCTCTTTGAGACCTACATCAACAACCTCAGGGTGCAGCTGAACAGTCTGCTGAGCGACAAGGGCAGGCTGGAGGGAGAGCTCGTCAACACCCAGTACCTGGTGGAGGACTTCAAGAAGAAGTAAGTCTGCAGGGAGGTGCTCTGCCTACCTTGCTAGGTGCAGCCTTTCCCCATCCTTCCTCCGTCCAGGGATCCAGCTGGTCCTCCGCTGGGATGCGGGAATTCCCGACAGCAAAGGCTGCAGCGCTTTCTCAGGATAAACGGGAACGGGGTAACAGATCCAAAGGCACAAAGATTCAGGGAATCGTTTAGAATATGATCAAAGGCTTATTAACTGCATTACCTACTGAGGCAAAAAAAAAAAACCTACACGGTAGGTCTGCAAGTTTCAGGGCAGCACGCTTCATTTGCTTAAGAGAGGCAGGAGGAGCATGACTAACGGCCCGAAAGGGAAAAAGGAACAGCACAGGTTGTTGAAAATCTTTTCTTAGGTACTTGTTTTGACTAGTTTAGCCAAGGAACATGCTCGTGGTCTCTTACTCAGAGGCACCGAAGGAGAAAAGAACATTGTATGCAAAATGCTCTTAAGGAAGTCCGTGCCAGCAGCCTAAAATCACCTCCGCCTGTTACTTGCCTAAACAAATGCTCCCCCTGCCCCTCTCTGCTAGGTACGAGGACGAAATCAACCGGCGCACCGTGGCAGAGAATGAGTTTGTGACCCTGAAGAAGGTGAGAGCGACCTGCGGCGTGCAGCCGACGGCCGTGCGCAGGGCCCCAGCCGCTCACGAAGCCACCCCGCCCCACCCCAACGCTCCCCTCCGCCTTCTCCCCAGTAGCACACAGATAAGCACGGCCCCGTTAAGTTTAAAACATTCACCCCATTCTCTCGTCCCCCAGGACGTGGACGCTTCCTACATGATCAAGGTGGAACTGCAAGCCAAGGTGGACGCGCTGATAGAAGAAATCAATTTCCTGAGAGCCCTCTACGAAGCCGTGAGTGCAGTCACCCAGCGCAGAGCTCCCCTCCCTCCGACAGCCCTAATAATGAGACCCTCTAACTCCTTCCCCCAGGAGATCCCAAACCCATCACCTCCAGAGCTGCTCAGACAACAACCCGCAGCCTCTCCAGGTCTGCGCTCAGCCGTAGGCATGGGAAGGCACCTCCCGAGCGCGAGCTCACCTCCTTGTGTCCCCCCCCACCCCAACCCTGCAGGAGCTGTCGCAGATGCAGACCCAGATCTCCGACACCTCCGTGGTGCTGACCATGGACAACAACCGCAACCTGGACCTGGACAGCATCATCGCCGAGGTGAAGGCGCAGTACGAGGACATCGCCAACCGCAGCCGGGCTGAGGCCGAGTCCTGGTACCAAACCAAGGTGAAGGAGCTGGGGGATTCCATGCCATCACCTTTGTGTCTGGTCTTGAACAGAGAAGGGCTGAATCCTCCAGGAAAACCTGCTCCTACTGAGATAAGGCTGAGGGAGCTGGGGGGTGTTCAGCCTGGAGAAGGCGGAGCTCCAGGGAGACCTCACTGCAGCTTTCCAATATTTAAAGGGGGCTGGGAACCAGGGGGAGAGCAGCTTGCAACATGGGCAGAGGGGTGTGGGAGAGGTGGAAGGGTTTTAAGCTAAAAGAGGGGAGATTTGGGTCAGATGGGAGGAGGAAATTCTGCACCTAGAGGTGCTGAGGCCCTGGCACAGAGCAGCTGGGGGTGCCCCATCCCTGGGGGGACTCTGAGCCAGGCTGGGTGGGCCCTGGGCAACCTGAGGGAGGCGAGAGGGGCACCAGCCCCACGGGGCAGGGGCTGGGGCTGGTCGCTTCCTGCCCAGCCACTCTGGGATTCCATGAAACAACACTCACGCTGCTCTGCTCTGAAACCCTGCTCATCCCTGTCCTCTGCTCCTGCCCCCGGCAGTACGAGGAGCTGCAGGCGACCGCGGGCAGGCATGGGGACGACCTCCGCAGCACCAAGCAGGAGATCTCCGAGCTCAACCGGCACGTCCAGCGGCTGCGGGCCGAGATCGATGGCGTGAAGAAACAGGTGAGAAGCAGGAAAAGCCCCGCTTTTAGCCAGTTTACCCCATGAAACTGGGAAAGAGGAAGGAAAACACTAGAGTCAACCTCAGTGAGCTCTGCTCAGAGGGACCCTTTTTCTCCCCAGAAGATAACTGCCACTAAAAGTGGTTCAACTGACGGTGCTGGAATGAAACCTTGTGATTTCAGGGTAGAAGAGAAACAAGCCAAGAGCCCACACGGGGAATTTGACTGCAGGTTTCTCTTCCCTAGTGTGCAAACCTGAAAGCGGCCATCGCGGATGCTGAGGAGCGCGGGGAGCTGGCCCTGAAGGATGCCAAGGCCAAGCTGGCTGAGCTGGAGGATGCCCTACAGCAGGCGAAGGCAGACCTGGCCCGGCAGCTGCGCGAGTACCAGGAGCTGATGAATGTCAAGCTGGCCCTGGACATCGAGATCGCCACCTCCAGGAAGCTGCTGGAGGGCGAGGAGTGCAGGTGGGTGACAGAATCCCTGCAGGCATAACAGAAAATGTCACCTTTCCCTGCGTGCTGCTCTCTGGGTGCGTTTCTTTGGGTCCAAAGTCTCAGCTCGCCCCAAGGACCCGGAGCACGAAGCGATATAAAAAGAGGGAGGAGATGGAGAGGGGTATCTTAAAACGTGGGAGACACCCAGCCCTTCTGAAGTGCACAGGGCCATTGGGGTACCGGGGGGCAGGGGGAGGTTGTTGAATGGAACGACATCGTGAGGAGCACCCTTGGACTATGCCAAGCATCTATTTCTCTCCCCCCAGAGTCCCTAAAATAACATCCCATGTATTTTCCCCCACTATCAGCTGACCTCTTACCCTGTTCCATCGTTGTGTTCTCTCCCCTAACAGGCTGGCTGGAGACGGTGTCCCAGTGAATATCTGTAAGTCTCTAAAATACACAAAATCACCTTTTTTGAGTGTTAGCATGCCTCCGCGCTAAGCAACCAGCGCCCAGCGAGGCTGAAAGCTTCTCCTTCCCCTCGCAGCTGTGACCAGAACCACCGTGGGATCAGCGTACGGAGGAGGCAGCAACCTGAGCATGGGAGGGGGGGTCTGCAGCATGGGAAACAGCTTCAGCTGCGGCAGCGGGCCGGTGGGGAGCAGCGCCCTGGCGGGGGGCAGCAGCTCCAGCGTGAAGTTTGTCTCCACCTCCTCCACCAGGAGAAGTTACAGAAGCTAAAGGTGCCTCTTCCCTCGCCAGAAAACACGGTGCCACCGAAGCATCGTTGGGGGCAGCAGGATGGGGGCCACCCCTCCCCCCCCCACTCCTGACATCCCAGGTCCTGCAGGAGCCTCACCTCGGAACCCTCCTCTCCCAGCTGTGATGTCTCGCACACACCGTGCGGGGCTCTGCCTCTGAGCAGCAGCCCCACTGGTTTAAATTTGCAACTTGCTTGTTACAGCTCAGCTTTTTTTTTTTTTTTTTTTTTTTTTGGGCCGGATTTTGTATATACAACATGTCCCATGACTGTTTGTCTCTCTTCACTTTCTGGTGTTTGTCTAATAAAAATGCATATGTAATTTATTCCATCATGTGGAGCTTTTAATTAAAAGACGGGGAACAACAAAATGCAAATGCAGATAACGAGCACTTTCTAGAGGGCCCTGCCCAGATTATTTTCCTCCTCATTCACATCTCCTGAACCTCCCCACGGGCAGCAAACCCGGGCAGAGCACAGCACCGAGGGCTGCCACGGGTCTGAACGCACTGCTTGCTCCCCGTTGTGCAAGGAAAACAGCTGGGAGCTAAACGCAGGGCACGCTGAGGCAAGAGTGGGGCATGGGGGGGAGAAAGGTCTGGGACTCGTTCAGCACGTGGCTCCCAGCCAGCACAGCGGCTCCCAGGGGGCACAAAGGGCTGTGCCAAGCGGGCGATGTACATGCATGAACTTAGAACAACAGGGAACTAATTAGCAGGGGAGTCAGCAAGCAGCCGACTTGTCCAAGAGCATCAGCCCGTCTCGAAACTCCACTCACTGCAAGCTGGCTCAGCAACGGGGAAGTGCAAGCACCCGAGAGCACCCCCCCGCCCAGAGCCCTGCAGGGCAGCTGCGGAGCAGCGCTGGGATGCCGCAGCTTTTCCCAGCTTTGACAGGCGATGTTTGGGCACAGGATGTGTGCGGTTGGGCACAGGTGCATCCTCCAGGTGCACTTCGGTGCTTTCCCTTCCGCAGTCAGGGGCCAGGCAGTCAGGGGACTCTGGCCAGAAGGCCCCTGAGTGTCAGTTCTGAATGCCCATCATCTCGTGCTGCCTTCCAGCTGTGCTCTTCCCTTTCCCCGCCCTTTTCCTCCCCTTTCCCCTTCTTTTCCCCCTCTTTTCATCCTCTTTCCCCCCTCCTTTCCTCCCTTTTTCTCCCTCCTTCCCCCTTTTTCTTTTTCTCCCTTTTCCCCCTCTTTCCTCCCTTTCTCTCCCCCCTCTTTTCCCCTTCCCTTTTTCCCCATTTCCCCTTCCCTTTTTCCCCCTTCCCTTTTCATCCATCACAGTGGAGCTCCCATGCCGCAGTCCCCATCCACAAGTGGCAGATTCGAGCCCCAGAGTGCAGGCTGCACTCACTGCGTTGTGCCAAATGTTTTAGTCTGGGTTGTGACACGGTTAATGTCCTCTCCTGCTGGGATACAGCCCCAGGTCATAGAATCACAGAGTCACGGAACGGTTTGTGTTGGAAGGAGCCTCAAAGACCACCTGGCTCCAATCCCCTGCCATGGGTGGGGACACCTCCCACCAGCCCAGGCTGCCCAGAGCCACATCCAGCCTTGGGCCTCGGCTGCTCTCATTCCCTCTCTGTAAGAGGTGGAGAGCCCAGCCCGCGTGCATTCACGTGCTGTGTTGGAGCTGTCTCCCAACCAAAAGCTATAAAAAAAAAGCCAGGAATGGGACACCTGTCAGAAACAGCAAGTCTTCAAGGTCCACTCTCTTTTCTCACGTTCCTAGAATGCAATGGAGACAAGATCTTGTTTTGAGGAGGTGGAGGGCAACCAGAGGAGGTGCAGATTTCAAATGTGGTTCTGTGACTCATTGGGAGAAACAAACAGAGGAGTGAAGGCAGAGCTTGATCTGGCCGAGAGCTCCGGCAAAGTGGCAGACCTCACTGCTGGAAGATGAGCTGAAAAGAGAAAAAAAAAAAAAAAAAAAAAAAAAAAGGAAAAAAAAATNGACCCCAGCTACCTTTGTGTTTGAGTTCAGGAAATGGGCAGAGATGGACCCTGAGGAAAATACTTGCAGAGATGGGTTAGCAGAGGACTGGCTCTCCCTGCACGGCAGCCAGCCTTTCATCTTTCCTTTGAGCCCAGCACTTCCCATGATTTCCTGGGATGCACTGAACTCTGCCGGCTCCTCTCCACCCCCCGTAGGAAATCTCCTTCCCCAGCAAGGTGCCAGCTGGGTGATGGCTTTTGCTGCAGCCCCCCTGTCCCCCCATCTCTCCCTGGACACAGCGGAGCCTCCGGGCACGGCTGCGGGATGGGCTCCCCCCCTGCTGCCCGGGCAGGAGGCAGCACACATAGCCACGGGCAGGTCGGGATGATGCCATCGGTTGCATCACCGCCCAGCTCATAGCTCAGAGATTACAAAGCTCCTCACCTAGCACGTGAAGGGCTGAGGACAGGATTCATTGTCCCCAGGCATCCCTTTTGAGGCACGATACCAAGAAATACGCAGATGGAGGTTCTCTCCTCCGGCTGCACGGCCGGTGTGCGGCTGCCCTCGCTGCAGGGCAGGGCGCTGGGCTCCGCGTGCAGAACCTCCTGCACCCACCCTGCTAGCCGGGGATGACATCTATTAATTGCTCTATTAATCCTAACAGGAAAGTATTCGTAACTGATCCGAAATTAAATAATCTTCTTACTGCTTATTTGCTAGGAAAACCAATTACTAGTTTCATAAAATAGTTCACAGAATCACAGAATGTTAGAGATTGGAAGGGACCTCGAAAGATCTTCTAGTCCAATCCCCCTGCCGAAGCAGGAACACCTAGAGCAGATCGCACAGGAACACATCCAGGCGAGTTTTGAATGTCTCCAGAGAAGGAGACTCCACAGCCTCTCTGGGCAGCCTGTTCCAGTGCTCTGTCACCCTCACTGTGAAGAAATTTCTCCGCATATTTAAGCGGAACCTCCTGTGTTCCAGCTTGCACCCATTGCCCCTTGTCCTGTCACTGGATGTCACAGCGAAGAGCCTGGCTCCATCCTCCTGACACCCACCCTTTACATATTTATAAACATTAATTAGGTCACCCCTCAGTCTCCTCTTCTCCAAGCTGAAGAGACCCAGCTCCCTCAGCCTTTCCTCAAAAGGGAGATGCTCCACTCCCTTAATCATCTTGGTGGCTCTGCGCTGGACCCTCTCCAGCAGTTCCCTGTCCTTCTTGAACTGAGGGGCCCAGAACTGGACACAATACTCCAGATGTGGACTCACCAGGGCAGCGTAGAGTGGGGGGAGAACCTCTTCTGACCTACTAGCCACACCCCTTCCAGCCATTGGCCTTCTTGGCCACGAGGGCACAGTGCTGGCTCATGGTCATCCTAGTTAGAAAAGGTGAGTCCTCAGATTGTTACAAGAAACGGGCTTTCCTGTTTATTTTCTGGAGGAAAAAAAAAAAAAAATCAAAAAACAAAAGGAACAAACAACAAAAATCAGAAAACCAAGCCAAAAGAAAGCAAAAAAAAAGACCACAAAAGCTTGTAGTTCTAGAAATATCTGTCTCAAACTAGTCTCAATTTTAAGTTATTCTGTTAAAATTGATGGACTTTATCTTTCTCCTGAACATAGTCAGTACGTTTTCCACATTCAATTATTTGAACTATTCTTATATCTGTTTCTCCTTATTAAAAAAAAAAAAAAAAAAGTTTGTATGACAGCATTGAAGATCATGTTGTCTGTTTCCATCTCTGAATTGCAGAAGAAATCCAGACCTTGAGCCCTCTCTGGTCACACAGCTCCTCTGAGCACGGTGCCCACACACCTCCCAGTTCTGGGTGCAACTCTCCTCCCAGCGCAGTGCCATGTGCAAGAAGAGGATTGCAGCTCCTCAGCACGATGGCCACAAACTGGAAGAGGGGGGATTGAGGCTGGATATTAGGAAGAAATTCTGTACCGTGAGTGGTGAGACACTGGAGCAGGTTGCCCAGAGAGGCTGAGGATGCCCCCTCCGCGGACAGCGTGGCTCTCTCTCTGCAGCAATGCATAAGCCGTCATTTCCTGGGAGCTCTGCAAAATAAGAGCAGAGGGAGCGGTCTGTGAACGATGCCACAAGCCCAGGCCCTCGGCACTGAATTTCCTCGTGAGTAAGAGTTATCGCAAGGGGAAGGGAACAGATGTGGGGAGGGGAGGCTGGGAACGGGCTGGGTTAAGGCAAGGTCGCCCCGTGAGTCAGGGAGCAGCTCAGCATCTGCGGGGTGAAGCCGTGCGGAATCGCCAGCTCAGGCTTCGTGCCGTCAGCGCGGCTCGCTCCCAGCTCACCTGGTATTTCACCATTGGCTGTCAGTCCGAATCAGGACGAAATGCAGGCCTTTGTCACAGGAAGGTCTGAAGACACCGCTCACAAAACCGCCTGCCATGTCCTTCCCGTTCCCCATGGCCCAGGACTTCCACCCATGCCCCTCCCCACCCTGCCTTTCTCTCCATCACCTCTCCGGCCCTTTCCTAGCAGCTCTGGTTTAAAGTCCTCACTGGGCATGACAACGAGGGCTCAGGGCTTCCAGCAAGTCAGGGCCTGAGGTGCTGATGCCCTGCTGGGGTTTACTCAGAGCCTCAGCAGCAGGAAGACGCAGACCCACAGCGAGAGATTTCACAAACCTCGGCCCGCTGCGAGGTGAAAAATCGCACCGTTACGCAAGGAAGGGACTGATTAACCTCTGAAACAGAGATGAGTGAGCGCTTGCCCAACGCAGGCAAAGGAAGGTGAAAGGAGGAAGGGTGCAAGTAGCAGCGGAGCAGGCAGCATTCAGTGTTTTCCCAGACATTTCAACAGCCAGACCATGACTGTCACGAAAAATTGCAACCACTGCAAGCTGGTGGGTGATCAGCAGCACCGCTAGGCGTGCCGAGCCCGGCTAATCAGGACGCCCAGCACCGCGCTCCAGACCCATCCCCAGCTCGTCAGGGGATAAAAAGGGCCAGCCCCAGCCTGGGGAGCACAACTTCACCTCCCTCCTCTGCTGCTCCGCTCCTCCGAGTGCTCTCAGCCACGATGTCTCGCCAGTGCGCTGTGACGAGCCAGTGCCGGGCCGGCTTCAGCGCCGCGTCTGCCTTCGCCCCCGGTGCCTGCAGTGGCTTCATCTCGCAGTCCACGGCTCGGGGTGGAAGCTGCAGCTCTGGGTATGGAAGACTGGGAGGAGGTTTCGGAAGCAGGAGCCTCTATGGCATCGGCGGGGGATGCAAGAGGATCTCCGTGGCTGGAAGCAGTGGCTTCTGTGGGCCCGCAGGGTTTGGCGCTGGCACCGGGATCTCCTGTGGTTTCGGTGCAGGCGTGGGTGGCCTTGGGTTCCCCGCCATCCCCAACGGCGGCATCCACGAAGTCTCCGTCAACCAAAGCCTCCTGAAGCCCCTCAAGGTGGAGATCGACCCCAGCCTCCAGAGTATCCGCAAGGAGGAGAAGGAGCAGATCCAGACCCTCAACAACAGGTTCGCCTCCTTCATCGACAAGGTGAGGCGCGAGCTTTCTCGGCGATGCCGTGCTGATCCTTCGAGGGGAGAAGCACAAACAAGGGCATGTCACACCCCTGCCAGCAGCGCTGCTCTTCATGCAGTGCTGTTTCTGTCAGCAGCCAGGGACTAAAAGCTGAGGGGCACGGGGTTTGAGGCCATTCCTCCCCCACGCTACTGCTGCGACAAGAGCAGCAAACACGGGGGAAACGGGCCTTTGGTGTGTAAGGGGCTTGGCATGTAAGCGGGAACGCTGTCAGATTTGGAAGGCTCACCTCTCTCCTGTTTGTCCTTCAGCAGTCCCTGTGCTATTGCCCCATCTCCGAGGATGAATTGACAGCTGCTTCCTCCCTTCCAGCAGGACTGTACCTTCCCTCTCTAGGGAAAACCACCCTAAAGTTTCCTAAACCTCTGCTTTCTCTTCCCAGGTCCGATTCCTTGAGCAAGAAAACAAGGTCCTGGAGACCAAGTGGGCCCTTCTGCAAGAACAGGGGCACAAGACCGTCAGGAACAACACCGAGCCCCTCCTCGAGGCCTACATCAACAACCTCCGGAGGCAGCTGAGCAGCTTGCTGGCAGACAAGGAGAACCTGGGAGGGGAGCTGAGCAAGGTGCAGAGCCTTGCTGAGGACTTCAGGAACAAGTAGGTGTCTCCACTCGGGGTCTGCCTGGTGAGCAGGGTGGGCTGCAGCAGGTGACAGCTCTCCTGTGCAGTCAGACAAGGGAAAAAGCCTTTTTTTTGCTGATAAAATCTTCTGAATAACACCCAACCTTAAGCCCACGTGCACGGCCTCACCACCTCTCGGCTGAAAGTCAGAGGTGGAAAGCTACAGGGCTAAGGACCAAGGTACAAAGCCAGAAGAACAGAAAAAAAACAGAGTCTGGTCCTAAAACTACTTACAAAAGCCTCAAGCAACCCCCCATTTCCACCCCACAGGTACGAAGAGGAGATCAACAAGCGCACAGCCGTCGAGAACGAGTTTGTGGTGCTGAAGAAGGTGGGTGCCCGCTGCAGCCCAGGCTACCTGCAGGGCTGCTGCAGCTCCTCCTCAGGAAACGGCTTCATTCTGGTGCTGTGCTTCCTCTCCTAGGAGGTGGATGCTGCCTACACGAACAAGGCAGAGCTGCAAGCCAGGCTGGACTCCCTCCTGGAGGAGATCGATTTCCTCAGAGCCCTCTATGAAGCAGTAAGCACCAGCGTTCACACCCTCCCCAAGTTTTCAATGTCCTCCCTTTCTTTTCTCTCCTCCGAAGCTCAGGACAGCTGATTCTTCTTCCTGTGGCACTAAATAAGTCAATGTTTTTTTTCCTTTCACCTGTTGTATTCACCCTTCTTGGAAGTTTCTCAGAAAAAAGTCCCTCTGCACTCACAGCTCTGCCCTCTATCGCGGCGTTTCACCCCCTCAAACAAGGGTCATGCCCCACGCTGGGACTCACCCCAGCCCCCAAACTCACCCAAATCCTTGCTCCGGCAGGAGCTGTCCCAGCTGCAGGCGCAGATCACCGACACCTCCGTCGTCCTGACCATGGACAACAGCCGCAGCCTGGACCTGGATGGGATCATCGCCGAGGTGAAGGCGCAGTACGAGGACATCGCCAACCGCAGCCGGGCTGAGGCCGAGTCCTGGTACCAGTCCAGGGTGAGTGTGCCCAGGAAGGGCTCTGCAAGGGGCAAACCACGCTCCCTCACCCAGATCCCCAAAGGTAGGCCCTGCTGGAGCTTGTACAGCACAGGATGCTTTCAGATTTAATAATCCCATAAAGCTCTGAGGGCTGGTTTGGGGCTGAGAACGGATGCACGCGTCTGAGCACAAACACCTACATAAGGGCAGACAGCGACAGGACAGGGGGGAGGGTTTTAAGCTAAAAGAGGGGAGATTTGGGTCAGATGGGAGGAGGAAATTCTGCACCCAGAGGCGCTGAGACCCTGGCCCAGGCTGCCCAGAGCAGCTGGGGGTGCCCCATTCCTAGGGGGACTCTGAGCCAGGCTGGGTGGGCCCTGGGCAGCCTGAGGGAGGCGAGAGGGGCACCAGCCCCACGGGGCAGGGGCTGGGGGGTCCCTTCCAACCCAGCCACTCTGGGATTCCATGAAACAACACTCACGCTGCCCTGCTCTGAAACCCTGCTCATCCCTGTCCTCTGCTCCTGCCCCCGGCAGTACGAGGAGCTGCAGGCGACCGCGGGCAGGCACGGGGACGACCTCCGCAGCACCAAGCAGGAGATCTCTGAGCTCAACCGGCATGTCCAGCGGCTGCGGGCCGAGATCGACGGCGTGAAGAAACAGGTGAGAGGCAGGGGAAACGCAAAGAGAACCGGCCAAGGCCAGCAAATAAAAATCAGTGCTCCTTGAGGAGCTCTGCTGAATCAGGAACAAACTCAGCTGGATCAGGCACTCATCTCAATGCAATAATATCACTAAGAGTAACTTAATGTTGATAAACTAAGGAGATGCAAAGAGGTGCGGAATTGGAGCTGCAACCTGATGCAGAACATGACTCAATTCAGTGACTGTCAGGATCACACCCCTAGAGGGGATGTCAAAGTCTTCCACACCCACGGCCAGGCACCATGAGCTGCTCTGTGCTCCAGGAGGGGAATTCAGCCACTCTCTGTCCATCCCCAGTGCGCCAGCCTGCAGACGGCCATCGCGGATGCTGAGGAGCGCGGGGAGCTGGCCCTGAAGGATGCCAAGGCCAAGCTGGCCGAGCTGGAGGACGCCCTGCAGAAAGCCAAGGCAGACCTGGCTCGGCAGCTGCGGGAGTACCAGGAGCTGATGAACGTCAAGCTGGCCCTGGACATCGAGATTGCCACCTACAGGAAGCTGCTGGAGGGCGAGGAGTGCAGGTGGGAGCAGTTTCATCATCCGTCTCCAGAGGGGCAGTGGAGCTGCAGACCCTTGCTGCAGAGGACAGCTCTGGCTCATTCAGGGGGATGGCAGCCTCTCGTGCAAACTTGGCAACTTCCACCAAAAATAATTCTCAGGAAGTTCTGCTGGCTTTTCCACCAGCTCCTGTTTGCGGGCTCCCCTTAAACGCTCCCTGGGCTCCCCCCTTGCAAACTTATCGCCTCCTTTTGCTCCCTTACAGGCTCTCTGGAGAAGGTGCTGGTGCAGTGAATATCTGTAAGTCATTTTAAAGTTAGTTCTGTGACTTTTCCACCCACCTGCCCGCTGCTCAGCGGTCACCCTTTGTGGACCCCCCCAGTGAGGGTACTTTTTCCTCTTGCAGCTGTGACCAGAACCGCCGTAGGGACGGGTTATGGAAGTGGGAGCTGCCAGAGCTTCAGAGGCAGCAGCGGGGTTGGAGCTGGGCTCTGTGCTGGAGGAATGGGCTTCAGCTCCGGGAGCGGACAAGGCACGGCCAGGTCGTGCGTGGTCGGTGGAAGCAGCTCCGTTATGCAGTGCAGCGGCAGCACCTCCTCCTCCAAGAGGTGCTACTGAGGTCAGGAGCAGCGTGCCGCGCTGCCCCTCGCGATGCAGGCGGTCCCCACCCCGTTACTTGCAGAAGATTGGAAGTCAAAATTGCCTGCCCTTATTTATATAAAGCATCATGCTCCCATATGTTCCTTGACACTCTGAAATCTCCATTTCCCAGTGTTTCTCCAATAAAAGGCATGTGAAATTCACTGTTGCGTTCTGCTTTTAATTTTAATTGCTTCATAAAGCCATGGGGGAAAGAGCAGCTGACAGAGCAGAGCAGAAGGGAAACCCCCGTCACACACACACCAGCTGAGACCTTTTCTTCCTCTGCACTCACTCCACAGACTCCACTTAAACCTGACAGGACCAAGGAATGGGGATGTTCTATTCCCATTTGTGCAAGTATGATTTTTGGCATCAGCATCCAAGGGAAAGGGAAAATACTCTACTCTTGCTACCATACACAACAGAAAACATCCTTCTACCTTAATCTCCCTGTTGTGGCACCTCAGCCTGTCACCCCAGCTGCAGTGCACCCAAACCCCTGCAATTTCCCAAGGTTTTATGTGATGACTCATGCAGGGATGCTCATGTCTTTTCCCAAGAAGCAACAAGCTCAGCCCACGCATTCTGCACATGCCATCGCTGCAGGGATTAATAAAACGCATCCCTGGCGTCACTGCGGTGAGCAATGGAAGAGACCCACTGACTCCCACCTCATCCTCTCTGGGAAGAGCCAAGTCCTCAGGCACCAGCTGCACCTCACCTCGGACCCTGAGGGTGAGGGAGGTTCCGTTCCCCTCCCTGACCTTGGCAGAAACGAGGGAATGCAGAAGCACTGAAGCCCATTTTAAGACCCCAAAACCTGTTCTCCAGACCTAAGTACAACAGCGTGCCCCCCAAAGGGAACGGCCCCTCCTCACCAGCCCCTGCCTTCTACCTCAGGCATCTCTGGATCCTGTTTCCAAGGACACTGGGGGCTGTTCAGATGCCATCCAGCAGCAAACAGGCACCCGATGGCCTGGGCTTTTGCAGCCCAGCCTGCTTTCTCTCTGGGGACCTGAAGACATCTCAGCATCCAGCGTTTTGTCTACATGAAACATCCAAGCTTCCCCTGTAGCCAGCAGAAAGGCAGAGGTGCCTCCCAAATTACCACCTTCCTCAGGAGCGCTGCCGTGCCTGGAAAGGCGAGGAGCAAACCAAGACCTCTGACTGCTCCTAGCCTAGACCACAGCTTGCTCCTACCCCAGGAGCAACCAGGGAGCAAAGGCAGAGATTCTCTAGCAGAGCACATCACAGTGGCACTTCCTGCACCCCCAGCTTCCCTCTTGTGGCAACTTCAGCCCCATCCATAGAATCACAGAATGGCTTGGGTTAGAAGGGACATCAAAGACCATCTAGTTCCAACTCCCCTGCCATGGACAGGGCTGCCAGCCACTAGCTCACTAGATCCAGCTGCCCAGGAACCCATCCAGCCTGGCCTTGAACACAGCCAGGGATGGGGCAGCCACAGCTTCTCCGGGCAGCCTGTGCCAGCGCCTCACCACTCTCTCAGTGAATCCACTTTAAACCAAATGGGCACTGACACCAAAAAAAAACAAGCCCAAAGGGAACACGCAGGCACATCAACTTGTGTGCTTTGCCACCAGTAATCACCGCTCTGACAAGTACACGCTAGAAAATTTGCTCAGTTTGATGAGCCTGGAGGTTGCCAACCTGGTGCAACAGCAATCTACGGGCTGGGAGGGGTGGCCAACTGCCAGCAGCATACACCAAGCTGATGAGCTCAACCAGCAGGGTCCTCTGCACAGCACAGGCTCTCCAGAAGAATTTAAGGCAGGGGGGCAAGGCACAGAGTGGGGCCAGCAGGTGAGGGAGGGGCTCACCTCTCTGCCCTGCCCTGCCCTGGGGAGCCCCCACCTGGAGCCCTGAGCCCAGCGCTCAGGGGGAGGCCCCATCTGAGCCCACCAGTGCTCCCAGGTGAGACTCGCTTCCCCTGTCCGTGTTTGTCACTGCCCGGAGAGCAGGACCATGATTGCTCTCCCTGTTATAAATTGACTTCTAAATCCTTGAGGAAACTCTGGAAACTCAGGTTTCCTGAGGAAACTCAGGCACTCTTATCAGGAACATGTTATTTTTCCAAGTTTCTCTGCAGTTGTGTACTGCTCCTCATTTCCAAATCTTTCTACCAATGAGCTTTCACCGACATCACTATCTAAAGACCACCTTAAATTATTATTATTATTTTTTTTAAATAAAGCATCAAAAAAATCCTCCCAATAATGCCCACTTCTCATGGTCAGTGAGACCATAATGGTCCCAAGTGCTTTAAATTGTTGAGATGGACTTCAGGTGCAGCTCCTGGAGCAATGAAACAAGTACTGGAAACCAAATGGAGCATCTTGAAAGACCAAAAAATTGTGGAAACTGTGTTTGAGGCATCCACCAGCAACCTGAGGCTGTAGGAGAGGACAGGGTCCAGACTGAAGGCCATGCAGGATGCTGCTGAAAACTTCAAGATCAGGTAAGCAACACACTGACAAAAGGGAAAAAAAAATAAAATAAAAAATCCAGTTTTTCTTCATCCTGTCCTCTTTCCAGACGAGTTAAAGACCAAAAAACCAGTGTGCTTAAGTGCTTCTTCCTCTCAATTTAATAATGCCCCTTGCTATGGATGCACTCCTGGAAGCCAGGAGCTAATTTCACCCCTTGGGAAGCCTCTGAAGGGTTTCAGCTCAGCTTGTTGACTCTTCAGGCTGTTGGAGGAGCTGTTCCTTCTCATCCACTCCTTGCACTTTGGAAAAACATCTGTCGAGCCCCAGTGCCTGCCGCCGCACCCAGAGGGATCCACTGCATCACAGCCGTGACTCAGAAAGGAGCCTCAACGGTCAGCCTGGAACCAGAAAATCGAGAGGACAGCGAGGAGCAGGCTGCAGCTCCAAGCCAGGGCACGGAACCCTCTGCTCTGCCTTCCCAGGGAGACCACGGTCTGCCGCCTTCACCAGCCCTGCCCCTGGCCCCAGAGCAGCGCTGGAATGGGAGCAGCTGCCCCGGGGCACGGCACGGTCCCTGCGCGCTCCGCTGCCGGACTGGACGTTGTTCCCATTACAGAAACGCTGGGCAGAGAGGACTTCTGTCCTGCATCACTTTGGCCACGTAAGGCCTCGGGGTCTGCTGTGGAGGCAGCCAGCAGGATGGATTAGCGCATTTCAGTACGGGATGAATATCTTTCCCCAGCAGCTGCAGCAGGAAACCCAAAACACCTGATATTTCAGGTAGCTGCACAGGGTGCAGCCCAGCTGGAAGCACAACAATGCTGCTGATTGCCTGGGGCACAGAGTCCCCTTCCATTCTCCTCTCAGGTCCAGGTGAAAGCACTCACACTCTGAGAAGCAACAGCAGCACAGCAGAGGCTGCCCAGCTGAGAAAAGACCTTTGTGCTCACCACAGCTCCAGGCAAGAAATCCTTTGGAAAGCCAAGGCCACAGCATGGAAGAGGTTCAAGGCTTTCACGCTCTGCCCGCGCTGACATACAGTGCCAAACATTCCTTCTGGCTGCAGAGAAAAGACGCTTTGGGCACAAGCTTGATTCCATCACGCACCCTGAGCAGGGGCCGTCACCATTTTGCACCGTGGTGCTTCCGTCCCCATTTGCTAGGAACTGGTTCTCCTTGCCTCCAACATTTTCACACTTTGTGCATCCTGCAGTATTCCTCCTAATGCTTGGCTCTTCTGAGTCAAATGCTAATCAATTCAATAATTAGACATATGCCAGATTAATTTTCTTCTCCTACATGGCCAAGTGCCTACAGACCCATGCCCAGGCTAACACTGTACCAAACAGCAGTGATTTGAAGGGTTGGATGTTCCTGATGCAAAGAAATCTGAAGACTTTTCCCCCAAAAAAATGATGATGGAAGGCTGGTGTTCCATGAGCTACACAGACTCCTCTCTTTGAACTTCTGTCTTTCATCTCCTGCCTTCATCTGAGTAATGACGTGCAGCTGCTGGAGGGGGACCAGAGGAGGCCAAGGGGATGCTCAGAGGCTGCAGCCCCTCTGCTGTGGGGACAGGCTGAGGGGGCTGGGGGGGTTCAGCCTGGGGAGAAGGCTCTGGGGAGACCTCACTGCGACCTTCCAGGGCCTGAGAACCAGGGGGAGGGTGACTTCTGATACAGGCAGATGGGGGTGGGAGAGGGGGGAAGGGTTTTAAGCGAGAAGAGGGGGGATTGGGGTCAGGTGGGAGGAGGAACCAGAGGCGGTGAGGCCCTGGCCCAGGCATCCCAGAGCAGCTGGTGGTGCCCCATCCCTGGGGGGGCCCTGGGCAGCCTGAGGGGGGTGGGCACCAGCCCCATGGGGCAGGGTTTGGGGCTGGTCCCTTCCGTCCCACACCAGTCTATGGTTCTATGACCACGTTTGAGCTGGGCATCCACCCACAGCACCCACCCCGGCCATCCCCCGTGCTCCCCAGGCCGTACGATCTGCACAGGATGCGCACCACGCAGCAAGGGCAGGCGTGAGCTCCCGGGCTCTTGTTTTCTCCTAAGATCCACGCACGGGCGCTGGACACAGGCTCTTTCCTCCCTC
Organism: Alectura lathami; assembly: GCA_013399715.1. Taxonomy (NCBI): domain Eukaryota; kingdom Metazoa; phylum Chordata; class Aves; order Galliformes; family Megapodiidae; genus Alectura; species Alectura lathami. The sequence goes on from VXAV01001873.1 coordinate 25,828, forward strand.
CCCAGGTGCCCTACAACGAACGATGGATGCAGTTCCACACATCCCTGCTCTCCTCCCTTCCCAGCAGGTACCACCTGGGAGACCAACAACTGCAGGGAATGACTTTGTGCTGCTCAAATAGGTGAGGCTCCGACAACAAAGGAGGGACACACTTTTTAGAAACAAAACACATTTGAATGCAAATAACCCTTTTTATCCAGCAATGCCAAGCACTTAGCAAAGGGTAGTCATCCCTCCCTGAAGCTGTAACACCCAGCTGTGACAGCGTGTCAGTCCTGAGCTCTTCAGGCCCTCACCCAAAATCCAGGTGAGCCGTGGTCCACCCCAGGGCACCAGATCAGATCTGGCTCACGCCTACCTTGGGGTCACTCTGCTGGATGCTCTGCCCCTTCTCCAGCCTTTCTGTCTTCATACCCACCTTCCACAGCCCCACCTGCAGGGGACACAATGGGAACAAAAAAAAAAAAAAAAAAAAAAAA
>VXAV01001873.1:26318-94248 GCA_013399715.1 Alectura lathami
AAAAAAAAAAAAAAAGTGGGGGAAGCAATCATTTCACTCTTGGCTCTGTTTAGAGGTCAAGAAACTCCCCCATCCCAAGGTCACAAGATCTCCAGGGGATGCACGTGGGTACGACGTGCATCAGCAGCTGGTTTCCCTGTTGAGGATGGGCACTTGGAGGAGGTGCAGGAGGATTTGATCCCTGTTCCTGCCTAGGTTGAATGACTAGGAGAAAAATCATCTTTTCCCTTCCCCTTGCAGGTATGGAGAAGAAACTGACAGGCAAACGCGTGTGGAGAATGATTCGAGGATGCTCAGAGACGGGAGCACTTCAGACCAGCTCAAACACTTCTGGGCTTTTGCTCTGAGCAGCAGCCAACAGCGGGCGAGACTCTGCCGCTCGCTCTCCAGAGACTCCAGAGGGACCTACAGGCCAACTTTTAGGAAGATTTTAATGTAAAAAGAGTCATATCCCACCTTCAGTGAGCCAGCCGCAGCTCAGCGCGGTTATTTGGGATGTTGGTCTACCCCAGCTGGTCACAACCTCCCCTGCTCCGCTCTGCCTGGCGACTTTTTGTCTTGTGCCTATGAGGATGAGAGAGGGAATCCATCTAATAACGTGGTAAAACCTGGTGCCCTTGGAAGGAGCAGTGCTGGGAGCCCGTAATCCCTTTGTGTGTGGCATTAGGCAGAAGGGTCTCTCATCCCATAAACCCTCCAAAGACGCGCTGGAGGACACAGATTGCGCCTTGCTGAACAAAGCCCAGCTGGGAGCCAAGGTGGAGCTCCTCATCTGTTTCAGCTTGATGGTGGAGGCAGAATCCAGAGAGATTAAAGCAGAAAAATCCCTCCTTGGGTTTCTGCAGTGAGCCTGGGGTCAGGGTACGCGGAGCAGGGATGTGCACATTTCCCTGCCACAAACACAAGGAGACATTTCCCTGCACTGCTGGGTGGATGGCTGAAGCTTTTGGACGTTACCAAGGGGAGCTGGGCTGACAAAGAGGCCTGGTGCTACAGCCGTGGTGGACGCCGGCAACTGGATTTATGATCACTTCTTCTCGGGGCCCTGCTGCTTTGTATTTCCCAAATTTGGGTTGGATGAGATGTCTAAAGGTCTATTTTCTCAGCCACATCCTGTGTCTTGCAAGGTGTGATGCCAACACCTTCACACACGGAGCTGCTGCAGCGTAACTCTGTCATTGTGTCCCCCACGGACAAAGGTTTTGGCCTTAAAGCTCGAGGTCTGGCGCTGTGACCCCAGAACCACGCGGCAGCTTTCATCACTGACACATCTCCTCGCTCTTCAGGATTTATTCTCATCGCCTTTTCTCTCTCCTCAGTATGAGGAACTGAGAGAAGCTGCTGGCAACCTGGACCACAGCTTGTGTAACACAAAAACAACATGATGGAGCTGAATTGGGTGATTCAGAGACTAATTGGAGAAGGTGAAAACACCAAAGCCCAGGTAAGGATGACTCAAGGCCAGTAATGTGCCAACTGCAGTTCCCAAGCTGAGGAGTTCCCAAACTCCTCCGCTAGAGAAAGGCAGCAATTAGGCCAGTTTTGGTGAAATGTGTGTCAGCTGCTGACTGACTGTCAGCTGCTGATGTGTATCAGCTCTCGCTGATAATCCAGAGGACAGAGCAGAACGGTCTGTAACTGCTGCTCAGAACTGGGCTGCCACCAGCACAGACCCGAGGCAAGGTGACAACACACCCAGCAGGCAGAGAGAATCACCCAAGAGCTCACCTACAGGGTCTGGAACAGCTCTGAGCTACTCAGGCAAACAACTCACAGCAGTGAAAACCTCCCACCTGCAGAGGGGTGAGCAGGACGGAGCCACTGCTGAAGCTGGGGAAAGCGGCCAGGACCAGCCACGGTCACCTGCCAGCCGAAATGCCTGGGCTCCCATCCACACGTGGCCCGTTGTGGGGACACTAAACTTTGGGTTTTTTACACATCTTTGCTTCCCCCAGCCCCAGCTGTGCATGGACATCAGCTGCCCTGTGGGTGTCTGTAAGACCGGGCACGGCCCTACTGCCATCAGCGCCCCGGGACCCGCTCTGCAGGGTGCAAATCCCCAGCGGAGACGTTTTCTTCGCAGCCGTGTGCTGACCCCAGGGAGGAATGACAGCGGATGCCAAGTCAGGCTTCGGTGGCAGCTGCTTTTCCAGCAGCAGATCCCTGTTCAGGAGCAGAGTTCTAGTGACCAGGAGAGGAACTGCTCACAAAGGCATCACCACTGGCTCTGGAGGCGCCTGCACTACTTGTACCACTGTGGGATTGTGCAGTGTTGTGAGTGGGAAGGGCTCCAGTATCGGATTTGAGTCCTCTACAACCTCCTACAGGTTAAAACACTAAAAAATAACCCAAGAATTCCAAAGGAGGAGCCTCCCTTCACCAGCCCCCATCAGCAGCAGCCTGCCAGCTGCATGCAGAAGCAGGGATGCTGTTTTCAGACCGTATGCGTTAAGGAACCAGCTGCATGGGAGTACACCTGGGTTACAACACGTAGCAAAGCAAGTTTCTGCTCCTCCAGAGTATGGACACGACTGCAGAGAAAAGGAAAAATCAAAGGGAGCAGAGAAGTCTTACCTCGATCACCCGGCTCCATGGTGCCTGTTCTTTGGCTTTGTCCTGGGTTTTCTCTATTTCTCCCCAGTAAACTGACACAGCACGTGATGCAGCTCTCCTTTTCAGAGCTACAAAACACATCAACAAGACAATTTTAAAAAATATATATTTAAAAAAAACCTCAAATGAAGGTAATCTCTCATTACAAACCGCAGGTGCATGGGGATGGGGAGGAGGGTGAGGCACTGAGGCCAGGTCTCAGCCATCACGCTCCCTTCCACTGCCCTCACCCAGGTCCCAGACCCAATCCCCTAAATTCAGGAGGAACGAGGGGACAGGTCCCTGGGGGCTGGAAGTCCCTGCAGTGGGACAGACCTGAAAACAGCCACACTGCCAAGCATGGCTGGGATGCCAGAGGTCAGGGGAACAGGAACAAAACGGGGGGACACATCCCTGCCCTGCACCCTGTGTGACATCGGGAGAGGGGAAATCCTCCCATCAGAAAGTCTTTCTGCATCAACCTCATTTTGTTTAATTAAATTGAGATTTTTCCACACGAAAAAACTGTAATTTGTGTCCTCAAGCCAGCTTCCAAGCATCCCACTCCAAACCTGCTCAGGCCAAGCAGCACTGTTTGGTTTAATGGAGCTGGCTAAAAACATCTTGGTGGGTTTTCTCGGAGTCCAACAACGTACTCAGCTGCCTCTCCTGCTGCACTGCAGAACCTGCAGCTTCATGAAGTGCCTCTCTCCTTTGGGGATGAGCACCCTGCAGGGCCAGACCCCCCACAACCCCTGAAATCCTCAGACTTCTGTCCAGAAGTGCTATGAAGTCACATTCAGCGTTTCCTGTCTCATCAAAACAAGAAAATGTTTCCTGAAGTGAGGACAAAAACAACATTTAGAGGACGTGGAGGGAGGAGATGCACTCACAGAGCCACGAAATTCAACAGGAGTCCAAACTGGAGCAAGGTGGCCTGGCACAGGAGGATGGGGGACGCCCCAGAACCACCATGCACCATCCCTGGAAAGTCTCCGAGGGCCCTGGAGCCGAGGTGTCCAGCGAGGGTAGTAATTTGGGCTTGCAATCAACCACTGAACGAGGAAGGGGGAAAAAAACGCAGTAAACAAAACCAAGCCATTAACTTGAAACTTCCACCCTGCCCCTAGAAAGCACGCTGCCCTCCCACACGGCGACGCGGGCCCTGACGCCGTTCCCATCCCTCCAAGGCCCTGGGTGCGCGCACGAGGGAATGGCAGAGGCAGGAGGAAGGGAGCCCTGACGCCGCTATGAGGGCACGCGCCCAGCGTGGGAGGGGAAGGACCGAGCCCCAGGCGAGGTGGGAGCCCGGCCTCAAAGCTGAGGGATGAGGAGGAGGTCAGGGAATCCCAGCGTGGTTGGGCTGGAAGGGACCCAACAGCCCCCCCAACCCCCGCCCCGTGGGGCTGGTCCCCCCCTCCCTCAGGCTGCCCAGGGCCCACCCAGCCTGGCCGGAGCCCCCCTGGGGATGGGGCACCCCCAGCTGCTTTGGGCAGCCTGGGTCTCACCGCCTCTGGGTGCAGAATTTCCTCCTCTCATCTGACCCAAATCCCCCCTCTTTTAGCTTAAAAGCCTTCCCCTTGTCCCACCCCCATCTGCCCGTGTCACAAGCTGCTCTTCCCCTGCTTCTCAGCCCCCCTCCAGGCCCTGGAAGGCCACAGTGAGGTCTCCCAGAGCCTTCTCTCCTCCAGGCTGAAATCCTTTTCTGAGGATTTGGCCAATAAGAGCATCTGCAACTGCGTTCCAAACACAGGTCTCTATCTGAGCCCATCAGCAGTCCCCCCCCCAGACAAGTCATCATGTTGGAAAAAAAAAACCTGGCAGCAACTTGCAGAGGAGTCACCTTGACAAACACACTTGGTCCCAAAGCTGTTTGCCTAGCATTAAAAGATGTTGCCTTTTTATAGGCAAAACCAACAGAACTTGGCCATGTGTCACCACCCTGCACACAGGACTTTGTTCCTGAACGCTCAGTGAACGCACAGTTATTAGTGAGGTAATTTTTTAAACACCTGGCTGCATCACGTTTGCCTTCAAAGCACCTACTTGCAAGCTGAGGTACCGGCAAAATGTGAAGCTCTCCTTTGACAGGGGAGCACCTGACGTCTTCATCCAACCTACAGAAAGGCGAAGGTGGAATTTTCACCTCTGAGAACAAGTCACCAGCACAACCCCTGATTTCCACCGCGGTTGCACAAGACCTAAACACAACCCCACTGAGTTAACAGCACCCCTGATACCTCTGTGGGGCAAATCTGCTTCCTCTGCTGGCTGGTAAGCACAACGTATGCTAAGCAGCTCCAGCTCTTTGCATCGTAAACATCTTGGGGAAGTTTCGTGCAGCCTCGCCCCGTTTTCCCCGCAAATAAAAGGAAGAAGGCGCTGCGCTGGAGGCAGAGGGATCTGCACCGGGGCCCTGCTGCCAGCACAACGCCCGCACCCAGTCCCGTCCCACCAGCATGCCCTGCTCCTACGGCCCCAGCGCTGGCCGCGTCGGGAACTTCAGCTCCTGCTCTGCGGCTCTGCCCAGGAATCGGCGCAGCTTCAGCAGCGCCTCGTGTCACCGCAGAGGGCCGCGTCCCTTCGGCACCAGGAGTCTCAGCGGCGTGGCATCCTCCAGGCCCGGGCCGGCTGGAGGAAGGTGCCCTCCTCCCAGACTTGGACACGGCTTTGGTGCTGCTGGAGCGGGATTTGGCTGCAGAGGTGCTGGCTTTGGCCAAAGGGTTGGCGGAGGCTCCGGGCCGCGCACCATCGCGCCCGTCGCCGTCAACGAGCAGCTGCTGCAGCCGCTCAAGCTGGAGCTCGATCCCAAAGTGCAGGCAGTGAAGTACCAAGAGAAGGAGCAGATCAAGACCCTCAACAACAAATTCGCTTCTTTCATCGACAAGGTGAGCAGAGAAACCCTCCCCAGCTCCAGTTTGGGGGCACAACGGTCCAAGGGAGGTGTTTGTGACAAAAGTCCTTGCAATACAGCTCTTTTCTTAGACACTGAGAACGACCCTAAAAGCCAGCTCAGCACCAAGGTGTTCACAAGCCACACGGTGCTCCTGCCAGGGGGGAAGCTTTGGTGTACGGGCACCATTGCTCTGGGGAGGGGGGAACAAGCTGAGAACAGTTTCCTCAGCCTGCCCGTTCCTTCCAATTCCCCTCCACACTTGCCCAGATCTTTGCAAAGTTTTCTTTTCTAGAGAGTTAAGGCCTTTGTGCCACAAGAAAAACCACACGCACAGAAGTGTGCCAGTGTTCAAGTGCACCAGGAGCAGGAAGATGCATCTCATGGCTGCTGCGTGGCCACTGCCTCCCACAAGCACTTCGCAATGCTTAACCCTCCTCTGGTTTCCTTTTTGCTTTCTGGGATTCAGGTTCGGTTACTGGAGCAGCAGAATGAGGCGCTGGAGACCAAGTGGAGCTTCCTGCAGGGGCAAAAGCGTTGCCAGAACACCCCCGTGCCCGTGTTTGAGGCTTGGATTGGGAACTTGAAGAAGCAGCTGGAGGCACTGGGGTGCAACAGAGCCCAGCTAGAGACACACCTGAAAGCAGCCCAAGAGGCTTTGGAAACCAACAAGAAAATGTAAGTGAAAAACAGAAATGTGAGCACAAGGCTCAAAATTCTAGGTTCAGAAGCAGGCAGAGACCATGAACTTCTCAGGATAATAAATGGTTCCCAGACAACACGATCCTGGTGCATAAAACAATGTCCCAACGTACTTAGATGGAGAAAACAGAGGATGCATCTCTCACAGAGTCTCTTGCTCTTTCCTCATTCAAGGAATTAACACTCAGAATAGCTCAGCAGCTGTTTTCTGGTGCAGAAGTTAAATCAAAACAGTTCTGCTGCAGATTTGTAGAAACACCAAAACCTCTCTGAGGTGCCTTCCCATGGGCTACAAAACAAGAACAAAGCATCCCTAAACATCAGCTGAGGAAAAGGAGGAAGACAAGGAGGAGCCTCATCTGTTGAAATGAGCCTGCAGAAGCCCAAGCAAGGGTGTAACTGCCCTGAACCTGAAGGCTCCCGTGTTCCCACGCAGGTACGAGGACGAACGCAGCTGGCGGACCTGCGCCGAGAAGGAGTTCATGGCCCTGAAGAAGGTGAGCAAGGGGCCCTTGGACCCTCCTCCCTGGGCTCAGCTTTCTGGGGTGCACGCGGCGATTTGGTTCCCAAAAGCAGCACGCAGAACAAGCACGGGCAGGAGCTGGTGCTCGGGTTTTCTTGAAGTCAAATCAGCAGGAGCTGTGTGTAACGGGGAGCTGGCACAGTCACGGGACCAGCACCCAAAGTCCCTCACCCCGAGGGCAGCCCCGAGGCTGCTCTTGCTAACAAACTTCCTCCTTCTCTCCCCAACACAACTTCAGGACGAGAACCGTTTCTTCTTAAACAAAGCAGAGCTGGAGGCCAAGGTGGGAAGGCTGGAAGAAGAGGTCGACTTCCTGAGAGTGCTCTACGAAGAGGTGAGAAGCCTCCTGGCAGCCCCAGCATTTCCCAGGCAGATCTGGAAGGTGTTAATCCCAAAGAACTGGGTGAAGCAGGGCAGCGGTCAGCCCTTGCTGGGAATGGGGAGACCCAGGAATCCCTCTCTGCTCGGCCACCACAAAGGGGTGCGCAGGGGGAGCTGGGCGGGGGGCACAGCAGAGCCAGCAGCTGGCTGTCCCACCACCAGGAGAGCCACCAGCTGCGGGCCCAGGTCCCAGACACGTCGGTGGTGGTGCAGATGGACAGCAGCCGAGACCTCGAGCTGGAGGGCGTCGTTGCCAGCGTCAAGGCTCAGTACGAGGACACTGCCGGCAGGAGCCGGGCAGAAGCAGAAGCCTGGTACGAAAGCAAGGTGAGAAAAGCAGCCAGAGGGAGGGTTTGGGTGCAGCTTCTCTCTTAAAACCCAGAAAAGCACCATCAGGCTCCTGATTTGCTCTGACTTAATGTGGTTTTGAGGGAGCACAGCAGTGTCCTTGGGGATTTTTCAGTTTGAGGAGCTGCGAGTCACCGCAGGCAGAAACGCCGAGAGCCTGCGAGGGAAGAGGAGAGAGGTGGCCGAGCTGACACGGGCCATCCAGAAACTGAGCGGAGAGGCCAGGAGCACCAAGGAGCAGGTGAGCACAGCCAGGCCTGCCTGCTTCAGCAGGGCAGAGAGCTCCGTGGAGCTGAGCTGCTGTCCCAGGGGGGCTCCTGGAACAAAAGCAAGTGGCCCTGCAACCCCTCGCGAATGGCACTCAAGACTTCGCTGCTCCAACTGGGGCTGCACTAAAGCCCAACTCCGGCAGGGCCTGAAGGCAGCTGTGTTACAGCATCCCTTCCTTTGCAGCACCAAAACTGCATGCCTAGCTTCTTTAAAGCTCCGCTGGAGAGGACTGGGCGTCTCTCTGAGCGCTGAGCTGAATGCACACCCAGCCCCTGAGCCCCCTCTCTAGAGCCTGAAGACACCAAGAGACGTTCGGGACTGACTGTGCCTTGCTCCTTGCAGTGCTGCAAACTGGAAGCCGCCGTGGCCAGCGCTGAGGAGCGCAGGGAAACGTCCATCAGGGACATGAAGAGCAAACTCTCCGAGCTGGAAGTGGCCCTGCAGCGGGCGAAGCAGGACCTGGCCCGGCAGCTGCGTGAATTCCAGGAGCTGACGAACGTCAGGCTGGCCCTGGACATCGAGATCGCCACCTACAGGAAGCTGCTGGAGGGCGAGGAGAGCAGGTGGGTGGGTGACCCCACAGACCTGGGGTCCATGCGTCAGAAGGGAGAAGCAGCCGGGCGATGCCGCTCCAGAGCGGCCGTGCTGCGCGTCCTCCTCGCAGAGCAGCGCTTCCCGTCGGTGCTGCCGCAGCCCCGCCGCTGCAGACAGAGCCAGTCCTGCTGCCTGCAGGCAGCGAGAGGCAGGCTAGGGAGGGTCGGGCTCGCGTTGGAGGCTAACGGGGCCCTGCGCCTGAGCGCAGGTCAGTGATGTGCAACCTCTGCCCGCTCCCTACAGGCTCAGTGCAGAAGGAGGCTTCCCCGTCAACATCTGTAAGTTGGAGCATAAAACTCCTTCCAAGCTTGGGCACCTTCTGCCTTTTCTCCTGGCAATCTCCTAAGCTGAAACTCAGCGCTGCTCTGCCTTTTGCAGCTGTCTGTCATGCCCAGGGAGGTCTCACCTGCAGCCCAGCACCCGCCTTTGCCAGCACCCAAGGGTCGGCCAAGAGAAGCTCATGCATTGGGAGGGGGAGCACCACGTCCTCCCACGTGAAGCTCGTGTCCACGGCCAAGCCAGCCAGGAGCAACGTGTAAAGAGCTGCAGGCGGATGGCAAGGCTGGAACTGGAGCAGAAGCAAAGCAACACCCACGCCCTCCTGCCCACACGCAGCAACAGCCTGGCCAGCAAAGCATGCACACTCAGCTCCCCTACGTTGCACACCTCCTAACCATGCACAGGGACACAAAAGGCAAAGAGGGTTTTTCCCATCCTAGCTCAACCCAGTTAAATCAGCTGTCCTTTAAATTTACAGATTTAATGCATCAGCAGAACTCACCCAGGATTGCCTAGCTTGCAGCTTCCCTGCACATTGTACCGATTTCACATCCCAAAGGATGGGTTTCCACAGCTGTTGCTGTTTGGAGGCAGTTTGCTTTGTACTTGCATTACTTGTTTTGACACTGATCCTCAGCTTTCCTTTTTCTTCAGGGTTTTTAATGGTCTGGCTCCTCTGATGCCATAAATGCCATCTTAACTGAAAGGTCCTGGGGCCTGAGCCCACTGCCACAGATGAAGGGGGCTGAGCCATCAGAAAGTTTGGCCCCAGAATTCCTCTGTGATTGTGTTCAAGGCATCCAGAGCCAGCCTTAAACACATGGCACCAGCACCAATCACCTTTCCAGTTCTGCAGTACCTACCACACTGAACTGCTACCGGATTTGCTCTGTTTGAGACCTGAGAAGGAAAGAGGGTGCAGGGGTTTACTTCTAATGACTGCATTTGTCAGCAAGGCTTGTCAAGGGCTTGTATCCTATTACAGTCTCGCATCTCCAATAAATTGGCATAGCAATTCAACTACCATCATCACAGAATGGCTTTTTTTTTTTTTTTTTTGTGGAGAAGAAGGGTCAGTTTTGCCTCTGCTCCAGGATCTCCAATGTCAATGCTTAGAGAGGTCTAAAAGGCAGAGGCCAAACCCCCCACCCCCCGGCAAAACCCTCCCAGCCCAGGGACTGCGCGTCGATGGTCTCCCATCACCCTCAACAAATCCATTCTCCACGCCAGGAGTGTACAAACCCCCCTGCGAGGCAGCACTGAGCCCAAGGCGCAGCTCTCTCCTTCCCTGCACCTGCACACAGGGAGCTGGAGCCGACTCACCCAGCGCTGCGTGCTCTCGGCACAGCTGGCTGCCAGTAAGGCACGGGTGAGATGTCTTCATTAAGACAGGGTGGAGTCCCAAACAATTTTTCTCCCAGGGAAAAAAAAACCAACAACAACGACAACAACAACAAAAAAAAACTAAACACCATTTAGAGGGCACTGACTAAGCAAAGACGCTCCAGCAGTTTGCATAAAGCTAACTGAAAATTTTTATTGCTATTTATTACTACCTTTGGTGCCTGAATCCCCTTAAAACCATCACTGATTGCCCTGAGCTGCCCAGGAGCTCTCCAAATCCCGTCACCAGGAGCTGTAGGATGCTTTTAGGTCCTCCTTCTACCTGCCCAGACCCACTCAGCCCCCAACAGCGCAGAGCCAGCTCCCAGCCCACACTGCAGCTGCTCCTGTGCCAGAGCACAGAGCCTCCCCCACCCCACTGGGCACATGGGGCACCCCCCTTGTCCTCTCCACCAGGTGGGGTGCTGACTTTATAACCTCATCAAGCCAACTAGGCTCCCCAGGTGCACCCCAGGATGGGGACCCCCAACCTTGCCTGGTAGAGCTGGGACTCAGCCCAGCCCGGAGTGGTTTTGTGCCGTTTAATTCCTTGTAAACACAAGGAGGAAACCTCAGTCAGCCCCAGGGCAGGGATTTGGCCTTCACGGTTGCTGAAAAGCTGATGGAAAATGTGAAATAAATGCAGCTTACATGCAGGGGAACTGAAGAAACCTCCCAGCACCTGCAGCCTTCCTCCCAAGCCTCCCCTCACCCTTTTCCTGCCTCAGTTTCCCTATAGAGAACGGCAGAACGTCCCTCCTCTGTGAAACCCTCTGCCACCAGCAGGCAGACAGCAGCACTGGTGCTCTCAGCCCTGTTATCACAGCCAGGTCCCTGGAGGAGGCTCAGCAGTGCTGGGGGCAGGCGGCAGCACAGCGCAGGGGGAAGCTCCCAGCAGGAACCCGGCCTTCAGCTGGGGTGGAGAGCTCACTGGGAGGGGAGAAACAGAGGCTGGGAGCAAGCAGAGTGGCAGAAACACTCAGAGGAGCATTGGCTTAAAATACTCGATTTAAAAATATGTCATAAGGTGTATTTAAATATTATAAATATACTTAAATGTTATGCATTTTACCCTGCAGAAAGCAAGGTGAGGAGGCCGGGGGGCTCTGAGCTGTGTCAGAGGGAGCCGGGCTTTGTTCCTCCACAGGAGCTGGCAACGCTGGAAGAAGGCAAAAAGCCGTTTCACTGCTCTGCGAGCCCAGAAAGCAGCCAGGTTTCGTTGTGTGGTTGGGATGGAAAGAGGAAGCGCTGCTGCTGACAGAATCAGCCTCCAGGGTCTGCAAAGCACGCGCATGGGGCAGCCTCCCCCAGCTGTTAACGTGCAGCAGGGACACGGGGCTGGGAGGGCAACACCCTTCCTCAGGGCAGGGACAGAGTAAGCGGTGCCCCAGAAACGTCCCCTCCCCGTGGGACTCACCCATCTGAGGAGGGATTCCCTCTGCAATTCTCTTTTGCTCTCTGGAGGGCTCCATCTCTCCCCCGACTCATCTGTTTGCAAAGCCAAACGACCTCCAGCCTCCCCCAGGCCCTCTGAGCCCCAGCTCTCAGCTCCCCCCAGAGCCACAGCATCCCACCGGGACGGGCACGCTCCCAGCCCCGCAGCCCCACGCCACCCCTCTGCGCGAGTTTACGCACATTTCAGTGCTTCTTATCCATCTTAATCACTGCTGCGCAACGGGGGGGGGGCACAAAAACGCTCCTTTGGGGGTCACTCCTTTGTGATGCTCAGCCTGGCAGCGCTGCGAACGGTTCCTTGGCAGAGGGCTCTGCAGCGGGTGCTGGGCCATGTCCGTCTCCTTCTGGAAATGCAAAAAACCTCACCCACTGCAAATTTTGAATAATTTCTCCCAAATGCACCAAGAGGCTCAGGAGGCAGCTGGTTTTGCACTAATTCAGATCAAATTCTGACCAGCCCCAGGCTGAGCCAAGACCAGACCCAGGGAATGAGCAACAAGCACACGGTGCACCCACCTCCACGGACGCACAGCACCTCACAGCGCTCCCTGACGTGTGCAGATCCCCTTTTCCCCAGCATCACCATACACAGCACACGTTGTTCTGCACACATCCCCCTTCCCAGGCCACGGCTGCACACCCAGCACCTGAGGATCCAGCAGCAGACGCAGAGCCCTGCTGACCTCTTGTAATGCTGAGAGAGATCCTCTACCCCCCACTCTATCTCAGAGCCACGCAAATGACAGCAGGCAGCAGCATCCCCTGCCAAAACCATCAGGGCGACGTCTGTCTTTGAGCTCTTTGTTTCAATTAACTTCAGGGGATTGTATTTTTTTACCATTTTGCTTTTTGGCTGCAACATGAAAGCCGTGCGCTGGGCGTGCCGGGCTGCTGACGGCACGGCTCCGCTGGGCACGCGCACTCCTCCCCTCCCTGCCGTTAGTGCCACGCGTGCTGCAAAGCCACACACGGGCTCAAGCCGTGCTGGGCACTGGGGCGACAGTTGTGGGGTTCTGCCCAGCTCTGCCAAGGTCAAAGCATCCCACAGGCTTCAGCAGCCCCGTGGCCATCCTCACGCTGGGGGAAAGCTTTTCTCAGCGCCTGCACAGCCCCGCTCCCACGGGGGCAACGCCTCCAGCAGCTGCACGCCAAGGGCTCGCCCCACAGCTGCGCCCCGGCCCTGCAACGAGCACCCAGGGGTGACAGCTGCCCCAGAGGAGTAGGGATGGGCTGTCCTCATGCAGCGCTGCCCAGTCACTTCCCCGAGCTTTGGCTGTCTGCAAGCACGGCACCGCTTCCAACATTTGGCTTCCAACATTTGGCTCGGCCAGGGGAGGAGGTGCTCGGAGGGGGGTTGGTCCCAGCAGTCCCAGCTGTGAGCAGAGGCCGGGCTGAACCAGGCTGCAGGAACAAAGCCAGCCCCGTCCCCCCAAAGCCCAAACTCAGCGCAAAAGCAGGCGACTAAAATTCACCCCAGGGGTGAAAGACCGCAGGCAGCAAACGCTGAAAACCCTGCTCCTGGCCACGGCGCGGCACTGCTCCGAGGGACACAGCCAGGAGGGAGGTGAGGACGTGGGACGCTGCGGCACCACACGCAAGGAACTCGGCCGGGACTGAAGCAGCACGCAACAGGGAAACTTTATTAAGGGCCTCGTGGCAAACCCCCAGACCACAAAGGCATGAAAGACACGCTGCTAGGACATGGCAGAGCATGCAGCAAAACAATCCCGTGAGTTTCTTTGACTTGTTTATTTAAAAATTCTTCCTACCACGGTAACAAACTATTTCCCTGGCGCGTTTCTGTTGAAGACTCACTTTGGCAGGAACAAGAGGCGACTGTAATGATGCTTCAACAAAACACGCGTTTTCCCTAGTTGCAGTGGAGACCCCAGATATCACTAGTTACGCTTTGAAATAAAGGGTAGCAAACAGAGGCACCCAGGGGTGGGGAACACCATCTCCCATTTTCGTGTGCTACTTAGAACTGTAAGCAGTTTCATACCCCTTAAGCTTTGGGCTTCTTTCGGGAAGATGGAATGGGTGAGGGAGCTGGTTTTAGAGTTACTGTGGTATGCAGAAGCTGAAAGTAGATCTGTCTGCATTGCCTTCAGTAGGGAATTAGCTTCAGTCAGACAAGAATTGCTGAATTCCATTTCTGAGCCAATTTCTAAAGAATATAAGGAAAAAAAAAGCAAAACACTGTTTTCTTCCTGGTATATTTTAAGAGAACAAACCCAGACTGAAATCTCAAAAAAGGCTGCCATTTTCTGGGGAGCCCAAGGGAATAAAGTCTTCCAAATTCAGAGGGAGATAATCTTCTGGTCTGTTTTGTCAAACCACAGCAGAAATGTGGAAAAGCTTGCCACTCGAGGGACTGCTTTGCCCTTCAAAGGGTGAAATCCAGCCCTGAGCAGGGGGTACCGAGCACACAAGTAACAAAAATCCTGCCTGCTTCCCTGGATAAATTTCACCCTACAGGCTTGAACCTGCTCCCAGTGGGATGGTTCCCGCTGAGTTCAACAGTGCAGGATCAAGCCTTAGGCATGATGTGGCAGGGTCAGGTAACTCTGGGATATCTTATTCCAAATTCATCACTGCAGAAATTCTGCAGCCAATTCACCTAAAAAAGCCAACACAACTTTTCTTTCTACGTTTTTCCCTCCTCCCGTGCAGCGGGTACCGCTGATCGCCGTTCCTGCAGTTACTTCCTGAAGCTTCTGGTGGACGAGGTCGTGGTGACGCTGTAGGACTTGGTGGAACTCCCAGAGGAGAAGCCCAGCGCCCCGCTGCCCATGCCTGCTCCCAGGCTAAGGCCTCCTCGGACTCCTCCCAGCAATCCACTGGAGCTGCTGTAGCCCCCTCCACCGCTGGAGCTGACCACGGCTGCGGCACGGAGAGAAGCAAGACGAATGTAAGCAGCAGGGAACCCCAAACTCAGCCTGGCCCCCACTTGAGAAGGGCATTTTGAAATCTCAGCAAGAGGAAAACTCCCTATGACCTTCTGCAAAAGGCAGGGCCCAGGGCACAAACACCTGCCTCCAGTTGGGCACAGAGCTTTTAGCTCCGCGAGGGCTGAGCAGCCCGTCCCCTTCCCCATCGCTCAGCCTGGCTCAGGACCCCCTGCAGCATGGGGAGCCCAGGATCATAAACACATGAACCGGAGAGTCTGTGGGTGTCTCCAGCAGCTGTCAGCAGCAAAACGTGGATGGAAGGATGACGAGCAGAGCCGCTGAGGTAGAGCTGCAGACAGCGTCTCCAAGACGCCTGCATCTGTCCAGCGCCCAGGTGAGGCGAGCGGCCGGTGCTCCTCAAGCTGCAGGGACACCCTCCAGCTCCACCTTTGCACCAGCTTCCAGTGCAGGCAATTTTGTAAATCTTTCTATTTTTCCCATTAGTGCACCTTCCCCCACACAGAACTGGGAGGAAAGGGGACAGGGCAGGGGGGTGAGTCAGTATTCCCCTCGTTTAAATTTCACACAGATGGGTTAGAGCCGAAACCTGCACGGAGCCAACAGCACCAGCACCTTCTGTCCTGGGGGGCTCCCATTTATGAAGGGGTTGATTCAGACAGGGCACTACAAGGCTCCTCCATGCAGACCCAGCTGATCCCACCTGCATTTTCTACAGGCACATGGCTAGGTGTAACTCATATAAATTAGAAAAGCAACTCACAGATGTTGACACTGCCAACTCCATCGCCAGCCAACCTGTTGGAGCAGAAAAACACAAAGGCAAAAAGGAAGAGAGTGGGTGAGACTCTGTGTTACTCAGTGTGCCCCCAGGGCCTCAGTGCTGAGGATGGAGACAATGGCAGTGAGTTATTGCTGCTCTTGTAAATAATTCAGGCACGATAAGTGTGCCATCCAGCGCTTTGTTCTGGCCCTACATTTACAAGCTCTGTTATCACCTGGGGCAGGGGACTGAAAGAGCACAAGAAACCCTGTCCTAATTCCACGGGGATTTAAGCCACCTGGAAATTTTCTGCCATAACCTCAAACGTACAAAGAAATAAAGGCTGTTTTCCATCGTGTGTTCTCACTTTAAAAAATCCAGTTTTCCCCAGAGCTTGCTGGTCTGGCTCTACAGCCAAAACATTTTCAGAACTACAGATCGGTTTTCAATGCAAAGTTTTCTCTTTTTGAGAAAACTGGGCCCTCGTGATGTCACCACGACACAAAGGGCTGGACCCTTCCTCGGGTATCACCCAGGGGATTCTGTCACCCACCTGCTCTCCTCGCCCTCCAGCAGCTTCCTGTAGGTGGCGATCTCGATGTCCAGGGCCAGCTTGACGTTCATCAGCTCCTGGTACTCGCGCAGCTGCCGGGCCAGGTCCTGCTTCGCCTTCAGCAGAGCTGCCTCCAGCTCCTCCAGCTTGGCCTTGGCATCTTTGACGGCCAGCTCCCCGCGCTCCTCAGCTTCAGCGATGGCAGCCTCCAGCTTGGCATGCTGCAGGGACAAAGCGGAGCGCGTCAGGACCCTACCACCCGCGGGGTCCTGGCACCTACAGGGCAGCCCATCTGTGACTCTGTAGAGCACTGGAGCCACCTGCTCAAACTAGAGCCGCAGAAATTCATGCCTACACGCTTTCAGGGTCACTGGAGGGAGATCTGCCTGCACAGGAAGCTCATCTCATTCCAAGACGTGTTCTTCTGAGAGGCAATTCATCTGACCCTCTCTCTCTCCACTGGCTACATTTTCAGAGGACTTTCGGGTGACCCTCAGTTTCTCAGCCCACCCACACCGCAGACAACAGCACAGCACTTCAGGTTAATGCCAGCTGAGGTTTTCCCTCCTGTCATGCCCCAGAGCTTGTTCACAGCCAGCTGGTCTCCAGCAAGCTTTGACGTGAGGCAAGCGTGGACTCGAGCAGACCTGCTGTTAACAAACAACACACAAACCCCAAAAGCACCCCTGTGGGGCTGCATCAAGCTGGCAGTCCACCACACTCCCAGAGGTGCCCCCTGCATCTCCAGGAAGCCCTGGGTTTGGCAGGAAGGGCTCACAACGAACGCACTGTGTGTTCTGTGCTCTCATTCATTATTAAGGGAGCTGCACTGGGTCAGCTCTTTGCTCCTCAGTGTGTGCTGAAACATGCCTGCCCTGAAACCAAATAAACAGAAAGGGATGAATCACAATGGCTTATCTCCAGCCTGGGCACCTGGTTATTCACAGCCAGCACTCAGCCTGAGCCACTCGCTGCTCTGGCTTTCACCAGTGGTACTGATAAAGCGATAACCACCTCTGGAGAGAGCAAACAGAACTCCCATCCAGCTAAAAACCAATCTTTCCTGTGCCCAAATATGGTGTTCCCTCCTGCAAGAAGGGAGTGGACAAACATCCCAGCAGCAGGAGGGCACAAGGAATGTGTGTGGCTTGGACCGGGCGCTGCACCACCCCCCTGCTGCACTCCCAGGTCCCTCGTGGGCTCACTCTCCCCTGCAGCTCAGCTCCCTCTCAGCAGGACACAGTTTGTGACGGTTTTCCCCCTCCTGCAGAACTGAAATCTTCTGGGATGATCCTTGCAGCTGACCCCAGACTGCTCCCAGCAGGTGCTGCGTTAAGCCTTGCCCCTGCTACACCTGCTGCTGCTGAACCCAATGCAGAACCAAGGCAGCTCCTCACCTGAGCCTTTGCATTTTCAATTTCGCCCTGCAGCCTCTGGATCACGCGGTTTATCTCCGTGATCTCGTTCTTGGTGTTGCGCAGGTCGTCGCCGTGCTTCCCAGCAGTGACCTGCAGCGCCTCGAACTGCGGCACAAGAAAGCACGGGGTCAGGCTGGCAGCCCACTGCTGGCTAACATCAGCCCGCGCAGGGCAGAGGCGATAACAGAAGCTGCTGCCGCCCTTCTCTCCCCCGTGACCCACCTTGCTCTGGTACCAGGACTCGGCCTCGGCCCGGCTCCTGTTGGCGATGTCCTCGTACTGTGCTTTGACCTCGGCGATGATGCTGTCCAGGTCCAGGTTTCGGCTGTTATCCATGGACAGCACCACAGAGGTGTCGGAGATCTGGGCTTGCAGCTCATGAAGTTCCTGCCAGTCGCATTTAAAAACAATACCATTAATCACCTTTTCTCTTTTGGAAGCCAATTAAAGAGAGAATCCGAGAAGAAGAGGAAAAGGGAGGCAGATAAAAACTCATCAAAACCATCACCAGTTAAGAGGAGACCAACTGACTCACACCAACCGTGCAAAGCACACAGCAACACACGGCAGCAAAAAGGGAGCTGCTGCTTGTCACCCCAGTGTAAGAGCAAGGTTAGCTTGCTCCTCTCCCGAGATGAGACCTCGGCATGAAGTGCTAGGCTTGAGCATCAGCTTCTCAGCAAAGAAAGGGCCAAATTCCACCATCTTATGCAAGGGGGCAATGTGCATAGCTACATCTGTCTCTTATCTTGTACATGATGCCAAAGACAAGCATATCTGGGACAAGGAGCTTTCCCTTTTCTCTCTCAGACAGCACAGGAGCACACAAGCACACACCAGCAGCACAGCACTGGGTATAAGACGTTGTTTTTCTTGTTTTCACACCAACTGGACAGAAAATTAAAGCATGTCCCAGCCACGTCTGCAACAAATCCATCTCACACCACCACGGTGAGAATCCACAGAACCTGCGCTTTACTTGCAGGCTTGTTTTTGCTCATGGAAGGGAAGGCTCCATCTCTCCACCACCACTCATCTCTGGAAACAGCACGGCAATTTTCTCAGGTGCTGCTCTTCACCCACCCGTGGTGCTGCACTGCAGCACCCACAGGAGGCAGAGGGGACCTTACCGCTTCGTAGAGGGATCTCAGGAAGTTGATCTCGTCCGTCAGCGCGTCCACCTTGGCCTCCAGCTCCACTTTGTTCATGTAGGCAGCATCCACATCCTAAAGAAGGGTGACAGCCCGCTGAGATTGCTGCAGCTTTGGTGACCGAGTCCACCCAGCCTTTGGCGGCTTCAAAAGCAGCCACGTGCCCAGCAAGTTTCCCCAGGTCACCTGCTCCCCGTGTCCCCCAGCCCAAGGACCCAGCATGCCCTGAAAATCGTCTGAACTGCTGCTGTGCCAGAGCCCACACGTTCTGCAGGGTTCCCTGGGCCATGCACCTGTGTCTGCAGGGCCCTCGTCAGTTTGGACGACACAGAACAGGGGGACGCAGGGCATCACGGTGCCTCTGACTCTTTGGATCACAAGAGTCAAAGAGAGGCCTTAGGAAAAGGGAAATCTTTCAGAGGAGACAGAGCCACAATCTGTGAGATCCATAGGATCTGGTGCTCCTTCCTGGTTCCTACAGCAACCCTGGTGCCCACATCGAGGCAGAAATGAGAGCTGCAGCTCTTCCCCCGGGGGTATGGCACGCAGGCAGAGCTGTAGCAAAGGGATTGCAGGGGCAAAAGGGGGAGAAGGGCTGCAGAGCACTGGATCAGGCCCAGCTAACGCCCGAGGCACGCACCTTCTTGAGCACCACAAACTCATTCTCCGCCGCTGTGCGCTTGTTGATCTCATCCTCGTATCTGCCAGGAGAAAAGGGAGAAGTTAGAGCCTGGGTGAAAAAAGGAGGCAAGTCTCAGGGAAGAGTTGCCCAGTGTCCCTCTCTCCCTCCCCATTTCTCCCTCTGTGAGCCACCTTGCCAGCCTGAGGCCACCGCAAGCAGGCCAGCCACAGAGGAACATGCATTTTTTCTGCACGGGAGGTGCCAGCTCTGTGCCACAATTTCAGGGCACTGGTTTTGGACAAGCTGATGCCTGAAGGCTGCTCTCCTCCACGCTGCCACGACCACTAAGCTGGAAAGCATTTCTCACCCACGTTTTCCCACTGCACTTAGGAAGATTTCTGCTGCTCATCCTGCTCCTGATGGCTGCAGGGCTGCAGTCTGTGCCCTGAGGCTCTCAGCTCCTTCACGATTCTCAGCAGATATAAACCATGCTCCGCTGACTTTCCTGCAGCCTCACAGATTTCTACCACTTGCAAGCCTGGATCTCAGCGTCTGCTTCCCAGCGTTCTGCACCCAGCCAGCCTGCTGAACCAGACAGCAAGAACCTGCTACGTGGATCCTGCAAGTCCTCCAAAAAAAAAAAAAACACAGCAGGAACCCCTTTCCCCAGCTGTTCTGGTGTTGCTGTTGGCAAAGTCAGAGCAGTGCTCTGCTTGTTTACCCAGCCCTCGCATGACTAGCGCTGTGATTTGCCTTCCAAAGCGTGAGCTGGTTCAGTTTTACGTCTTCATGCAGCCCCTCTGTTGCCCTGCACTGGGACTTGGCCCATCCACACCGGTGTAAACGGGGGCTGTCTCTTTGGAGGTCAACAGACTGCATCCAGTGCTACTGCAGACCAACACCCAACAGGGACACTGCCTGCCTGCTGCTGTGCAACAGCCTGCAGGGCGCAGTGGCAGGCAGCCAGGCCCTAGCCTCCAGCAGAGATCATCAGAGATAAGAGGGGAAAAAAAAAAAAAATCCACCACCTGAATTTCTCTAGAATGGCTTGTCAAGTGCCATCCCCAGGGGGAAGCTCCACCAAGCTGGCCAAGGAAGCACCAACAAAGTGCCCAGTGCTCCCCCCGGACTGCCAGGGGAAGGCAGCGCTCCTCACCCCCTGGCACAGCCTGCACCCAGCCACGTGGGCAGCACCTGCCGGAGCCTTCCTGCCCTTGCTTGCTTTGAGCCACACCCTGAGCGAAGGCAGTGGCCAAACAAGGGAGCAAACCTCATGCCCCGGAGCCTCCTGTGCAAAAACCTCCCCCCCCACCCCAGATGTCAGGGGAGAATTGCTGTGTACGTCGGATGTAGGAGAATGAGGCAACAGGCACATAAAGGGCTGGCTGTGTTCTAGGTGTTCGACTCAGAAGGTGAGGCTTCCTTCATACAAACCAGGAGAAGCAGGTTCTGAACTAACTAAATCCCTGCTCCCCCTGCAGCACTGGCACCTTGGCCTCTAACTCCTGCTTCCCTTCCCATACAGGGTTTTGCTTCCCAGCATGGACCCCCTCAGCTGAAGGAACAAACACGCCCGTGCACCTTGTGCTCATGTGAGAGGCAACCGAAATTAGGCCGACAGCTCCTTTGGGTGCAAACCAGCTCCCTGCTCTTGCTGCTGCCTTGCAGAGAAGCAAGGTGCAACTGGGGATGAGCACAGAGCAGAAGTAACTGAGCAGGGCTGGGGGAAACACCATTCCCATGCTCCTCCTTGGGAATTACTGCCTATTGACTTTCCCTAAGCACACCCTGGAGATTATCAGATCTGTTTCCTTCCAGTTCCTGCTGGATCCAGTTTGCCAGCTCCCTCTTTTCTTTCTTTCCTTTTTTTTTTTTTTTTTTTCTAAAGGCATTTCCCTGTATGGCTGTGTTAGGCACAGGCTGGGACAAAGGCTACTTTCTTCACGGGACTCCTCCCACGCAAAATGATTTGGACAGGAAAAATTGCTAAAAAATTGCAGTCCACCTGCTCCATTACCTCCGCTCGGAGCAAGCGGCAGCGCACCCACTGCCTGCACCCTGCAGAGCTCCCATGGGGCTCCTGCAGACCCACACAGGCACGTCCAACCCTAATGATGAAGCAACCCCCTGAGGGGGCTCCAAAGCAAAGCCAAGAGGATGGAGCCACGGCAGCCCATGTGCAAGCAAGGTGCCGGCAACACCGAGCAACCCAGGCAGCCTCCCTGGCCTGGACACCTAACCCACGGCCAGAAGAGAAATCTCCCTCCCCAGCAGAAAAGCTTGGGACACCTCTGCCAAGCTGCCAAGCTCGCTGTCAGCCCTGCTGTACCGTTAGAAGGTTGGATTATACGTTACTTGGCCTTGAAATCCTCAACAAGATCCTCCATGTTCTTCAGTTCGCCCTCCAAACGCCCTTTGTCGTTCAGCAACCCCTCCAGCTGACGCCTCAGGTTGTTGATGTACGCCTCAAACATGGGGACAATGTTGCTCCGGGTGGTCTTCTGGTCCTGGAGGAGGCTCCACTTGGTCTCCAGCATTTTGTTTTGCTGCTCCAGGAAGCGGACCTGCAGAGCAACCCAAGGGGTCATTTGGGAAAGGAGGGGGAAGAGGGGAGCTGACACGACACAGAGCTTGGGTCCTGGGGGAAGGATGGGATGTGGATGGTATCTGAAGAATTCCCATTGCTGATAGGAGGCACCCAAATTCTGGAGGGTGATAAGGAGACTAGAGGGAGCGTGGCTGCTCTGGGGTTTGCATTATGACATTAAGGCTGTGTCTGAACTGAAGATGAGGAGATTCCGCTTGCTTGACCCATGAGAGAAGCCATCAAAGAGAGAGCTCAAAGTCAACCACTGCACCAAACCCCAGGTCTGGATTCCCAGCACTGTGAGAATGCCTGAGTTAAAGTTTACAGCGCAGGATGTGTAATCAGTTGGTGGAAGATAACGAAGTACTGCAGAGGTACAGGCAGTGCAAACAAACTCAGCCAGCCCTGACTTACGTTAAGGTCTGTTCTACTGGGTCAGCTCCTCTCCAAGGGGCCCCCCTCCTCCCCGATTTGGAGGTGCTGTGCCTGGGGGCACGGACTGCACCCGCTTTGTGGGCAACGCCAGCTAAGAAAAGTGGGCACGAAGCTGGCCTCTGCTGACAGCAATGCAAGCAGGGCTTTGATAACAGTTACTGGATTGCAGCAGGAAAAAAAAAAAAAAAAAACAATCACACCACCTTAAAGCCCCAAGCCCATTTGTGAGCCCCCCGCCCCAGGTTAAGTGAGTTTTTTGGGGGTCAGGCCTGCTTTTAAGCACCACCCGGAGAGCAGCCGGTCCTTCCGACCCCTCACCTTGTCGATGAAGGAAGCAAACTTGTTGTTGAGGGTCTTGATCTGCTCCTTCTCCTCCTTGCGCACCCGCTGGATGTTGGGGTCGATCTCCACTTTGACGGGCGTCAGGAGGTTCTGGTTGAGCGTCACCTCCTGGATGCCCCCGGGGACGGCCCCCGCTCCGAACCCCATGCCGCCGTAGCCGTATCCAGATCGGATGCTGTAGGAGCTGCTGCCTCCGTGGGAGATCCTCTTGCTGCTGGAGCCCAGGCTGTAGAGGCTGGAGCTGCCGAAGCCCCCTGCCTTGCCCAAGCCCGTGCCTCCACGGACGGAGGAGACGCTGCTGACCCGCACTTGGCTGACCGCGGGGACGGACACAGAGTGAGAGCTGAAACTCACGGAGCGGGACATGGCTGCTGCAAGGCTGCCTGCGGTATCCGCTGCCCTTTAGGAGCTCAGGGAAGCAGCGCTGGAGAGGCCAGGGGAGTGAGCGAGTGAGCCCTCCTGCCTGCCTTCTCCTTTTATCCGTTAGGAGAGCTGGGCTTGGCTCGAGGGCAGAAGAGGGATCGTTTTACTGCCTGCAGAGCTGGGTGTGCCTGGCGGCCTTCCCACCCTCCCCTCAACCTGCTGAACTCCGAAGGGAAGGGCCAGGGAAGGGGACAGGACACACCTGGCGCCGGGTCCTGGTGCTCATACCCGGCTTTGATCCGCAGCTGCCTTTGCCCCTGCCACCAGGGCAGCAAAGGGACGCGAGGGAGCAGCCACGGCACCCAGCTCCGGTCCCCGTTTCCTCAGGGCTTCTCTGCTCCTCCCTGCTCGCAAAAAGGGGATGCTGAAGTGGGAAGAGGGGGCGCTGATTTTCCACTCACTCTGCTGCAGAGCAGGCAGCTCCCCTGTGTAACAGCAGAAAGGAGATGAGGGGCCTCAGCTTCCCTTCGGGTACTGCTGAGTTTGATGTAAACCAAAGGCAGCCCCAGGCAGACACACACCTTACGCTGCCCAGCAAGCCTGCTCCGTGCAGGAGAATGAGGGTGGCAGAGGAGAGATGCCACACTTATGGCTGGACACCAAGTTTCTGCCTTCCTTTCTCCTGTTAGCTCTAAAATAAAGGTGGTTTGGGCAGGTTGCACCCTGCAAGTGGGAATACCCCACGCGCCCGCCAGATTCAAAAGGAGACAGGACAGATTTGTGCTCAAATTTCAGGGCTCCCATGCAGAAGTGGCAGAGACACACCAAAAAATGGTTTTACTGGGCTCCCTGCATTTTTTAAAAGCTCTAAAGGGATAGACATCTTTACTATCAGGTCAATAAAACCTCCAGGAGATTTCAAAGTCTGGCCGGAATGTGTCACCCTTCAGATCTTCCTCGCATCAGGACTCCAAGATAGCGCTGGCTCCACTTTCTGGCCACAGCCTTCCCCAGGCATGCACTTCCTCCTTTGCGGGGAGAACACAAGGCAGCCGGAGCTCCCAGCCACTAAAAGGAAATTCTCCTTTTGGGAAAGGGGGAGCCTGACAGAGACCCAGGAGGCAAGGCTCCTCCTTGCCATGAAAGCTGGCTCCACTTTCACCGGCAAAAGACAGATCCACTGAGTGAAAAGCAAACTTCCACGTTGCACACACCCAGCTCTGCCCAGCGTGGTAGGTGATGCAGACAGGCCAGGGCTCACTGCACCTGAATGCAGCTACCACCAGGGCGGCAGTCTCCAGCTGTGTCACTTGGCTCGAGGTCCTCCCGAGCATACAGAGGCCGCTTTCCTGCGGCTCCTCTGGGCTGTCGTGAGAGGAAAGGAACTGAATCAAAGTGCCGTTTAAGAGCCCTGGTTTGGCAAGAACAGCTCGCACCAAGGCGAGCCCTAGCTGCTGGATTTTATCAGGCTGCTTTCCAGCCTCAACTGCCCTGCATCAGCAGATGGGATTTTTGCACAACACAACATGCAAACGAGAAAGCAATCCAGCCAGGCAAAATACAACCCTGCTGCCAGATAAACTGTCATAAAGGCAAACCTGTTCCCAGCAACTGCGGAGGAAACAACTGTACAGCAGTAAGAGGACTGAACTTCACCCTGCTTTGCACCATCAAGGCCCAGATCCATGAAAAGCCATTTTTGTAATATTAATTACCACTGTGCAACACTGCTGATCTTAGGTGAGGATGAGTCTGTCTCCCATTCAAAGTTCAAGCTCTCTGCTCCGTGGCAGTAACAAGCCAGGCAATGCACTGGAGAATCAGGAAAGCCTGATTTACCACCCTAGGGCGTGCCCCCCATCTCCCAGTTCTGCAGCTGCCCAGTTTAGACCCCTTGCACTTATTGCAGGGTGGGATGGAGTACGTAAAGTCCAGTTTCAAGCAGGCAAAAGCAGGATTCAGTGATCCCGAGAAGCCACGGGCAGAGCTCCCTGGTGTTGCCGAGCTGCCCGGGCAACGCTGCAGAGTTTCACCACCGCAGGGGCCAGCAGATGCTTCCGACCCCGAGGGATTCAGGTTTGGTAGCACAGAGGACACCGCACGCAGCGGTCAGACACGCTTTGGGGGATGTGAATGCTTGGCACTGCGACTGCTCTGCTTGGTGTCACCACAAGGCAGCCCCTGCACGCCCGGAGCGGCTCGCTGTCGTGCGCCGACGCTCACGAAGCTGAGGGGAGTCGCAGGGGATAAATCCCTCCGTAAATCCCACATCAAGCATAACGAGCTTTCAACTCCAGCCCTGAAAGTGAAAAGAAAAAAAAAAAAAAAAATCATCATATATATAGCTACATCCTAATATCAAAGGAAGAAATCCTTGCAGATGAGCAGAATCCTTTTAAGAACACATTATTACATCGACCAGTGTCAGCCTGCTGTTTCCTCACCCCCAGTCGATATCCGTGGGCTATCTCTGGCTGCGTGTTTAGGCTGCAATGTTTGCTCTGAAAGCTTTCTGGAGCTGGGAGTGCCCTGGGGTTTTGTGTTTGCACAGCACGGTCCCAGTTTGCGATTACTGCTCCAAAGTGCTTCGGCAGTGAGTCATAAATTCGTTAGCGTCCTAACGACGAGCAGTGTTTTGGTGGTCTGATGACGGGGTACGGCAAGAGCACGACAAGCACTTGTGGGGCCACCAGAGAATGACGCTGTCAGGCTGTTGTCCTCGATAACAGCACCTGAATGCAATGCCAACGTTGACGCTTGCAGCCACGAAGCTGCAATCGCAGCTCCCCCCTTCCAGGATCTGGCTCCTGGAGCAGCCTCAGCAACAAAACCCTTTGCAGCTCACCAGCAGCTCCTATGAACACGGAGGGACTGCTGCAGAGGGAGCGTGCTCCCTTACTGCCCCAACCGCAGGCGACACGCGACGGAGCCGTGCCCAACTGCAAGCCATGAGACCAGGCGGCTGCTCAGCACCAAGCATCTGAGCTGCGCGTTCTGTGTCGCCGGGGCGATAAAGCTCCACGCAGCGATGCGGCTCACCAGCACAGCATCTCGATGACAGGAAAGCAACTTTCCCAAAAGGCGACGGCTGCTGCTTCCAAGGATTCCATCGCTCCAAAGGCTGTCGCTCGGTACAGCTCGTTGCCTTGCAGCAGGAACCCTCCTGCCGTAACTCGGGGCCTGGCGTCTAATTTGAGGCTGTTTAATTGGTGTCTTTAATTTCCTGCCACTGCCCGCCTCCGAAGCTCAGCAGCAGCTCCCTTGAGCCTGGTGAGATCTTCCTGTCCGTGTTAACCCACAACCTCTTGATAAACTCAAACCATTTATGGACTTTTCTGGAGCACGTGAACCACCGCTGCGGCCTCTCTCTGCTCCAGCGCCCTGGGTACCGTTCCCACTGCAAAACCACGCAGCTTTACACGTGGAAACCTTGCTCACCGCTCTTGCAGCCGGTGGCTGTAACAGCTTCATGTCTCCATTGGAGCTGGAAGCTGCTACCGTGGGTCTCACCTCTGCTACCCTGCATCTCCCAGCTACACCTCTCCCCTCTGCAAGGAAGCTGAGCAGCCCCAGCATTGAGGGGTGCATCTCAGGACCAGCAGCAACAGCTGGAGGTGGCTTGCCCAGGGCAGCAGCCAGCTGCTGCAGACTAGAGCCAGCTCTGTGTTAGCAGCGAGGCTTGCGGCAGGCTGCTGCCCTCGCTGCAGGAGCTGCACCTCACTGTTCCTCCTCCCTCTGCTGAGGCTGGGGAGCCCTCGGCTCGGCCCCACGCTGACTGGTGGTTGCTGGAAAGCTGCCTGCTGCTGGCCATGGAACCCATGCTGAGAAACGCCCCCTCGAGCTCCAGATGGGCCGTGCCTTTTATCTGAAACACAAAAAGGTGTTGGTCCAAAGCCAGAGGCTTTTAAATTATAGAATGGCTTCAGTTGGAAGGGACCAGCCCCAACCCCTGCCCCATGGGGCTGGTGCACCCCCTCCCTCAGGCTGCCCAGGGCCCACCCAGCCTGGCCGGAGCCCCCCCAGGAAGGGGGCACCCCCAGCTGCTCTGGGCAGCCTGGGCCAGGGCCTCACTGCCTCTGGGTGGAGAATTTCTCCTTCCTACCTGACCCAAATCTCCCTCTTTTAGCTTAAAACCCTTCCCCGTTGTCCCACCCCCATCTGCCCATGTCACAAGTTGCTCTCTCCGTGGTTCTCAGCCCCCTCCAGGCCCTGGAAGGTCGCAGTGAAGTCTCCCCAGAGCCCTCCCCAGGCTGACCCCCACCCCCCCCCCAAGCCCCCTCAGCCTGTCCCCACAGCAGAGGGGCTGCAGCCCCTGAGCATCCCCGTGGCCTCCCCTGGACCCCCTCCAACAGCTCCACGTCCTCCTGTGCTGGGGGACCCAGGCTGGAGAACAGCACAACCCCCCCCCACCAGTGCCTCCAGGAGCACCTTGGACCCCCTGTAAGGAGCTGCTGCCCCTGCAGCCCCCTGCCCCATATTTCCCACCCATCAGCACAGCGATGCAGCCCCACGTGCCTCCCGCCCTGTTTGCACCAGGAGTTTTCACACCCCACGCCGTGGCCGCTGCTATGGGAGCTGCTGCCCGTTGCCATGAGCTCCCGGACAAACAAGCAAACCCAGCCCACGCAGGCGGGCTGCACGGATCCTTCCTGGGGATGCGGCGCGGCACCAGCTCCCCGCACCTGACGCACGGTGCAGGCATTCCAGCTATGGACTTTCTCCCCTCTCCAGCCTCCTTGACACGCACTTAAAGCTGTTTTATTTTTTTTTCCCCCTCTCCCCCAAATTACAAGATCTTCTGATTACAAGAAATCATGAAGGAATAACTACAAATATAGCTATAATTATGTATAATCATAATTACATGGATAATTTTTACATGAAAGTTGAGAGTTGCTCCGGCAGCTAAAGCCTAAAGGAAAAACAAACAAACACACAGCACCATGCTCAGAGCCAAGGCGAAACTGGCAGCGCTGGCAATGCTAGAGCCAGCTCTTCTGGAGATGGCACGTCTCAGAAGAGAACAGAAAATCCATTTTGTCCCCAAAAATCACGGGAGGGTTTTGAGCCCGGCCCGCTGCATCCCTCGCTCTGTTCCAGTTGCTAACAGCTGAGCTGATCTGACCCCTGTGGCTGCACACACGGCACAAGAGCAGGCTGGGCCGGACCACAGTCCACCTGCCTCAAGGCAGTACCACGCTCTGGTCAGCGCACAAACCCAGGGTTAATAACGCAGCAACCCTTCCTCTGGCCACACTGCTGCAGCCTCCAGCTGCCGAACCCTTCCCGAACGCGCCTTGCCCAGCACGTCTGTCCGCTGCTGATGGACCTCTCTCCCCGTTACCGGTCCGCTCCTTGGGCAAACCCACTGCTGCTCGCCGCGGCCTGCGGCCACGAGGTTGCACGTGGTGCGAGATCTCCCTGAGCTCCTCTTTCAGTTGACTCAGCTGCAAAGGAACGCGCAGCATCCAAGGACAGCACCGGCGCCACGGCACTGCGCGGTGCTGCAGGAGCTCGTGGGCCTGATTCATACCGAGGTTAAAGGACAACGCCATTGAACCTGAGCGAAGCAAACGGAGCGGGGGAAGGAGAGGACTGATCTTGCGCAGTCATCAGGACAAAATGCTCTTATCAAAAGTTTGCTTCAGACACAGCCTGGGCAGAGCCGACGGCGTGAAGCCAGCTGACACCAACTGATCCTCCGCCTCCAGGTTCAGGAAGGATGAGGGACTCCCGAAGCACTAAGCATCCGACATGACAGCTACCCTCACTCACCCTTGTTTGTACAGCCCTTGGCACAGCGTAATTAAGGACAACAGCTGGGTGTCTTAATAGCCACCACAAGACAAATAATCACCTGCACCCCGGTGACAAAGCTGCCCCGCAGCCTCTGGCCCCAATTACAAGATATTTCGCAAAAATCAAAGCTGTCCAAACAGATCTGTTGCCTAATAAACACTCCTAACGAAGAAAAATAATGAACAACAACACAAATCTGCGTGCAGTATTTTTGAGACGAGGTGTCCTGCAGGCAGGAAGTACGTGGGAGAGGCAGGAGCAGAATGGGAGCACCTCCCTGCGCTCCCTGAGGAGCTGCACCCCACCAGGCAAGAGGATGTCGACATTTATTCGAATCTTCAGGACATTAGACTGCAAAAACTCCACCAGATTTGGCGTAAACTGTTCTGCTGCACAGGGTGGCCTGTGGCAGCTGGGTTTCCAGAGGCAGCTTCTCCTGGATGAGCTCTGGGGGATGAGCGGGGATGCTTCTCCCGTGGAGCTGAGGCACCGTACACAAAACAAGAACAGGGGGTTGCAGCTCAGCCTGTGAACAGCAGAACAGTGCTGTGAAAGGCAAAGCAGCAGAAAAGTCGGGAAAGGCAGGGGGGCTGAAGCAGGGAGGGGTAGGATCTCCCCACGGATGAGTCACAGTTGAAAGACAAAGGTAGATAATGTGCAAGTCATTAATTTCTGATGAGTGTTTTATTACGGCTGCAGTCGCGGAGATGAGAGGACAACCTTTGCCTACGGAGGGGCCGCCTCAGCTCTCGGAGGGATCTAAGTGCTTTTTCCCAGTACTGCACACACAAAGGGCATTCCCAGGATTTGGGCTGCCGTGCCGTGCTTCCCACCTGCCTGCTGTCACGCTGGCCAGGTATCTGCCTTGGCATTCACACCCCAGCCAGCAAGACGCTTGCTTGGTGACACCGCTCCGGCACTCAGCTTTTAACCCCAACATCACAAAACCGGTGGCTTCCGAATGAAAACCAGAAGGTGCAACCCCGCGCCCCCTTTCCTCTGGTTCTGGACCAGCCAGGCATCGGGTTTTATAGTGAGAGCAAAGGGCAGGACTGCAGCCTTGGACCTGACGGCAGCAGCAGGTGTGGCAGGGTGTCATGCACCCTGTCGGTGATGACGATGATAATTAGAATCAGAATTGCCTCCCCCCCCTCCCCACCCACGCTGCCACTCATGATGTCTGTAGGAGGGAGGGGGAGGAGATCGGGTCCAGCACTGTACGGAGTTGGGGCTACCTGAGCCTGCTGCTCAGCCCCAGCCCCACCCGGCGTCCTCCGTACGCTCCCAGCAACCCCAGAACCACCCCCAGCCGTCAGCTCGGCCTGCGGCAGTCCCCACCTCAGGCGAGGGAGGAGAGGGGCTTGGCAGAAGTGGGGGAAAAGGAAAAACTCCACTGCTTGTGCTAGGGCTGAGATCAGCTCCCCGTGATGGTGAGGATGCTTCGTTCCCACGTAGCAGGGGCTGCACGGCCCCCAGGCTGCAGGAAGGGGGCTGAGCAGAGCTTTACTCCATATAAAATAAACTTCAGAGTCACAGAAAGGTGGAAGGGACCCCCCAAAGGCCACCCAGCCCTGACCCTGAAGGGCACAGGGACACCCCCAGCTGGGTCAGGGTGCTCAGAGCCCCCCAGCCTGACCCTGGCTGTCCCCAGGGACGGGGCAGCCACCGCCTCCCTGGGCACCCTGTGCCAGCGCCTCCCCACCCTCACCTAAAGAGCTTTTTCCTCCTCTCCAGTCCCAATCTCCCCTCTCTCCGCGTGAAGCCGTGTCCCCAGTCCCACCCCCACAGGCCCTGCTGCAGAGCCTGTCCCCCCCTTTCTCACAGCCCCCCTTTGGGTGCTGCAGAGCCGCCCTCAGGGCTCCTGGAGCCTTCTCCTCGCCAGGCCCCAATGCTCTCAGCCTGCCAACATAGAGGAGGTGTTCCATCCCTTGGAAAAGGGCCAGGGTTTTTTTTGTTTCTCTCTTTTTTTTTTTTTTTTTTTTTTTAAGGGCCATTCAAGCTCCCAGCTTCCTGCATTTGCCAGGCGTGCACCGAGAATGAATCAGTCACACAGAATTTGACCCCAGGAGTTAAACTCAGGGTGAATCAGATCGAGTACCAGATTTCATTGGAATTACAGGCTTCCTCTGGGCTCAGCACCAGCCCAGTCCTGACACACGTGCAGGCACACGGGGCTGTTGCACATGCACACATGGCCCAGCCGCACCACGTCGCAGCCATCCTCGCAAAGCTGAGACCAAGCAAGGCCAGCAGGAGATCCCTCCCTGCGCTGACTTGGGCCCGTGCAGGTGCAGCTACAAACCTGCTGAGCTACGCTGTGGGCGCACCATTCACCGCCAAAGTTTCCCCTGCAGACACGTCGGGACAGCGAGCAGCTCCTGACTGCATGCTAAAGCACTAAAGAAGAAAGTCCAGGAGGTGACCCAGCAGCAAAACCATGCCCACAGCAACCGCCCCTTGCAGTAAAGCAAGCACTGACCTGGGGCTGAGCGTGCCGTGCACATCTCTGCCCGTGCAGGGTTGCGCCATCCGCAAAGCACGCAGCAGGACAAACTGCCCCGAGGAACGCCGCAGCAAAGGTGCAGGCATGGCTGAGCGCCTGCTTTGCACGGGGTCCAGAAAGGTGCCGGTGGCACAAGGCGGGAAGTGAGAGACCGGGACCGACTTGGTGTAAGCGGCTGGAAAAAAGTGAAATTGTAAAATAAGTGAAATCGGACCTTTGGATGGCATGGGGCCACTGCAAGGAGCAGGCACAGGGCAGCTGCAAGCGAGGGGGCTCTGAGGCTCTGGAGAGGCAGTCACAGCTGTGGGGTGTAGCCACCACCTGTGTTCTGCTCCCAGCCCAATCCTTTTGGGGTCCGACAGCTCAGTGACCCCAGTGTGCTACCGGTGACACCGTCCCCTTCTTGTCCCACCCGCACCATGCCCTGATCGCAGGCCACAGCTCCCACTTGATGACACAAGAAGCAGGAGCCCCAACTCTTGCAGAGGGAAAAGGCACCCCCAAAGACATCTTGCCTCATGGGCCCTCAGAGTCTCTTGGCTTCCTTTGCATTTCTGGTCTCGCTTCTGCAATACTGATTTTAAGAGAAAAGTCGCCGCAGGCTGGGGCTCTGATCCCAGCCACTGATCCCCACTTTGGGGTACAATGATAGGTTTCTGCAACTCCCAGTGCAGATGCCCACCTACCCACCATCACCTCGATGGCTTAGGTCTTTTCTCTCCCCCGTGTGTTTTAGCCTCAGAACCTGAACACTGCAAAACAGGTACAGGGCCTCGTAGGTACCCCCACACCTCACGAGGAGCCGAAGGCTGGCAGCACCCACTGAAGCACGACACATCATCACCTGTGCTGCAAACCATGCAAGAATGACACACAATGCAGAAACAAAGTGCCTCATTAAAAGTGACACAAGAGCACAGAGCCAGATTGTAATCAGAGCGGTGGGTCCTGGGTGCTGTTCCAAAGGAATGAAGTCACCTGCCCAGGTGTCGATTGAGAAACTGCAGGCAGTAAATCGTCACGCTGCGCGTCTCGTTTGTGCTCTTTTTACAAGCAGGGACAAAGAGAAAGGAGAAGCCATTTGCCAAAGTAACAGGACAGGTTGGTAGGCAGGCAGCCTTCAAGCTCCCAGCAGAGCTTAAAAGCGGGCTGAGAGGGGCTGACGCCGGGACGAGTGGGGGTGCACGCACAGGAGGGCTCACAGGCTCTGGAGCATCCTGCAACCCACAGAAAAAGCAGCGGCTCCGAGGTGGAACCGAGCCTTTATTCGCCCGGGGGAGAGCCCGAGGCACAGACGGTATCACCCGTCCGCTTCGGGAAGGGAAGCGACTGCTGCAGCACCAGAGCAGAAACGAGTGATGTCACCACTCCTTCATTAGTGCTACTTTTTTTTTTTTTTTCCTCAATACCTGAAATTTCCTGGAAGCTACGTGAGCAGAAGCGCAGCGGATGGGTTGGAAACCTTCCTGAGCGCAAAGCAGACGTGGGCACGTCCCGTCCTGCCCTCCAAGCCCTTCCATAAATTCTTTGCAAGTGACGTCTGTTTCGGGGGAAGCGATTTAGATGGCAGCTAGAGGTATTGGCTCTTGTGCCCAGAAAGGAGAGGAGAGCGATGGCAAAGCACGCAGCCCTGCGGTCCACCGGCCCGTCCCTGTACCGCTCGGAGCACGCCTCCAGCCCAGCCCAGCCCCTTCCCTTCTCCACCAGGAGCTGCAGAGGTGGCTGGGACGCAGCTGAACTACGGCACCTGCGACCGAAGCCCCTCGCCACAACCCCAGCTCTGCGGAGCGTGCTGGCCTGCAGCCCCGCATCTGCCTCCAGAACCTCCAGCCTCCAAGCCCCTAAAATGCCTTTGCTGCAGCAGCCAAATTCAACAGAGGCAATCAGGGTCTGCTTTATTTTATTTTATTTTTTTCAAGCTGAAGCGAGCTCGCTGGACCCAGCCTGGCTCTCTGGGACCAGGAACGACAGCCGCTCTGCCTTGCCCTCCCCGTGGCCGCAGCGTCACCGCTCCCCTGCGATGTGTCACTCGGCTGCACGCACGCTGCTCCCGCTGCAGACGCTCCTCGCGTGCCTGACGAGGCTCAGACAGGTCCTGCGGACCCACTCATTACCTCCGCATCCCTCAGCCCTGTCTCTGTCTTGCTTAACCCTAATCACTCCGATTCCTGGGGGCAGGTGCTGATTTGCTGTTTGTGCTTCACACATTACCCACACTTAATAAACAGCAATTACTTACGGAGCCTTGATAAATTATTCTACTATGCATGTACAAAGTGAGCCAATAACCCCGAAAGGTGCTTTTCCAGATGGCTGGGATAAATCTCCATGGACTAAGGGAAGGGCGACAAGACTCTAGGTTTGTCTGCACAGAGGTTTAAGCATCCCCAAGTGACTCTGTAGTGGTTTCAGTCACCCTGTTCCACCCCTAAACCTCAACCTACCAAACAACCACACTGCAAACTCAAGGAATTCACCGCCTTGCTCCAGACGTCTCCAGGAAGGGAGATCCCTGCGCCACTCAGCATCTTTGGATGGTGACTCCTGCATCCAAGTGGATCAGGGGACAAGCTGGGCCAGGAACATCACCACAGGAGCAGGAGGACGCAGCACTTTGGCTGGAGGCGGCTGAACCTTCATCACACCCTCCAGAGCTTTGTCCACCTTGCTGTCACTCTTCTCCTTGTCCTTTTGCAGCTTGTTTTGCTGTGCAGCCAGGAAAGCCTGTGCCAAATCCCAAAGCCAGATTTTGGAGTACAGCCCGTTCCAAACTGAACCAAATACCTGGCCAAGGAGGAGCATCGGGAACATCAGCAGGAAGAGAAGAAACACCCTGATGTAATGGCAAGTTACAGCCACCCTTCTGGAAGGAGGCAGAGCTTTAGAAAGCCTTGCTCACCTCAGAGTTGCTGCCACTGGAACACAGCTTGCCATCCTGCTGCTCCCAAGCAGTAAAGCCAGCCTTAACCCTAAGCCATCTCCCTTCAGCATCTTCCCACGGCAGAAGGATCCTGCCTCCCCCTGCAGCACCTGAGCAAAGCCTGGCAGAGAGGACCAGGGATACGGTACCCCATCCTACACAGGCACCGAACAGCATGCTGCAGCCAGATCTGGTCACAAGGCTTTGTTTTGTGCTTTAAACCTTCCACCCTGCACTGCCTGATGCCATTTCAAAGTGGATCCAGGCTCACAAATTTCATTTCGAGAAAATGATAATGGGGGAAAGGAAGGATCGATACTTGGAGGAGAAAGGAGCCGGGACTGATGCTCAGGGAGATGTGGCTGCTGATGCAACCACCAGCACTGCTTTCTCTGCAGCAGCCCTTCCCGGGATATTGCAACACAGAACCGTGCCAGCATCCAGCCCAGCTGGCTGCAGAGCGCAGCTCCTGGCTGCTGTTACCTTGAGCCAGCCTAATTTCCCCTCTATCTCCTTCCCTCGGAGGGATCTTTCCTAGGGAGCCATCACAACTGCCCTCAGCACCAGATGGAGCGAAAAACCTGCCAGGTGACCCCGCGACCTGATGCTAATCAGGAACACTGATGTGCCTGCAACCGCAAAGCCACAAACAAGCAGCCCATGATGAGACTGATATCTCACCTCACCTTGCCAGAGCCACCAGCTTTGTCATCTCCCAGCCATAAATTTCATTTTAATCCTTAAAATAAACCATCAGGATTGAGCTGGAAAGTTTTGACGAGAATCCACCCAGTGAGGGACTTGATATTCAAGTGGATCATCAGAGAAACGTCGGAGGGCGGATGGACGTGCCACTGGGAAAGCGCGTTGCTCTTGGCAAAGCACTAAAACTACACTTGAAGAAAAGGTGAACCCCGCTGCAACGGGTCAGCCTCCTTACGCAGCCCTTTTAAAGGCAGAAACCACTCCATCGTCAGACGCGGTTCTTGTTGCAGCAGGTCTGTGACAGACCCAAGCTTTCTCCCACTTCACCCAGCAGGGAAATTCCCAGCTCGCCTTCCAACGCGGGGCAGAACCAGGCCGTAAGACAGCAGCTTTCCCACAAAATGGGAGTTCCAGATTTCAGCCAGAGAGGACCGTCCCCTCTCCTGAGAACGCCACAACGCTAACAGCGCAAAGGAGGCAGAAGCGGGTGTTCTTCTGTCCTGACTTTTCACGTGAGAAACTGAGTTAGGGCAGGAAAACGCTTTCAGGAGAGCTGTGCCCAACGCTGGTTTATACCTAGGTCCGAACAAGCATTTCAGGGCGTGCCACCTCAGCAGGCTAGAATTTATTAAAAGACAGTGGTTCTCGGTGTCTCCAGAGTCAGCCTGCAAAGGGCTTTCGGGACACGCAGGTGTCAGAGGGACACGGGCGCTTCTGAGGTCCAGCCTGGTGCCTAGAGGTTCTGGGGGTCTCCACTTCTGCTGGACCACCGAACCTCGAGCACCATCGGCCCCCACACCCAGGGGTCCCAAAAGCAGAACTACCACCCCCAAAACACTCAGAGCATCAGACGCTTCCGCAACACGCCCGTGCAGCCAACCTCCAATCACGATGAGCTTGAGATGCACTCTCCCAGCTCCTGCCCTCAGCAAATTCAGACCCTTCCTTCATGAGTTCCCCAGGTCCCCATTTAAAAAAAAAAAAAAAAAAAAAAAAAAAAAACACACAATTCCTTTGGCTGGAAACCAGACAAGGCTGAAGCCAGGCTCGGTGAGCCAGGTGCGAGGCAGCAGCCCCGCTCAGCACCGTCCTCCCTGAGCCTTTCCTCACTTGCTTCACCATTTAAGGATGAGGAAAGCAGCTGCTTGGGGCCCAGCGAATTACCTGTGAGTGATTTGTTTTTGCTGTGAATGCCTATGCCCTCACCACACAAACAAGCTCCTGAAGAAAGGAGGGTACAGAGAAAGAAAAAAAAAAAAAAAAAAAAAAAGNAAAAAAAAAAAAAAGCCAACAGGTTGATCTGGATTACATCAACGGTTACACCCTCCTCCGTTTAATGAACATAGGAGAACAGGTGCTTGTAATTTATTAGCCAACCCACGAGCTGAGGAGACAGGAATTAGCCGCCCAAGATCCTCAGCGTGCCACTGCTCTCCTTACCTTTGAGGCAGCAGCAGCAAGAAAGCTTCATCTCTCTTTCATTTCTTTCCCTCCCTCCTTTCTCCTCCCCTAGAGCTGCAGGGCCACGAGCTGAGCATGACTAACCCCTGCACAGCCTTCAGCAGTGGCTCCCTCTCCTCCTGGGAGGCGTCGGGGCAGATGAGCCGAGGGAGAGCAGCCAGCACGTCCCCGGAGCGCCGGGGCTGCTGCAGCCCCGGAGACGGGGGGTACCAGGGCTCCTCTTACCTCTCCATGGACGGCAGGCTCCTGCCCCCCGTGTGCCTGGACATCGACACCGACTTCCAAGCCGTGCGGCAGCAGGAGAAGGAGGACATCAAGCTGCTCAACGACCAGTTCGTGACCCTGATCGAGAAGGTACAGTGATGAGCTGCTGAGGGCCGCGGTGCAGCACGGGGACGGGCGGGGGGTGGCAGGGAGGGAGACAACGCTGTCAGGAGGCTTACGAAGGCCTTCAGCAGAGCATTGCCAGGCTCTGAATATTAGGCTAATTACCCAATTAGCTATTCCTTCAGTGCTATCTCTCCTAACAAGGGCTAGCATCACCTGCAGGTGAAGCTGGGCCGCAGCTGTGGTCAGCAGCACTGGGCAGCCTGTGCCTGTCCTGTGCTGTGCCTGTCACCCAGGGGTCCCTGGGCAGGACAGGCAGGGACAGGGACCCGGCCTGCCTGATCAGCAGGGACAGGGCCGGAGGCACGGTGCTGGACGGAGCAGGCCTTGGCTCCGGCGGCAGATGACCAGCCGCCCCACCAGCAGCGGCGCTGACTACGGTGGCTGCTCAAATTTCTCCCTGGCTGCAAAAAGACAGCTGGAAATCCACGGCCGTAGCTGCACAGCGGGCAAGGGAGACCCCCCCCCAACCGCCTCCCTCCCTCCTCTGCGGGTTTCGCTACGAGGGGTTGCAGGCTCAGCCAAGAAAGTGTCGCTTTCATCTCTGGAGATCCATGAGAAGGCAGAAGATTTTCTCAAAGGAAAACAACTCATCCAGCCGAGGCAGGTTTCTGCAGAGCCCTGGTGCTCTGTAAACAGATGGTAATCTCCTAGCAGGATTGCTTCACTGCAGTCTACAATACAGGCTCTCAATGCCAAGCTACCACAGCTTGGGATTTTTTTTTTTTTCCCCTATTATTTTCTTTAAGTCAACCTCTAAGAGGACCTGACTTCACGCTGGGAGGGAGAAGGGCGGAGGACCATCTCCCGCAGCATCCATCCCTAGAGAAAAGCCGTGCACCCACCACAGCTACGTGTGCAAACTGCCAGGGGGCTGGCCCTGCACGGAGGAGCTCTTAGAAAAAAAAGCAGAGCTTAGAAAAAAGTGATGTGAATTTGGAATAACAACTGGTTTGGAAATCACCTGGGTAGGTTTTGTTGCATGTGCTGCTGGCCTGGTCCTTTGACCACCCAGAACAAGAGGTTGGGGTGTGTGAGCCCTGCTCAGAAACCAGACCTCAGGAGAAAGGATAGGGGCAGGGGAGATGGGGCAAGGCCACACGGTGACAATGTGTACCTGAGCCTGACCACAGGCACCAGCCTGCTCCTGCAAATGGAGATGGAGGAAGGGACAGGGCCTCCAGACTTCCAGATTAAACCCAACATCGTGGCCTGCTGATAAGCATGTGTTACAGACCTGATGGACAGAAGATGCAAACAACCCACCTGAGTTAAGTGGCTTTGACTTCAGCACCTGCAGCTTCTGCACTCAGCTTTGAAGGCTGCAGCTTCAAGTGGTACAGAAGTGAAGTGGGAAATATCAGCCACCTGCCTCAGGCCCTCATTCCAGAAGAAACTAATGACACTTCCTTGCCACAGAGAGCTGGTCTTTTTAATCAGGAATTCAGATGATCTCAAGCCCGGGCAGCTAATTCCTCAGATAATTGACAACAGTAACTTCAGCAGTTTGCTGCTGATGGGTCTCCAGCAGGCTGTTCCAGACCCGCCAGCGCTTCCTTGCCATTTGATCCAGGTATGTCCAAGTGGAAGGCAGGCAGCAGCCAGGTGATGGAATCCCTGCCTGGAGCTCTGCCTTCACCCTGGGCAGCTCAAGCTTTGGCCACTTCTGTGGTTCAGTCTTCCAGGAAATGAGGCTTGATCTGGGTGATTCTTCTGCTACAAAGCTCATGTTAAAAGACTTTGCAGGGAAGGATTTCTGCTAAAGAGGGATGCTGCACAAGAAGCCAAGATGAAAGCAACTCAGCCCAGTGCATGGGAATGGTTTTGGAACAGGAAAGACACTGAAGATTTGGGGGGGGGGGGGGGGGGNCAAGGTCAGGAACTGAGACTTGATCTGAGGGTCAGAGACGGGCGTTTGCACTGGCTGCTGTTCTATGTTCACTATTCCAGCGGCAAATGGGGAAGCGGCCTTAAAACAAGCGGCTGCTCCCTACAGCCTGACCCCAGCCCTGGCGACCACAATCCCGCTGAAGGATGCCATCCCTACGATGCCTCAGATGGGGAGAACAAAGGGCCCAGTCGGCTACTGGTAGCCCCAGAGGCCACTTCCTCATGCCACTGAGGTGCTCGGCCTCGCAGCTGCACACACGCGGTGTGACACTGCTTGTGTGCCAGGACACGGCAGCCAGTCACCAGACTGGACTACCAACTCCATGCAGGCAACTGACAGCTCACAAGTCACCAGCCAAAACGTGACTGAGGGAATGAGACAGAGAAGTAACAATTAAATAATTAATTAACGTTAGTCAAGAGCTTTGAAGAGGAAAAGCGTTGAACAGTCAGCATTCCTGTTCAGATGGGGAGTATTAGGAAAGAAGAGTGCCAGACCTGACTAGTGGGTGGATGAGCGTGCAGCGTGTCCTCTCTCCAGCAGACAGGCACACGCAGACCTCCCAGGGAGCTCAGTTGTTTCAGTTATTCTCCAGAGCTCCCATAGCTCTTGTCTGTGCTGCTTTGCAATCCAAACCAGGACTCTGATTCATTGCTCAGGCTTCACCGTGGTGCAAGCCCGCAGACCTGAGAGGAGTTATCTTGGTATCTCTGTGCCGCTCCGAGGGAGTCAATCAGAATTCCACTCACCCCAGACATCTGTGCATGACCTGTGGTGGATTTTCAGCCTTTACTTCAACATGTTTGGGGGCAAAGGGGACTAGTGTTGAACAGCTCTTATTTTTCAGTGACTTAGTAAGAGATGCTCATTCATCTAGATGTGAGCACACTCCACCAAGAATTTAAGTAGCACACAATGCATAAAACCTCTATACGTCCCTATAACCCTCTGTCCTCAGGCCTGATCTTTAGCGGGTTTCTTCTTCTCACCCAAAGATCTCAGCTAAGCCCAGCAGCTCCTCCCTACTGCAGAGCTCTCCAGACCAGAGGCAGTCAGCTCTGCTTCCAGCGCTGGCGCTACTGCAGCCTCTGCAATCCCTTTGGCAGGTCCAGTGCCTGGAGCAGCAGAACAAGATCCTGACGACACGCTGGAACTTCCTGAAGGATCAGGACAATTCCTACTCCGAATCGGACATCAAGGCCATCTACGATCAGTACATGAGCAAAATGAGTCAAGAGATGAAGGCACTCAGCTACGAGCAGGGAAACCTCGAGTCGGAGCTGACACAGGTCCTGGGCACCATGGACAACTTCCGAAGCAAGTAGGTGTTTGCCTGGCTGGGTAGACGAGGGGGATGTTTGCAAGGTTTGTTAAGCTGTGTGGCGAGGAGCAGCGTGGCACTGACTGAACACAGCCTGCTGTTCCAAGGGAAAATCAGGACTGAGCATCGCAGAAGTTGGCTTCCTGGGCTCTTCCTAACTAGAGGTGAAAGTAGCCCACAGAAAGCCAAGTGTTAGGGCACCTGAGACCGGAGGGCAGCTCTAGGGAACAGTCACCAGGAATGGCAGCCAATGCAACAGAGAATTAATTGTTCTCTATGCTGTTATCACAAACCAAAGCTTTCTCCCCAAACTGTTTTATGGATCTAGGCTACTCACTATCAACAAGCACCCCCTCCTTTCCTGCTTCTCCCCACAAAACTTAGAGCAAAAAGTGAAATTTTCACCCAGAAAACCTCTAGACAGAAAATACTGAGGCAGATGACAGCTTGACAGGACTGGCTGCAGAGGGCTCCTCTCTGCTTTTGTCAAGAGCTTGGAGATCTTCCCATAACACCACCCGAGATGCACCGTGGCTCATTTAAGGAGACAATGCTTCTCTTATTATCGGTGTCATTTGCATACCACACAGATGAATCCACAATCAGCTACTTTCCCTCACAGCTACACCCATCTGCCTACACAAGATCTCTGGAGCTTCCACGCTGGTTTGAAGACCCACCTTTGGGCACTGCCAGGACAGAGCAGCGCTGCTGAGGGCCTGCCCCTCTGCTGTACAACCTGTAGTTGTAACCCAGACCTGCTCCTGACGTAGGATGTGATGCACAAACAGTAACAGTGCCCTTCTCCAGAATCAAACCCGAGGATCTTCATGCTCTTTGCAGACTTTAAACCAGCTACTCACCGTGTCTGCAGGTTAGGGGGAGACCTGAGAGCAGCCCTGCAGCACCCAAAGGGGGCTGTGAGAAAGGAGGGGGCAGGCTCTGCAGCAGGGCCTGTGGGGGTGGGACTGGGGAAATGGCTTCACGCTGGGAAAGAGAAGATTGGGACTGGAGAGAAGGAAAAAGTTATTTCGGATAAGGGTGGTGCATCCCTGGCACAGGGTGCCCAGAGAGGGGGTGGCTGCCCTGTCCCTGGAGACCCTCAAGGTCAGGCTGGCCAGGCTTTGAGCACCCCGACCCAGCTGGGGGTGTCCCTGTGCCATGCAGGGACTGGGGTTGCGTGGGCCCTAAAGGTCCCAGCTGAACAGGCACAGCAGGTACATGCACTCAAGCTCACCAAGTGAGAAGGTGGCAGAGCAGACAAGGAACTAGGAGCTTGGTTCTGGACCTCATGCTGAAAACATGCTCAGCCTCCTTCCAGAACTGATGCGCTGCAAGTCCCTAAACTCCTCGTGGTGGGTGTCCCTACTTTATTTGGATGTTGGTTTCACTAACGAGCTAGCAACCGCTGATGCTTGCTTTGCTGACAGGTAGCAAATCTTTGATCCTGACCTTGGATCAAAGACGTAACGGGAATGTGCCATTTACCCCCTGCCCCAAAAGATCTAAGACCTCAAGACCTCTCTGGAGCACTTGGTGTTCTTTGCACATCCCCCAGGAAGCAATGGCTCTGTCCTTACAGAAGCAGCTTCTCAGCTTGTTCCACGACAGCCGGGAAAACCCAGATAGGAGAACGGGCAGGCTGGCAGAGAGATGTCAGATCAGTCATGCATATGTGCTCTCACAGTTTGTACTCTTATTTGTACTCAGTAATTACCGCATTAATTGCCCGTGTCTGGCACTTATTTCTCAGCCTGATTTCTGAAGGATAAAGGTGCTTATGCAAACAGGCCAGCCGTGCGCTTCCCCCTGATTCTTGATCTTGGACAGCTTCAGCCTAGTTGGACAAAGGGGTAGACACGACAGGGATGCTACAGCACCAGAAATTCAGAGATCATGACTGCCTAGAGGAGCAGGACCCACCTTCCAGCCAGGGCACAGGGCTAGGGACGCAGCACGCCAGCACACACAGCCCTGCACCTACCCACGCTGCCTTCGGGAAGGCTGCCTCAGCCCGGTTTGTTTTTTTTTTTTTTTTTCCTGGAGCAAATGAGCTGCTTAAACCATGCAAATTTTGGAGGTTTCCAACTCCCAGTGGAGGTTTCTTTTCCCAAGGGAAATATCTGGGGGACAAGCAAAAGGTTGGAGCTCCACGAGCAATTTTAACTGGGCACCCACTTGCTCCTGCTGTGGGACTCTGCAGCACATGGTGGCCACGCGAGCAGGCTGCAGCCCAATACATCACACGTGAAATCTGCCTGCCAGTGCCCCTCAGAAAGGCCCCAATTTGTGTTTTTTTTCCTCTATTCAGGGACTGCATGGCAAAAAAAAAAAAAAAAAAACATAGGAGACTTAGCTAGGGGATGCTTCCCTTTCCTCCTTAGGCTGCCATTGAGTGGTGTCGTTCCTCCAAAGAGGAGGATGGAGAGGGGGCAAGGGACTGGGCTGAAGGCTGACACGGGGTCTCAGTCCCTGTTTCTTTAGGAAAACAAGTCAAAAACGAAACATGCTCAAGCAGGGGTGACTACCCAGAGGTGTAGTCCTTGCCTCAGCTCCACACGTGTGATTTGCACATGCAAAGACCCATTTGAATGGGACGGCACAGAACCTTTGCATGTGCTGAGCAACTCTGGGCTGGGACTGGGGAGATACTGCAGGAAAATGAGGTTAGCAGCCTTCAGAGGGGCTGCTTCTGAGCCCCAGGGCTGATGATACGCAGGCCTTCCCCCTGAACGCTGGGCAGTCAACACCCCTCTACCTTCCACATCTGCAGCTGGTTTTCAGCTGCTCCCTACCCCGTTTCCTTGCTCCACAAGAGATGCACGGACTTAATTCCACGCCACCAGGCTCAGATCCATCCCACCACTACATCTTTACCCTAAGGTAGCCTCGAAGGCACGTCCAGAGAGGCACACAGCCTACCTGAGACTCAGGTCAGCTCTGCTTGTGCCTCGCTGACTATGGAAGGAGCCCAGGGCGACCAGACGCCCGTCTCAAACGTGGCTTAAGCGCATGAGGTGAGATGGGACGGATTTCTGCCTTAATGCATGATTGCTCGAGGATTACCTTTAAGGAGATAAAACGCCGGAGGGTGTTTGTGGAAGGCTCCGTCCCCGTGTGAGTCACCTCCCGGCTGCCAGGCCGCTCCGGAGCCGTGCGGTGAGCACGCTGGGCTGGCTGGGCCTGCTCCCTTTTCAGGCAGGGGCAGTTGTTTGTTCCACTTCTGAGATTATGTCAGCGCCCGGCAATGCGCGAAGCTGCTTCGGCAGGCTGGGACAGCCTGGGATTGGGCTGAGGTGCAACGAGGATGAAGGAAGAGTGGCAGGCTGTAATTAAGCTCAGCACATAGTTGCTGGCAGCTCGGCTAACATTCCAGCTGGAGAGCTGAAAAACCAGACAGGTAAATCTTGTTAGCCACGCCGTCTGGCCCTATAGAAACAGGCAAAGAGAGGGTGAGCTTAGCACC
The DNA here is from genome assembly GCA_013399715.1 of Alectura lathami. NCBI lineage: Eukaryota > Metazoa > Chordata > Aves > Galliformes > Megapodiidae > Alectura > Alectura lathami. The sequence continues at coordinate 69,335 of VXAV01001873.1, forward strand.
GTGGGGTAGGGGAACCTCAGAAGCGCCCACCTGCAGAGCTGGTGACAGTCAGACCCCTCCTGTGCCCTCAGTATTCCCCCCATGGAGAAAGCAACAGCTCACGGGAGACCTTTTTGACATTCCAGGTCAGCTCCTGGGCACGGCTTACCCCTTCGCCCTGCAAATCAGTACCCTGCACTGCATTCCCAAACCTCTTCCTCTTTCTGCCCCTAGGCACAGCTCCTCTTTCTGGTAAAGGTTTGTTCAGCAGCCGGGAAGGCTCTTGCTTGTAGCTGGAGTGATGATGCCTGACTGCCAAAGAACTGAATAAATCATAGAATCAGAATGGTAGGATGGCTTGGGTTGGAAGGGACCAGCCCCAACCCCTGCCCCATGGGGCTGCTGCCCCCCTTCCCTCAGGCTGCCCAGGGCCCACCCAGCCTGGCCTGGAGACCCCCAGGATGGGGATGGGATGGGGGACCCCCAGCTGCTCTGGGCAGCCTGGGCCAGGGCCTCACCTCCCTCTGGGTATAGAATTTCCCCCTCCTACCTGACCCAAATCTCCCCTTTTAGCTTAAAACCCTTCCCCCCATCGCTATCTGCCCACGGAATGTCTGTCATTCCTGCTTTTATCACCGCTCTGTTAGGAGAAGCCATTCCACCTCATTCCTAAAAGCCTCAGCCCTCTGCAATTCGGTGACATCTCCAGGTAGCACTCAGAGGTTTCATTCCCAGCAGAAAAGCAACACGCACATCAGGGTAAGAGGAGCCTGAGGTGTCAAAGAGCAGGGAAGCCAGGGCTCCCTGACAGCACGACCTGCTCCGGTGCCAGCAGAACAGCCAGCGCTCCCCGTCCTGCGGCACGGTGGGAGATGCCAAACACCCACGGCGTAACACTCCTGCGTTCCTGGCCTCCTGCACGCAAACCAGCCAGCCCCTGCTGCTCGCAGACCAGGCCCAGAGCAGGCCCTGGTTGGTCCTGGTTGGACACCTGCTCCCAGCAGCACCGGGCTGGCCACGCGCTTGCCCCAGGAGCCAAAGGCTGCTGTATTCCCTAACTGTCCTCTTGTGCCTGTTTCCAGCCTTCAGGAAATGTGTTTGCCCCTGGACTAAGTCTTTGCTGCCCTGGTCCTGCCTTATCAAACCTGTTTTTAAGCACCTGCAGGGTTCCTTTGCTGGATGTTTAGCCATTAGGACTCCACCCTGTCCCAGCCGGTTTTTGCTACCTTCTGCTCTGTGGGCACTGTTTTCCATGAATTGCTCTGCCAGGTCCTCTGCTCCCTCATAAACCATCTTAAATGTAAGCACAAGCTGTGATGCCAGTCCAGGTGTTTTTTTGTTTTTCCCTGATTTCACATCAGCCAAAGCTTCCTCCCTGGAGAAGGCTCTCAGACGCTGGGATCTAAATGCTGAGGATACCTGAAAGAAACAGAAGGAGGAGGTTTGGGGTGAAAGTCTGGGAGCCTTTGGGCAAGCGACTGGGTTTCACAGAGAACAACAGCTCACCAGCAACAACCCACCACACCTCACTTTGGAGTGCCTACTCTCTCTCTGTGGCAAATGTGAGGTATCCTGAGGTTGCTCAGCCCTCAGATTAAATTGGAATTAAAGCTGCCTCCTCTGTGTTGTGGGGTTTTTCAGTCTGAGAGGGCTAATGGTGTCAGCAGAGAGCTGCTGGCGTGTGGCAGCTTGTTACCCTCTCTCTTGTCCAGATGCCCACGCCTAAGATTTCTCTCCTACTGTCTGGGGGAGAGCACACCAGGGAGGAGGGACATCCCAGTAGGAGCAGGAAGCCTACACGCCAATGCTTTCTGGGGCCAGCAAGACAACCTGAAGCATCCCAGAGGCTCATGCAATTTCTCATGAAATTTCAGTTTCAAAAAAACTGCTTTTTTTTTTTTGCTCTCCTTAGATACGAGGATGAAATTCGCCTCTGTAGCGGCATGGAATACACCTTCATGGAGCTCAAAAAGGTCAGTGGCAGGAGCAGCTTCGCATCCAGACAGTCCCCACACCAGCCCTGCAGTCACAGAAAAGCTTGCAGAGGCTGAGCCTGGGCCGTGCCCAGGGAGCATGAGAGTCCCCCGGCCACAGAGGTTCTGTAGGGTAGGAAGGAGGACAGCAGTGGCGAACACGGTCACAATTTCAACGGGAATTGTGGAAGCCAGTCTGGGCCACCTGTGGTTACAGAAAAGCCCCACGGCTCTGGAAGCCGGGGGCAGGCAGTGCCTGAGCCCAGCCAGGCTGCAGGGGGCTGCACCCAGGACTCTCCACGGCAGCGCCTCTTTCTCCCGGCGTGTTTTCTCTCAGAACGGCAGCACGGGTTGGGAAAGGCTGGGAATTGATAAATGTGTTTGCTCTTGGTTCCTGTTGCACGGCCACACCCTGCTCAAACATCCCGTCCCAGAAGGACCTGCGCTGGAATATCAGCTCCAGTGGAAGGCTTTGTGCACACACAGAAACAATCCGAGGTGCAGGAATGCAGGCTATTATTAGACAGAGGAAATGTTCCCCGCAAATTATCATTACGGCTAATTGCATGTTTTCCCTGACACAGTCATCAGCCAGTAAGGGCAGTTCTGGTGACTTCTGTGGAAAGCATCAGTTTTCAATAACCCCTGCTTTTTGTGGTGAACAAAAGATGAGTGGGTATGGCCCAGCCCTGCCCGTTTCCTTCTCCACCCTCCCTGTTTGAGACTGCCACCAAAGCTCTCACCTTGAAAAGGAAAAAAAAAAAACAAAAACCCAACCTGCAGAGCTGAAATCTCCACAAAGGAGCATCCCTGCCTCCCTACTTGTAGGGCACGAGAGCAGTTTCACAAGCACCAGGCACTAAACAGCAAGCAGAGCACTTGCTGGCGGTGAGGGGGCAAAGACTTCTCATAGCGTTCATTAATACACTTTGCAACCCTTGCAGGACCTGGATGCGAGTACCTTGCACAGAACTGAGCTGGAGGTAAAACTCAACGGCCTCCAGGAGCTGATGAATTTGAAGAAAACCATCTACGAGCAGGTAAAAAATGCAACTGGGAGAGTGGCTCTGGCAGACACACACACAGGCTACTTGGGGAAAAAAAAAAAAAAAAAGAAAAGAAAAAAAGAAAAGGCCTTTTTGTGGATGGTTCCAGTTCATTCCCAACTTGCACCAAGGTGAGAGCTTGCACGGTGTTGCAGACAGCTGCTAGACAGGTGGCTGAAGGCTAATCCTCTTCCCCCAGCTCCATTTCAAGGTCGGTCAGCGCATCCCTCGTGCCCCGCAGCTCTTGCAGGGGGCTGCTGCCACCCTACCCCCACCTCAAACCCCCACCCACGCTGGCTGCATTCGGGCCGCGCTGCGGTGACGCAACCCCACGCGCGCAGTCGGACGTGATTTCACCAAGGTGTGTGTGGGGGGGAAGGATGCAGCTCCTGCGGGCCCCCTGGACGAGCCCAAAGGGTGCAGCGTGCCTGCCTCTGCCCAAACACAGCGCTGTGATTTCAGGCACTTACTCAGAGCCGGTGAAATGTCACCCAGCAGGCTCGGCAGTGTCTGGGGAATAGCACTGGTCTGGCAGAATTCACCCATACAAGCAGTTACAATGCATGTGGAGGAGTGCTGCCATCCTCTGTGGGGAAACTGAGGCACGGGGAAGCAGACCGACCCCATGCACGCTGTCGGAACTGCGCTAGGACGCGTGCCCTGCCTGCACCCTACCATGAGGCCTTACCTTCCCTGCAGGGACTGCTCCTGGTGCAAGGCAATTCACAGGGGGAGCGGGAAACCTGATCCTGCTGCGGGTCCATGCCCAGCCTCCTACCCAGGCAACCTCTCCCAGGGACACCCCTGCCTCCCTCCAGAGCTGATTTCTTCTCGGTCCCACGTTGCTGTTCTTGGCAGCAGTCTGCACTTCCCTTTTTTTTTTTTTTTTTTTTTTTTTTAACCCATCCCTCATGCACAGCAATCGCCTTCCACCTCTCCCTCTGCCCTCTCCTCTCCACAGCTGGTTTTCAGGTTAGTCATTCTCTCACCTGCACCTGTTGTTTTGACTGACATCAACGTACAGACACCCAGCAGAGGGGCTAACGTAGGAAACTGCTTGACAGCTCTGCTCACAGCAAGGTGGTATGAATCAGAAGAAAACCCCAGCCGTGATTTTTTTTTTTTCTTTTTGGCAGGGTACTTGCAATACACATGAATTTTTTCATATAGCTACTAACACACTCAAAGATTAACCAGGAAGCTCAAGGATTAACAGCAAGGAAAAAAAATGCTCTGACAATCCTGTTCTCTGTAAGAGCGGTGAGGTGTTTTCCTGTTTATTCATGAATCACCACACCAGGGTGCCCTTAGTTTCCCCAGCTAGAGAAAGACGAGGCCAACAAGGCATACAGGTGTTTTTCTCTAAGAGATGAGAGGCCGCTGCACAAAAGGCAAGAACAGAAACACGGAGATGAAAGCAAAGAGATGGGGAGAGATGCATGCTCTTCTCTTCCACGCTGGTGTAAATCAGCAGACGCTGGTAAGAGCAAACACCTGCAGGAGCAGCCTGAGGCTGGGGGCAGCTGCCGGGAGTGCAGCATCTGCTCGGTGCAAGGCACCAAGCCCCGTCTTGTCTGGATACAAACCACCCAGGGGTGCAGTTTGCAGGCACTTCTCAGGGGCCCTTCGTAGGTTCACTGCAGGGATTCTGCATTCATCATCGTTTGACTCCTTTTTTTCCTAAAACTGTGACCGAGTACCTATCAAGAGCAAATCCCTTGGTCAGTGATACTGCAGCTTGTGTGTGCATACTTCCCACTCCCCAGGGCTGGTTTGAGTTTCTCCAGCACACCAGAGCAGCTCTGGGGAGTCAAACACGTCTGCAAATGACAGATGTGTTTAGAGAAGGGTCCTCTTTCTTCCTTATCTTACGAGACACAAAGCAGACAAGAACAGAAGAGGCAGCCCCAGCCTGTCCAGAGACTGAAGCAGAGCTGAGTAAAGGCGTCCTTCTGGCAGCACCAGCCTGCAGAACGATTCACACTGCCCTGTTTCTTGCCCTGCACAGATATGCCCACCATCTGAACGTGCACAGACACTGAAGCATCATCAACAGCTCAGTTAACCTGCTTCTGACGCAGTGCAAACACCATTTTGTTGGACTCGTAACGGGTTTCATCCAAAGGCCCCAAACCCATACCTTAGCCTGAGCCTGGAGATTTTGTAGGGTTTCATCCTCTGAAGTTCTGAAGCTGGTATTTTTTTCACCAACTACACACTGCAGATCAGGAGGACACTCTGCCTCTGTCAGAGTTCAGCTTCCCTCACAGCAAGGAGCTTTGCTGAATACTTGGTAGCTCAGTCCTGTTCTCCCCTTGCTGTTCAGGAACTCGAGGAGCTGCTGACAGAAATCAAGGACATTTCTGTGGTACTGGGAATTGACAACACGTGCAAGCTTGACCTGAGCAGAATTGTGGAAGAAGTCAGGGCTCAGTACGAAGCCCTGGCTCTTCGGAGCTGGGAGGAGGCTGAGGCACTTACCAGGAGAAAGGTATGTCTCCTTATCTGATTGGTACTGGGGAGAGGCAGGGAAAGAAGAGGGAGAGAGAAACTGCAGGACTCAGCAAGATGTGCAGGGACAGACTACACTTGGGAATGGAGGGAGGGACGGGGTGCTAGCCCAGATCCATCCCCCCTAACTCACGTGTGTGGATCAGGAGTTTCACAGCTCAAGGCTGTCCACACAGCCCACGGAGAACAGCAAGGACATGGCCCAGAGGCAACTTTGCCCTCCCAAGATGGAAATGATCTTCCTCTGGTGCCTCCTCACAGAGCAAGAGGGTGATTAACACCGACGGACAGCGTGCTCCGTGCCTGGCACAGCCAGAGCCAGAAGACAATACGGGAACGAGCCCTAAGTCCTCCCACACACCTGCTATTTCCCCCCATTTAGGCGTTTCTCCCCAAGGGCACTGGAATCCTCCCAGATTCCTTTGCTACAGCAGAGGAGCAAGAGATAACCCACTCTTCCATCTCCCCTGCAGCTGAGTGAAGGAAACACCCAGTCAGCCACCTACGGGGGTCACCTCCTTGACAGCCGACGGGAGATTGCAGACCTGAACATACAAATCCAGAAGCTGAGGTCCTGCATCGTGTCCCAGAAAAGTCAGGTGTGTCCTGGGGTAGGTGACAAAACTCTGATACGCAGATCTGGATCTGCAACACACCTAACACCTCCACTGCTTTCTCTCCCTTTGCAACACCAGTGCCTGTACTTGGAGGAGAATATCAAAGAAGCAGGAGAGCACGGTGAGACAGCCCTCAAGGATGCCAAAGCCAAACTGGTCAAGCTAGAAGAAGCCCTACAAAAGAGCAAGGAGGATATGGCTCACCTGGTGAAAGAGTACCAGGAGCTGATGAACATCAAGCTGGCCCTGGACTTGGAGATCCTCACCTACAGGAAGCTGGTGGAAGGAGAGGAGAGCAGGTGAGCTGGGCTTCATCGTGCCTGAACAGCGGGAGGGGTGCACACGAACACCTAGGGAGCAAGCAGACACCCCAAGCTTTCAGTCTGGTATTGCAGGACTGACCGAAAACGAGAGCAAGCCCCAGCAGCCCCCACACAGCTCAGCCCTATTTCTTGCCCTAAACTTTTCCTTAAACTCTTCAGACTGGAAGGCAGCAGCCCTTCTCTCACGATGCTTTGCCCAGATGCGGTTGGCTTGGCCTTCACAGCCCAGCCCCGCACGTAGCCCAGCTTTCATGGGTCCTCCACCCCCTTCTGGAACAGCAGGTACTAACTCACACCCTCACACTCCCTCCTTGTGTTCGCAGCATGGAGTCACCAATACCCACGGTCATCAGCGCCGTCCACTCCAGACCGAAGCACCGTAAGTGGTTTTATTCGTACAGCTTGGTTAGGCAGAGCGTAAATAAAGCGTTTCTAACCTTGCCCCCCTCTCACTGCCCCCTGCCCCAGCAGTCTCTGCCAGCACCCTAAGGAACTCCAAGCTGTTTGCCCGAGGAACAGGCTGCACCAACGGCGAGGTGAAGCCAAGTGGAGGCAGCACAAAGACCCCGTCCTCCAGAAGCCAGAGCAACAACTCGGCAGCTCCTGCAGCAGATGCCTCCAGCAGCCACGACCAGCCACAGCGCAGTTCCCTGCCCACTGAAGAATGCTCCTAGGAGAAACGGAGCCCCACAGCACCAGCGCCAGATCTGTTGGCACCCGTGGCCAGACGAGGCCAGAGCACTTTCTCCTGAACTCAAGCCTACATCACCCTGAAGGGGTGAAGGATGGGAATCCACCCCAGGCTGTCCCTTGTGTCCTCACGACATCCTGACTGACATCTGTTACAGTTACAGGCAGATACCAACCCAGGATTTTAGAACCCTCCCCATCCCGATACCCATCTCCTTCCTCTCTAGGTTCCCAGAGAGGATCTCCATCAATAACTGTTGAGATCCATCTACAGGAAACTTGGCAGGAGGGGAAAGTGTTCTTACACAAGCTTTCAACCCAGCAGTCCTCAGCCCAGCCACTTTGCCAGTGTTACAGAGCCATTCTCGCTGCTGTCTCTGTGCATGTCTGAGAGGTGCTCACGGATGTGTTTTTTTGGGAAGGCAGGGCCAAGCCTGCCAAGCAGAGCTGGGGGGATGCAGGCGATCAGCCTGAGCCAGGTGAATTTGCAGCATCTGGATCTGCATGCCTGCTGACCCTGCTGGGGAATCCTTGCCTACTTCAGAGCATTTAACCGATTTTACTGCCTTTCGCGTGGCTCCTCATTCTCTCCCATGCCACCAAAGCTGAAACTCCCTAAGCTTTTATTCTGATAAGCCATCTCCTCCTAAGAGAGAGCATCTCCACCTGTCGCACCGAAGGGCTCTCCAGACTCCACATGCCATGGTGCTAGGTCCTAGAAATGGGATATTCTCTGGTTCCCATTCAACTAAAACAAGCAGGACTTGTCTTTGTATTTATTGAACTTCTGTAGTGGCTTTTACCTTACCTGGCTGACACCAGCTAACGCACACCAGCTGCGTTGCACCACAGCTCCTGGAGCCAAATGCAGATGCCAGCTGCAGCCCTGGCCTCGGTACAGGAGCTGCTGTGTGTCTCCTGCACAAACGAAACAGAGCCCTGCAGTATTCCTCCTTTGCGAGACCAGGCTCTGACCTCAGTCACTGCCACGCAGCCCCACGTGAGTTCACAGGTTCTGAGTTCACAGGAGGAGTTGTTACAAGTCTCTGGGTGCGATTCCCCTGAGTGCAGCGCAGCGTTTCCACGTCTCTGTAGGGTAGACATCTTCCATAGCATCTCTGTAACCACCACACCTGCTCTCTGCAGTTACGGCTGTTATAATAAAGCATCAAGTGACACACAAAGCATTGCTGGTTTTCTCTGCATTTCCTACCACGGCCCACCTGAGATGGCAGCTGCCAGCAGGCCAGGGCTGAGGACTCTGGCTAACCTCCGGCAGCCAAACGAGGCTGGAACAGCTTCCCAGGCAACGTGCTTGTCCAGAGCCCCAGGGAGAGGAACGCGGGGCTGGGGGGCAGCCAAGAGCCAAGGCTTTGGGGAGCTCACCACTGGGCTGCCACCGGGCTCTGGTGAATCACAGAGCAGCTCAAGCATGTTTCAGGAGATGAAGCAATGCTGCAAGGGGCACCAAGCTCTCACCACCCTGCTCAAAGCTTCCCCTTGCTCAGTTCCCCCTGTACCTCTGCAAAGGGCTCCGACACACCTGGGGCCCAGAGCCATGCTGGGGAACCACACTTCCACGCAAGCCCTCATTTCAGAGGTGCCCTTCCACAGCACAGGGTTTTCCCGGTGCTCCTTGCTCAAGAACACCCTCAACCGAGGGACTTACATGAGAGATCCACAACAGACAAGCCCCCAGAGGTGCTGGAGGACCCAAGATGGGGGACATCTCTGCTCTTTGCTGTGCCTCCAGGGTCAGGGCAGCAGAGGAGGGGAGGATGCTCCAGGCCAGCAGCTAGAGCCCCCAGCTGTTAGACCTCCTGACGGCACAGCCAAGGGCTCTCAGTTTCTTGCACTGGTAGAGATGGGAAAGGAGGGAGCCATGGGTGTGCTGAGCTTGCCAGCTCTGGAGGAGATGGAGCTCGAGCACCGAGCTTCCCCTGGAGGCAGGACCCAGCACAGCCCTTCGACGAAATCCCTTCCAGACGAAGGAACAATGCTGCATTTGTGTGCCACCGAAAGGTGCACGGAGCCCAGGAGACGAATGAATGAGGGCTCTGAGCAGCCCCTGCGCCCCTGGAAGGCGGGGCGGGGCCGAGGCACGGCTGGAAGGAGAGAGAGCCGGCGTTGTCCGGAATGAAACCTGAACGGGAAAGGGTGTGCGGTGCTCCCGAGCCCTCCCAGCGCGGGGGAACCAGAGGGTGGGGTGTGTGGGGAGGGCAGCAGCCCTGAAAAAAAGGAGTGTGTGTAGCTGGTTTCTCCCCCTTTTGTGTTTTATGGGGTTTTTTTGTTTGTTTGTTTGGTTTTTGCTGCTTCTGAGCCCTGCACTGCTCAGGGGGCTGGGGAAGAGCCCTGTGGCCAGAGCATGGGGTTGGGAAGCAGAACTCCTGGATTCAGCTCACTGCTCTAGGACCCAGGCCACAACCCAGCTTACTGTCTCACTGAGTTGCTTCGTTGCTGCGTGCCTCAGTTTCCCCTCTGACGATGGAAAAAGTGATATCAAGCCACACAGTGCTAGGGTAATGATTTTAGGCAGCAGAATTCCTGCACTCCATTGATGGGCTAATTCCTTAGGGCTAATTCCCGTAATTATTCTTACAGCAGAGGAATGGCCAGCCCCCAGAAACAGCTGGCACATTCCACAGGGAAGTTCTGTACCTCTTTTCCCAGTGAAGGGTACCACAGCCCTTGCGTGCTGCAGGAGTACGAGGCAGGACCACCAACTCAGGCTCTCAGAATTCCCTTTGGGGTGGTGGGGGACAGTCCTACAAGAGAAGGGAAGGTGAGCCAGCACAATAATCAACACCGTGGCCATCAGATTTAGCTGCTGCTAAGGAGATCTGTGAAAAAGGCACACTCATCCTCATCAGCTGGCCAACTGTGTGCACAGTCCAAGGCACAGCCACATCCAGGGAAAGCCATGTCACTTTCAGCTGCAAGAGGCCTCCCAAAGATGATGTCAAATCCTGTCTGGAGCCAAAGGCAGAAGCACCTACCCCAGCATGGGGAAAGGAGGCATCAGATGTCCAGACATGGCCCAGCTGCAAGACAAGGCCCAGGGGCAAAACCCAGGGACAGATAAAACCGTGCTGAAAGCAGGAGGCAGGGCCAGCTGTGGTGGTGCAGACTCCAGCAAGGAAGATCATCAGGCAAACATTTGCACAACAGCAACTGGGCCAGAGTCCAGAAGACGAGCCAGGGCCGCCCGAGGGAAGCAGCAGGGCTCCTCCGCTGTTTTCCAAAGGGGCAGAGCCTCAGCCCCAGACCACATCTAAGGGCACCCAAGTGTGAGCTCCAAGCTCCCTCTCCTGGGCAGGTGACACCATTGCAGGAGCTTCCAAAGGAGCTGGGAGGCTTCCAAGAGCTGCCACAGCCCAAAGAATCCTCTCCTTCCTTCCAGCAAGCCCAGCCTCCCAGGAGAGAGGGAGAGCAGCTCTCAGGCTGTGAGAAACAGTACAGAGCGTGGTCAAGATCTCACCCAGGACACTGTGTGAGGGTATGAACAGTGGCTCTGAAGGGGACTGAGCCACCAAGGCCTGCCATGGGGCTAAATCCTGCCAGCACACACTAAAAATAACTTCACAAATGGAGGTTTCCATTGGAATTGTGACCTCCAGCCCATCTGCTCCCCAGGAACCAGCTGACCAGTTCCACGTGGGAGCTCTTCTGGTTCCCCTCACACACCTCCTTCCCCTCCAAATGCAGCCACGCTCCTTTGGGCAGTAGCAGAGAGACCTGCAGGCTCCCACTAAACAGGTCCCAGGCCTGGTCGTGATGCAGACAGGGAGGACACCGGGCAGACAGGCTCAGAGATGCAAGGAAATTTAGACAGGGGAAATGAGTGCAAGCCAGGGTCGAGGTCTGTACCAGAGGGATGGCAAATCCTTCCACATGAGCTAAATGTTTGGGAATTGAAACGGAAATGTGTTCCTGGGGTGGAGGAAGGACAACCTAGAGCTTTGCTACCACATCTGGTTCCCTGAGAGCAATTGCTCTTCTCCAAAAGCACCCCCAAGCCCACCCAACCTCCAGACCACTTAAAAATGCCAGTCCCACTTCACCCACAGCTGCTCCACCTGGTTCCCCCTCATGCCTGGAGTAACTCCACGAGACAGGCATGACACAGAGGGAGAAAGACAGATCTCCAGGCTCACCTCCCCTGCCATCTGGCACAGCCACTGGCAGCGGCTCACCCCAAGAAAACAGCCACTGGGAAAAGGAACTCCCCCAGCCCTGGGTAAAGAGCTGTGTTACTTCTTCCTCTATGATCTTGGACAAAACTGTGCCTCAGTTTCTCCCATGTGCCTGTGTCCGCAACCTAAGGGAAGATCAAGGTTTTTTGTGTTTATTTTGGGGGGAGGGCAGTACTATAATTTAATTTTCCTAACCAAATACTCCAGCACAGAGCAGGCAGTCTAACAAGCAGGAAAGAAGCTTATCCCTGCCTCCCTGCTAGTTATGTACCATCGCTGCCATCTTCCTAGGCACCTGAGTGGGATGAAATTCTCAGCCCTGATCACGGGCGCCCTTTGGTGCCCACCCAACGCCCCCCGGCTCCTGGGGGACACAGCCTTGCTGGGGGGAAGCAGCCTCTTCGCAAGCCCCAGGAACCAGCCACGCTGGCTGCAAAGCAACCGCCCTGATCGTCTCCAGGGCACCTGGGGAAGGGAGGGGAGGGTGGAGGAACACACGCCTGACCCCATCAGCCCATCCACACCTCTGCACCCGTCCCCTTGCAGGGAGGAGCAGCCGCCGGCACTGGTTTTTTTGACCATATAAGGCCACATTTTTCTCCCCGTGGCCAATCCGGGGAGGAAGGCAAACACCAGAGCCTTGCCCGGTTTGCCAAGGCCCATCCTCCCCTGCCCGCACCCTGCCTCCTCGGGCAGGTGTGCTGAGCTCTGCCTGCAGCACGGCAGGGAGACCGCATCCGCGCAGCCTTGCTCCGAAGTGGCACGAAACGGGGGAATTCTGCCCTGCGTGAATCCATCGCTGGCGACAGTGGCCTGCTTGGCCTTGCTTCCCTCTCCTGCAGCCCTTCAGACTCCCCGCGCTGAGCTCAGTTTGGCTGCTGCAAGGCAGGGCTGCCCTGAACACAGCCCCTGCGCTTCAACAGTACCACCTTCATTTCAACTATGTCCAGTCATTTGCCATCCCAGACATGTGAAAAGCCTCCTGCTCTCTCCTGCAGCCAGCCTGGCTGCTTGGTTTCCACCTCCAGCTCTGCCTCGCTAGCTCGGGGCAGCCCTAGGGTCTCTACCTCCCAAACAGTGCCTGGGAGACAGCAGCCTGCACAGACCTGCTGAGGGAGCTGCAGCTTTGGGATGCCCCCGGCCGACCTTTGGTTCGGGAGAACAGGATCATGCGTTGCCCTGCCACTGGTGGGATTCCCAGCATTTCCAGAACCAGCATGTACAAGGCTGGCAGCTTTCTAGCCCAGCAGCTCCCAGTCCTGGTACCGCATCTCACTGCCTCAGCCCTGAGAGGATGAACGAAGGACAAGGTTGGCCCATCACTTGGAAATCAGTGAAAACATCAAAAAAATTAAAAAAAAAAACACCCAGACCCAAGCTGCTACCAGCTGGGAGGGACACAGGAGAGACCTGGAGCTGCCAGCCCCTAGCCCACCTCCAGGCCCCACCGCCCTGCTCTGCTGCAGCCACGCACGCGCCAGCTCTGCCCTGACTCCGCATGCCAGCGCCCTGACCAAACGAGCCCAGGAATTCCAGAGAAACCAGCGTTCCCTTGTTGTGCTGCCAAGGTTCGGTACCTGCCTGCCAACAACCCTGGTTAGAGCGGGACAGATTCCAGGAGAGTTGTGTCAGCTCGCTGCCCTTGGGCTGACGGGTGGGAGTGCATGCAGGTCCCACGCCTCCGCCACCAGGCATGCCAGGGACTCACAGCAGCTGCTGCCTCAATGCCCTCCCCACCCAGCCCAAATACCTGCGCTTCCACAAGGCCTTCACGGGTCCTGAAACGAAATGGAAGCAGGGTTGGCCATTTGGTGTTTGCCCGTGCTTCACACCGTGCAGCTCCCCAGGAGGGACAGAGCCCCGACGTGGGGGCAGAGAGGGCGGGGATCCGCGCGTGTGGGAGGGCAACGTTTCGTTCCCTGGACAGCATGAATCCCAGTGATGGTGCTGCTCATTTCCCAGCACCTCCTGCCATACCCTGCCCACTGCACATGCAGCATTTATGCTACAGAGCACCAACATCACCCACTGGCAGCGGGAGCCTGTGGGAATCCAGGGCAAGAAGCAAAATGGCACTGGGGAAAGCAGCAGCTCTGCCCACGGCTGTGGACACAAACAAGAGGAGCCCAGCCTGGCAGGAGGGGTGCACGGGTGAGGGTGCTAACCTCCACCAGGTCTCAGCAGAGATGGGGACGTTCCTCTTTCCAGCATGGGAACTTAGTTCACCGCGGCTTGGAACGGTGAGCCTGTCCAGAGTGCATCACGATGCCGCAGGCAGCTGTGTGAGAGCTGGTGGCTGAGCAAACTAAGGGAAAAGAGAACGAAGGTCACATCCGAGATCAGGACTGAGACTTTGCAGCTCAGGTCAGGCTCTGTCTGTACCAGGTTTCATATGCTCCAAGCACAGGTGCCAGACAGACCTCGCAGACAGCTTCCAGCCGTGGAGCCCAGCAGCAGACCTGCGCTGGTGGCTTCACCGGGGCGAGCAGGCACCACCAGCAGGAAGACCAGCACCCGCAGGCCTTGCAGACAGCAGCAGCCAGAGCTTGGGACTGGGGCTCATTTGTTCTCTACTCATGTGAGGTCTCAGCTACTGCCTCTTCTCTACTAACTTTAAACACTCAAACATCTCACCCCCCCCCAAAACCCTCATCAGGAACACCCAAGCATTTGTGGGGCATTTGGGCAGTGGAAGGAGCTGTACACACAGCGCCCACCCGCCCTTGGGAAATGCTTGGTGCCAGGACCTGGCCGCCCAGCTGTGCTCCCTCCCAGCCCGACGGATCTCTCCAACGCACAGATACGCCAGGCAGCCTCCAAAGCTGATGTAGCAGATGGAGTCGAGGGGCCTGGGTGAGCTGGGACAGTGCCCAGCGCGTAGGGCAGGGTAAGAGAAAATATTTGAGGTTGCAAGCTGGCCGAGATGAGTCACCCACGAGGACGGGCAGTCCAGAGCTGCCTGCTCAACTCTCCACCCCTACCTGCACTGTACCCTGGGTACGAGCTAACCGTGGGAACTGGGATACCACAGCAGGCCAAGCAAGTAGGAAAACATGGCTGTTGCTGAGAAGAGATTAAAACTGTCCATCTCTGCAAAGCAGTGACTTAGAGAGATGAGCAAAACCCCAGAGCTCAGCAGGTCTGGGTGCCTGAGATTGGCTGCTCAGCTTGGCACCATCCCCGTGGCCATCAGCCAGGTATTCATAGCATAATGGGAACGGTGCTCAACCGTTCCTGCCGGGGCCTGCGTGTGTTTGCGAGATTTTTCGTAGACACACCCTTCAATTCAGGTCTTTGGAAAAAAAAGCTCAGCACCTGGGGAGGGGGGGAGAAAGGAGAAGGAACCACTTCAGAGCCGAGGAATCCCAGCGGTGACTCACTGTGGGGCTCTGACGCAGGAGGCACACGGGGCTGGGAACACGGCCGGGGTGGGGGACAGGGCTGCCCCCAGCACTGCGAGGGGATGCTGGCACGAAGGATTCCTCTGCTAGCCTTGCCCACAACCTCATGAGTTCTGCTTATGGAAATGGGCCTGATCAGTTTTCGGCATGAGCAAACCCGGCCTGCACGTGCGCACCTCCCTGTTGCCCGCATGTGCAGCTTTCCCCCGCTCTGCAGTGCTGAGGTTGACTCCCAGAGCGCCCAGAGCCTCCTTGTCTGAAAGTTTCCCGCTGTGGCGATGTCCCAGTGCAGCACCAGGACTTCCCCTGGCCTGCAGCCTCTCTGCCATCCAGCAAACATGTGCCCACCTGAGCTGCCCCAGCCAAAAGGCAGGAAAAAAAAAAAAAAAATCAAGCAAAGGGAACACAGAGCATCCGGGGCTTGGTTTCCAGCTCTTTCAGCGTACCCGAGTGACCCAATGTGATCTGTCACCTTTGTGCAAGGGTAAGCGTTGTAAGCCTGAAAGACACCACTGCCCACTGCCCTGGGCAGCCTGCTCCATGCCCACCACCCTCTGGGGCAGAAGGGTGCTTGGCAGCTTTCTGCAGACATTACAGGGGTTAGAAACACAAGACAAGCAGCAAGGTCGCACCAGCTCAGTCCGTTGCTCCAGACCTACTCCACATTTATGCCTCCCTGGTCCCATTGGCCTCCAGAAGGTGTAAATCCAGCGTCCTGTTAGCGCTTCACTGCCTAGAAACCTGCTCAGCTCCTCTGAAGGCAGTGTCACCGCACCAGTGTCACCTGCCCAGTGCCAGCTCTCCCACCAAGTGAGGTTGAATCCCAGCTCTTGACATCAGGGGAACGTGGAGGAACAGCTGCCCTCCTTCTAGTTCAAACCAAAGCTGCAGCCCACCAACAACAGAAAGCACTCAAGAACTAGTACTGAAAAACATTTATCAAGGAGGAACAATGCCAAATGTCTTTTTCTTTTAGAACTGTGGACCACAAGGCACTAAAAAACACCCGAAGTTCATTTAGCCTTGGATTTGCTCAGAAACCCGGAAATTTGGGGCAGACAGCACCTTTTCCCCTCTCAAGAGCCATCTTCTTCTGGGACCTGCCAGCACAGAAGCCCTTTGCTCCCACAGATGGATTGCCCTTCAGCCTCCATGCCAGTGCTTTCTCCAGTCTAGCCGTGACCACACCAAGGTGCTGCGGAGCCCCCTGACTCTGGATGGGACCAAAAGCCTCCGTCCGTGCCACGCTGGCAGCTTCCCAGCCAGCCAGCTCATACGCATGGCAGCAAACACCTACGGGACATGTTCCAACCTGAGCCCTGAAGTCAGCTCTGCCCAGAGGATTCGCCCACGTTTGTATCTGGAGCGTGCTCTGCAGATTATACAACACCCATTATCTAGGGCAGCAATGCCAAGGGGACCCGGAGAAAAGCCCTCGACTTTGCAAGGTCCTGGGGGGATCCTGGTCGGAGCAAGGCTTCAGTGGTTGGCAGGAGCAGAGTTTCATAGAGAAACCCAAGAACATGAACTTCAGACTCACTTGATGCTTCTCAGTCATTGATGAGACCTTCAGTAGAGTGAGAAGCAGCTTGGGACCACAGCCTTGAGTGCATAAACCAAACCCTGATGGTAGCAAAGACCCAGCCCTCTGTGATGGGAAAAAGCTGGGTTCACAGCGGGAGCCCCCTCTTGGCTGTATCTCCCGTTCACCGCGTGGTTCTGGGAAGGGTCGGCACTTCAGCCTCCCCTTCCTACATGGCTGATCCATTCCTATCCCAACTGCCACTCCAGCCTGGGAAGATTCCTCCTTCTTCCCTCCACAAATAAAAAAAAACAGCCATGGCAGCCTGGCTGAGCTTCTCCATCCAGGAGGTCCTCCAGCTGCACAAGGATGAGGCAGTGTCAGCGTGGGAAGACCCACATTGCTACTGAGCTTTGTAAAACTCTGCTATAGTCACAGCTCCAAGTCTGAGATTAACCTGAAGCAGGAAATCGACAGCACAAACAGGACAGAGCTGTGGGGACTGCCTGCAGCTGTATTGAGGATGCTGCTGTCCACAAGCAGCAGAGCTGGCAGATTAAAACCAACTTCCGTCTGATTATTCTCAGGACTACACTACCACCTTGCTCCTGATTCACACGGCTAATAACAGGCATTGCCCTCTGCCCCTCCTCTGCCAGCTTAAACCCAAGAGGAACAAGCAAAATTTCAGTGAGCCTTGACCACAGCAGCACAGCAGGCCTAGGCTCCCCGTGGAGTTCGTGGGAGCTGGAGTAGGCCCCTCTGAGAGCTGCTTTCGTGCCAATTTCTCTGCCATTTGCTGAGAAGTCTGAGCTTTCTGCAAACCATCCCAGCCATGCACGGAATGGGGTGGGGATGTTTTGACACTGAGTCTTGGATCACTTACAGATCCCACCCAGCTGCGTCCGTGCTCACCTCCTACGGCTCTCACCGTCCTCTTGTTTCTCAGGAACATCAAGCAGAGTGCAACTCAGATAAGGCTGATGCCGCTCAGGAGAGACGTGAGGAGCTGCGACAGCAACACTGATTTCCACTGCAGAGCAAAAAAATAAAAAACAAAAAAGCCCACAGGGGTCATCTGTCTTCAGCACTTGGGAGTTCTAAAGCAGACAGCAGGGAACAAACCCTGCACGGACCAGAGTGAGCAATGCCTGCAGCTTTCAGTGCATGCACAAATACACCCAGGGGCACAGACACACGGGGAAGCGCCCCTGAACCCCACCACGTTGCTGCACAGGCTGCAGCAGTGAGCATTGCCACCACTTCCCTGGAAAGCTGAGGAGAGGCTTGGCCTGCCAGCAGGGAAAGGGAATGCTTGGGGCAGCCCTGGCTGTTGGTTAAGTAAAAGGACAGAAAAGCCCCAGGTCAGCCTAGAGTGAATTTCCCTCGGCAGCACCGTGTCCTTCACACCTCCAGCTACAAGGCAGGACAAAAGCTCTCCCCCGCGCCAAAAAGAAACCCTAAGAGATGCAGCATTTGTGGCACCTAACCAGAGGCATTTAGCAGCAGATTCTCCGTAGGTTAAGCTAATCCTGTGAACATCTCCAGCTTTACTACAGCAGATCCTCATCCTCCTGTGGTAGCTCAGCTCCAACTCGCTTTACTTCCCTTACTGCCTCTGCCTCACGCTTGCTGCAGGTGAGGCCAGAACCAAGGCTGACAGCATCCCCTTATTCTTCAGTTAAATCCTACCCTGTAAAAAAAAAAAAAAAAATTCAAAATCCTTCTACACTTTCCCAGCTGCTTTCTGCACAGCAGAGCAGACATGTCTAATGCATATGTACATAACTGCCCCCGTTCTCAGTGTTTATCATCTGAGAAGCCTTGCAGAATCGCATTTGTTTAGTCTGGGGTGAGATCCAGATCCAGTTCAGATGTGGAGCTGCATTTCACAACCGGCCTTTACTCCCCCGGCGCACAATGCCAACCCTTCCACCTGAATCAAGAAACCTGCAAAGCTCCGTGGCCCCTGAGATCCAGAGCTCACCTGCTGGGCCGTGAAGGCTGCACCGAGACCTGCTTCTGAAGCAGCCCTGCAGAGCAGAGCTTCCTCCAGATCTCAGACAACGGTGAGAGCTCTCCTGGCCTCACAGGCAACAGTGGGCAAACACACCGGGCGAACGACAGCAGGCAGGAGCAGAAAGGCCAGGAGTGACCTCGGCACTCCGAAAACAGCAGCAGCAGGCAAAGGGAGGGATGCTTGGGAACAGGTAGCCCCCCCAGACACACACAGCCGTGTCCCCCATCCCTGCAAACGCTGCTCTGAAGCCAGGACAGCGATGGGGGTAGGCAGACAGCCCCTGAGCTGGGAAACCTCAGCAGAGGCAGGCAGCTCAGGCTTCTCTTTCCACCTCCCTGGGAAAGGACAATGCAGAGGCTGGGCCCGGCCCAGCCCCGGAGGGTTTCGTCAGCATTGTTTGCAGCAGGGAGCGGGCTGCCGGCCCCACCTGGCGCTTCCCTTTGTGCTGAGCTCTGATCTTCGGGCGTCCGTCGCCGTGGGGAGGGAGCTGCCCGCAGGCTGGGCAGACGGCTCCAACCTACTCGCGCCGGGGTTTTGCGCAGAAGGCAAATCTCAGAGGCTTCAAAGCTTCCACATCAGCAAATTGGCTCGGGAGCGTCTTCCCCTGACGTCTCATCAGAGAAATGCCCGAGTGAGGGAAGTGAGGGGGTGCCCAGCCTCTGGACTGCCCTCAGGAGCAGCTCATGTGCTGCTCCTTTCCTTTCCCCAAGACCCTCGGGCACAGATCCACCTGCCCCTGCCATCTTCACTGCCCCCTCCCCATCCCGGCCAGCGCAGGTGCCGGTGCCCCACAGCAGGTGGGCATGCAAAGCAGTTCCTGTGATGGAAGGGGGCCATTCTCCTGCCTTATCACACCGCCAATTTGTATTTCTGTTACATGACAGCCACAGACAGGTCACGGGGTGAGCTTCCCTCCACGGTCTCCCTCTGAGGGATCGGGCAGCCTGAAGCTGAGCACCTCTGCTCTCTAAGGGACAAAGCCTGTAAATCCCACCTGCAGACATTACACCAGGGCTGCAGGAGCAGCTGCTGGGCTCTGTGGGCTCACCTGCCCTGGGCTCTGAAACCAGGGCAGGCAGAACCACGCTCTGCACCAGCCAGCTGCTCTGCTGAGGACACCTGTACACCTGCAACCATCACCAACCTACGGGAAACACTGGGCCCTCTGTAATCCCCCACATTCCTTCCTGGTATGCATCTTCTTTCCTATCCCTACACAACCCCCACTCATACACACCATTAACAGGTTTACTTGTGGCTTTATGAGCTTTACACACTCAACAAAACATTCCTGTTGCCTTGCAGCTGTGCCAACTCTTTGTAAATCCTTAATACTCTTCCTTCTGAAGCTGGAAGAGAACCAGGCCACCTCTACCAACACTTTTCAAGGCAGTTTTTAGCCTGCAACTCCTTAAAAAGACTTTCCTCCCTCTCCCCCAAACCCCTACCCCTTCTGAGTCATGCTCTGCACAATGCCTGAAGTCAGCACTTCACACAAACCAGCTGAAGCTGGTCTTCGAAAAAAATGCAGACATCCACACAGAGCACAGAACAGCTACCAGCCAGGACCTGCAGCCTTGGCAAAGAGCAGAGCGAGTGACAGCACCAGCTAGAAACGCAGATCAAGAGAGAACACGGAGGAGGAGCAGAGCAGCTCTGCTCCCCACCTCCCCCCAAGGCAAAGATCAGTGTTTGGGACACTCACTAGTCACCTGGGAAACTCGCTGCTGGGAGAGAAAGGCCCAGCTCAGGCCAGTTCTCCCTTTGCCTTCTCCTACAGCCCACAGCTCAGGTAAACAGGTCCTTTGGCCTTGAAGAGCCTGGGCAGGGAATCCCCCCAAACTCCATTTTACACCAACGTTCTGATGGCCAGATGAGATAGAGCCAGCAACCCTCCTACTTCAGCACAGTGCTCAGGGGAAAAGAGCTCCCCAGAGAGGCCAGGAGGTGCCCCAGGAATATCTGACCTCACTCCCAGCTCTCTGGGAGCTTTCTGCATTTCCTCTCCTTTTCCTCCCACCGTCAAGGCAGCTACAAGCCTCACCATTTCCGTGAGCTCCCTGCTTCCTCTCCCCGAGCCATAGCCCTTCACATTGTACCTTTTCCACTCGAGGCCAAACACTTGCCTGCACCTTTCCATGCTCTCAGGTTCAACTGCTCTGCTCTCACAGGGCTTCTCCAGAAAGGCAAAGCTTGCCCTGAGCACCGCGTGGGGTGCTGCAGAAGCAGCCGCACCATTTTGGAAAGCCCCAGCGAAAGTCCTGAGAAGCCGGGGTGCCTTGAGGCAAGGTCCAAAAGGGGTTTTCACAGCTCAGCGTGACTGCCCTGATCCAAAGACAAGGCTGGCCATGGAGTGACGTGCAGCAGGCCCAGAAATTATCTAGGGCAAACGAGAAGCAGATCTCTTCTTAGGGGCTTGTCCTGTTTAACAACCACTGGTATTTTGAGGAAAAGACTAAGCAACACCTTCTTAAGTAATGGTTAAGAAAAACAGAGAGTTGAAATTCAACCTGAGTCAGGAAGGAATGCACTGCAGGCCCCGCTCGAGGGGCTGGAGGACAAGAACTAATCCAGCATCTGCCCTACTCAGCCGCCCCAGACAGTGCTGGTCAGGCTGGGAATGTCCGGAGCGCAGCAGTTCCTCCAGAAAATCAGTGCCAGGAGCTTCAGGAGCCCTGGATAAGCCACCACGTGCATTCCTGAAGAGCCCTGGCTGCTTTTGAACAGCGCCCTGCTAACTCGACTCGCTTCCGCGCACCGCCAGCCACGAGGCCTCACGGCCGGTGCACGGCAGCAGCAGCAGGAGGAGGGGGGTTCTCTGGGGGCTGATCGACCTCAGCCCCACGCAGGGGCCCACCTCCCCTGCACCTCTGTATGCACACGCTGTCTCCCGCTCTGGTGGGACGGGAAGGGGATGGATCCATCAGCAGGACACGTCCAACCCTTCGCTCTCCTGTGTGCTCTCTCCGTGGAGGGCGATGGAATCCCCAGCCAGCCAAGGATCCCTGCCCTCACACCAGCCACTTCACAGGAGAGCCTATCCCAGCAGCACCTGGAACAGTGATCTTTTAGGAGGTAAAGGAGATTAAAGGGACACAGAAGGAGTTGAGCAGTCTCAAGGGCCAGCCAGGAGAGGAGCCGCCCTGCTTCTCCCTTTTGATCTCGGCAGGGAACAGCGCGGAGCTGCCCTGCGCTTTTGATGTGTCACCCTGCAGCTTGTTCCCTCGCAGGAGCTGCCTGTTGCAGCACGACTGCTCCTGGATTTCAGCTGCTGGGGTAACAAAGCTGCAGTTCAGCAGCTTCTCTGCATTTCACAGACTTCAGAGTCTGGGCTGACCCAGGGGTGGAGTGGGACTGGGGAGGCCAAGGCGGGACACCACCCTCAGACCCAGCTCTAACCAAATCCTTGTCACTCACACGGGGAGATGCACAATTGCTACTCCAAACATAAAACAGAACGACTTCAGCTGGCACCAGGAAGCACTCCCTGCCAGGAAGCAGGGCAGGGGATCTGCAGAGCCAAGCCTAGCCTTTGGCCCCCTGTCTAGGAGCTAGGCGAAGGGAGTTTGGTCAGCTGCAGAGGCACTCAAAGCGCATCCTGCCACGGGAGCATGAGCAAGATCCCTCCCGACTTTCCCTGCTTCCCAGCAGCACAGGGAGCTTTGCTGCTCTGCAAACATTACCCCCTAAAATAAAACCTTCTGCCCAGAGCCAGGCTGCCCTGCTGCAGACTCAGGGATGGAGTGGTTTTGTTGCAAGCCAGGATGAAAATGGAGGCAGCTGACGATACGCATTTTATAAACCTGGTCTACAGCTGACCCAGCTCAGAGTGTCTGGCCGAAACAGCCTGGGTCTGCAGATCACTCCCGTGTTCACAGAGCTGAAGAGCTTAGCACAGCAGTGTCACGTCATCCCTCCCTGCGAAATGCAGAGCTCGGGACGACCTGCCCAAGGGGAGCAGCAGCTCACCCAAGTCCCGCTGCCAGCTGGGGGCCAGGCTAAGAAAGGAGCCCACATTTCCCACCCTAGAGCCAAGATCTTTTAGACCTGAGCACCTCCAGCTCTTGTCAAAGCACTGTAAGCATTTCCTGAGCCCACACGAGGACCTCAAGCATTCTTCTTCAAACTCAAGACCCCTTTGGACGCCGGGCCTGGTGGGTGACCCAGCTCTGAGGTAACAAGGACACTCTCACACAACAAAATCCAAGAAACTCAAGCGGGAGCTGATGAGATTTGGTAGCAAGGCTTCTGCCCACGACGCCGCAAGGGAGCTGTGTGCAAAGGCCTGTGGGAAGCCAAACCTCCTGCCCGTGCTAACCCAAGTGAACCTAATGAAGAAGCTGAGGTGCCTGGGATTAAACCCTACACGCTAAGAGAGCGAGCCCGGCGGCAGGCCCAGCCTCCCACACACCACTCATCTGCCTGTAAACTTCTCCACTGGGTCCAGAGAGACCCAAGGAGCCCATCCTCACCCTGCCATCGAAGCGGGGCGTACAACGGGACACAAGCAGGGGAGCACCCCACCTTCCTGTCCCCCTCCGGCCTGCTCTGACCTCCCAAGTGCTCCTCACCTGCAGCTAGGCCAACAGGACCAGCCTTCAGCACGAGTGAACACAAGCCCAGAGCCCAGACTTGCACCCCAGCTTTGCAGTTGCTCTCTCCCCCACAAGCCCCCTCCAACTCCGCCAAAGGGGAGCTGGTTCCTCACACCCCCAGCCAACCCAACAGGTCAAAACTTTGCAAGGGAACAGGCTCACACCCGGTAGGGAACAGACATCATGTGTTTGCTTTGTGGCTGTTCTTTTCTCAGGTTTCCAGTGTGCCAGGAACAGATGCCCACGCTCCACAGGGCTGACACCTCTCCCTTTTCGCCTTTAATCCACAGGCTGCAAAGTTTCAGGAAGAACAAGAACAAACTTGCCCTCAGCTGAGCAAAGGAAATCCAGAGATCTGCAGCTTGTGCCACACCAGCTTGTAGCGACAAGTTGCTGGGTTTCCAGCTAGAGGAAGCTGCTTATGGGAGCAGACGCACTGCTGCCAACTCGCAGCTCCTCAGCTTGATTCCTCCACACCTGGGCTGCTCACACATTCTGGGGAAAGTTGTATCAGACCATTTTTAAACCGTCACCAGTTAGAAATGCTTGAGCAGTGTTTGCAGGGCTGTTGGTAGGTAAGAATGGAAGCAGGCAGCAGGGAGAGGTGTTTACAGTGCTCCTTTGATCGGGCAGCTGTTAAGGTCGAACTGATAAAGCAGCTGCCCTTGCACCATGTTTACGCACTAAATTCTTCGCCACTCAGTGCATTCCTTGTTCTCACCCAGCACAAGAATCCAGGAGGCAGAAAACTGCCCCTTAGCATGAGAGCTAAAGTTAAAAAATAAAGCAATCCTAGAAAAAGGATCTCTCATTGACCCCACCGAAGTCTTACTTCCTACAGAAGCTGGAAGCCATGGCAGAATCACCCAGAAAATGGAACTCGAGCTCTCAGCCCCAGCCTTCACATGGACTTACTCAGGACTGGATGCTTTACCCATTCTGTCTAGATTTTTCCATCCAAGGAAGGAGGATAATTAAGTACAACTTGCTTCACAGCAGTGGTGTGAGACTTAATTAGTCAGAACTCTTTGAAGGTACTGCACCTAATTAACATCTGAAGTGGCTGCAGGACTATTACGGACAATGGCTGAGCTCACAGCTGATGATACAGCTCAGCTCACTGGTATTTCTCATTCTCAAAAGTGCTGTGCAAACACCCAGCCAATATTCCACATCAGAAACCTGCGCAGCGGTGGGTGGGTGGAAACCACGCTCGTTTCAAGGCTGGAAAAACTGAGGCAAGGTCTGATGGGGCCCAGCAACAATCGCAAACCGCAGCGCCTGGGAACTCCCAGTTTGCTGCTGGGGTGGAACAGGGCCCCCCAGCACCTCCAGGGCCCCAAACAGCAGGGGACGTCTGTTTCCCAGCTATGCAGAACAACTGCCACCCAGCTCTGCAAAGCGCTCTGAGAAAAAGGGAGCAGCACTTTTGGCCTGAACCCCCATCTTTACTTTCCTTACGTCCTGCTTTCAGGAGGCCTGTGAACACCTCCTAACCACGCCACAAAGTGCAGAGAGAGCAGAACATACAGCAATAAGTCCTCCAGAGCCTTACAGAAGCACTGCTGTTGAGATCCACAGGCTCTCTCCTGTTGCCGTGCCATGGAGCTGGGTCCCCACCTGTCTCATCTTGTGACAGCTCCCTGGAGAGCAGAAGCAGCAAGCTGAAAAGCAAGGAGAGAGGATTTCTTTATTTATTTTTTTAAACACTGTCTGCTAGAGGACTGACACCGTTTTGATCTATGTTGTATTTCAAGCACTACACAGGGATTTGTGTCGACATCATTTTAAGCTGTGTTTGTGGCAATACCCAAAGGAAGAGGAACACAACACGCTGCTGTGCCAAAGGCAAGCAGAGCCAGTTTTGGAGCTGAGCCCTTCCTGAGACAGTGGGGCATTGACACTAGCAGTTTAACAGTCCAGACCTGAGACAGATAAGAAGTCATCACACTGTTCTTTACACCCTGGGCTGGTTTGCAGGTCTGTACACAGCCAGCATATAAAGGCTGTAAAAAAGAAATGGGGGGGGGGGGGGGGGGGGACA
>VXAV01001874.1:34793-48836 GCA_013399715.1 Alectura lathami
CCTTTTTTTTTTTTTTTGAAAGCTAATTATGTTTACAACATGTCATCACTACTTAAGACTAAAATGTGTGTTTGAAAAACACATCTAGACAGAATTAATTAAAGTCTACTACTGTTGTATTTTGCACAGCTTGAGGAGATAACAGGAGCGGACAGACAATCTATAGTACTTGAGTTGTCATGCAAAACAAAAAGGAATAAAAAAAAAGCTTATTATATGATCTAGTGAATAAGCATACATAAGACTTTTGGAATAAATGACAGCTGCAAATTTTAGTAACATTGTCAATCTGAAAAATAATTACTTCAAATTGAACAAAAAAACCAACAAAGAACTACAATTACTGTCCCCATAAGTTTATCTTTTGACTTAAACTAAAGGGTCAAAGTGCATGTAAGGAAACCAGTCAGAGTAGTTTAACACATGAATTTAAGATTCAGCACAGACATTTTATAGACACCCAGGTGTACCTGCTGTAAACATTTCTTTGTATTTATAACTAATCAAATGCAAGTGTATTTCTTAAGGTTGTTTTTGTGTAATTTCAGTTTGATCTGCAAGTCAAGACCCAGAGATAAAGTTGTTCCTAAGTGGTATGAGAAGCCATACGAATGGAATCAAGTGAGTGTAGAAAGATAATTAAAAAATACAAATACATATATGAAAATGAATAGAGTATCCTGGTGCATTAGTTGAGTGGTCAAAAGTAGAATTTCGGTTGGAAGGATGCCTCTTTCGAGGCTGAGGAAAAAAAAAATTGAACTTGAAGATGCTGAAAGCACTGTAGACTCAGATTACAGGCATACTGTTATGCATGCACAGGTTTCTATTGATGCTGTATTTTTGTAGAGTCTTCATTCTAGTTTTACATACACGAATACTTAGCCTTTTCGAACAGAATGCTTCAATTTGAGTTGAGGTTGCAGAGGCAGCTTTACCTTTTGAAAGGTAAAATTCTTCTTCCTATTAAGCAGCCATAGCACTAAAAAGAAGCATGTATGTTTAGGATTTATATGGATGCAGCCCATTTTAGTTTTGTTTTGGGTTGCTGGTTTTTCCAGGTGATTTTTTTTTCCCTCTTAAGCTGACAGAATTGTGACTTGTTCTAGAGTCAGTGTGATGGGATCAGAAGGCAGTTCTCTCAAAATCTGAATGGGTTCAAGCTTAAAAGTACGCCTTCCTACTCTGTTAGAAATCTCATCTTTCCTCTAAAAAGGGCTGTGCAGACCACTAGATTTCCTATGTGCTTGTCATGATGAACAAGTGCATTTTCTTAACTAGAAGGAAGTGAGGAACTGTAGAGTGCAGGAGGAAGATTTCCATATGCACCCTCTCTGTCCCTCTCCCACCCCAAGGTATATGAATGAGGGATTTAGGTTTCCTTTGGAAAGGTTGACAACAGCGGGTGAGCACCAAGGGCACATGGTTTTAGTAGGCATTCACTGAGGGGTTAGTGTATGTCTTGATAAAGTGCCTTAAGCCAAGGTGTTTGTGGTTTCGTATTTCAAATTTGCTTTTCCTTGATACCATCAAGGTAATTCCTTATTCAGCTGTATTAGTGTTTAGCTTGTTGCAAGTTAATGTATAAACCTTGTATCAGGATTTCCCCCACTGCATATCAAGTGTCAAGAGTCTCAGGACATTCCTTATGTCGTCACATCAATACTACCTATAGTGCCTTGGAACTGACTGTGGGATAGTATTCAGACCCAGGCAGATCAGAAGTAGGGCATTGTACAGTAATAGCTCATGCTGAAATACGCAGCATATTGAAATGCCTGTATGACTAGAAACAATCAAAGCTCTTCAGAAGTGAAACAAGAAAATATTTTCCTTATGTTATATAGGAAAGCATTTGTAAGACTGAATTCTAACTTTAATCTGTTGTCTTTTGATTAGGTGGATCCACAGCGTATCATTAACCAGTCTGAAAAGCAGCATGGAATAGAAGATGGTCTTTATCAGCTACATAAGCTTGTTGTCCTGAATGTTTAAGTATTGCTAGAAGTCTTTCAGAGGAAGAAGTATTACAAATAGTTTAAAAATGTTCTGTCTTCTGTATAACTCTTGGACATCTGTTTCACAAGACTGTTCCTTAATATTAGTGTTAAGGGTACTAAAACATAGCTTGGTGCATGTTTATTTTCTAAAAGCAAAGGTATGCTGACCTGTAGCAGATGAGTTTATTCATAAAGCAGGATGCAGTTTTCAGTTCAATGTTGAGCAGGTTTATCACAGTGGACACGAAAGATGAAGCAAGTCTAGGTTTAGTTGTTCATTTTTTGTCTGAAACCTCATGAACCCTGGGTCTTGATTTTTTTTTGTCTTGCAACTGCAAGTTGCATTTTCTTATTTTTTGTCATTTGTTTTTGATTTAAAAAAAAAAAAACAACAAAACTGATAACTAGAGGTCAAAGGAAACGGAAGATTTAGATTGTGTTCTGGTCCAAAATGTAACTTAATATAGGTACAATTTTTCAACCTAATCTATGGATCTTTTTCCTGTACGGCAGAAGAATGCTTTTGAATTACTGGTTGCACCTTTGTTTCATCCTTTCTGCTTATTTTTCTGATTCATGAGATCTTTCGCTCTGAAAATGAGGTCAGTGGTTTCAGAATAAAATGTAGAAATGAAATAATATGGGTTTGTCTCTTCTATTGTGCTGTCATGCTTAATAAAAGCTGAATTTAGTTATTAATGGTGTGTGATTGCCTTCCTGAAATACATGAGTACAAAAACGGTATTTGAAAGAACATTAATCATTGCTGTCTTGATGACTTGAAGATCATTTAAATCCAGTTTTCTTCTGAGAAACAGACATAATGGTCACTGTTTCAAAAAAGGCAAGCAGATTTGGGGAAAATGAGGTAATGCTTAAGCTATGAATTTATTTCAGATTTGGAGTAAAAAGGGGCAGCTGTATGTTAGGCATTTTCAGTAGTTTATTGAAAGTATTACTTTCTCAGATCCATTGTGGTAATACGTATGGATGATAAAACATCATAGATGGGTTTAATGCAAGGAAATTGATTCTGAGGTGGTGTAGACAATATTTCTTAGCTGATTGTTGTATGACACAAGCAGAATGTCAAATCTTAGCCTAGTGGTGGGAATTTCTGTAGGAAAAGGTAACTTTGCAATACCAAAATGTATGATATAAATAATGTAATTTTTTCTAATTCTTCATAAGGAATACTGAAGTTTAGTGTTGCCAGGAGGAACAGTATGTATTTTTATATTCTGACTTTTTTCTTGTTAAATCTGTTGATAATGTGTTTTACTGTCATTGTCTGTTCATGTGTATGTGCTGCCATCTGCTGGGGAAAATAGTGTGCGTGTTGTTGCCCTTTTGAGCTTCCACTTGTGATGTAATGCCATCAGTGAAAAGGAGGTACTCTGTAAAGGCTCATCCGTCGCCGATGCTCTTGAACATCTTTATTGATGACTTAGACTGTGGGATCGAGTGCACCCTCAGCAAGTTTGCTGATGACACCAAGCTGAGTGTGCAGTTGATACCCCTGAGGGAAGGGATGCCATCCAGAGGGACCTGGACAGGCTGGGAAAGTGGGCCCACAAGAACCTGATGAGGTTCAACAAGGCCAGGTGCAAGGTGTTGCACTTGGGTCGGGGCAATCCCAGGTGTGTGTACAGACTGGGAGAAGAACTCCTTGAGAGCAGCCCTGCGGAGAAGGACTTGGGTGTTGTGATGACGAAAAGCTGGCCAGGAGCCGGCAGTGCGCTCTTGCAGCCAGGAAGGCCAATGGCATCCTGGGCTGCATCAAGAGAGGGGTGGCCAGCAGGGAGAGGGAGGTGATCGTCCCCCTCTGCTCTGCCCTTGTGAGGCCTCACCTGGAGTGCTGTGTCCAGGCCTGGGGCCCCCAGTACAGAGGGGATGTGGAGCTGTTGGAGCGGGTCCAGAGGAGGGCCACCAAAATGATCAGAGGGCTGGAGCACCTCTCCTGTGAGGAAAGGTTGAGGGAGTTGGGATTGTTCAGCTTGGAAAAGAGAAGGCTCTGGGGAGACCTCATTGCGGCCTTCCAATACTTGAAAGGAGCTGACAGGCAGGAGGGGGACCGACTTTTTACACAGGTGGATAATGGTAGGACAAGGGGGAATGGGCTGAAACTGAGAGAGGGGAGGTTTAGGTTGGACATCAGGAAGAAATTCTTCCCTGAGAGAGTGGTGAGGCGCTGGCACAGGCTGCCCAGAGAAGCTGTGGCTGCCCCATCCCTGGCTGTGTTCAAGGCCAGGCTGGATGGGTTCCTGGGCAGTTTGATCCAGTGAGCTAGTGGCTGGCAGCCCTGTCCACAGCAGGGGCGTTGGAGCTAGATGATCTCTGAGGTCCCTTCCAACCCAAGCCATTCTATGATTCTATGGGGAGCTGTATCCTCGCAATCTTGACAACACAGGTTTCCACCCTATAGCCCAAAGACATTCCATTGGTTAAGGGAGAAAACATAGCAGAAGCCTAAGAGTAAAGAGCTCAGAAGTCGGAACGGTACAGGAGAATGATGATGTAAAGATCGTATTTCTGACTTGTCAGTTTCAGTGCATTAACTCGAATTCATTAATACTTAGGCCATTGAGCAAGCATCAGGTAAATGGGTGCGGTTTGTCAAGCAGTCAAATAAACAGGGCCACTATTCACAGCACTTAAAGTTAAGCTTTGATACGAACTGCTGGACAGATGGAGAAGTAATTCCCTTTCTGGCACCTATCAGTAAATACAAGCTACACATACCCAGAAAGAAAACATTATAGCACAATACAATGTCTCTCGGTATAACTTACCTGAATGTTTTGAGAATTCGTGTGCTGTAGATGATGTAATAACGTTCCTGTGCTCCAGCCCACTAATGCACCTAGAAATGCCAGACAGAAATTCAAGAGACATCTTCAGAATGGAACTTGGAGACCCTGTCCCTGTCCACGGCAGAGGGGTTGGAACTAGATGATCTTTGCGGTCCCTTCCACCCCAAGCCATTCTGTGATTCATCACCCTCAAATGTATATTCATTTTGTTGCAGTGAGGGAGGTTCTAATTTCTTTTAAGTTCTCTCTCGCATCCTGCGTGTCTTTAAGAGGATGGCTGGTTACTCGGAGAGGTGCTTCCTCACAGGCACTGTTCTCAAGGAGTTGCTCCTTAAGGGCAGCTTGTAGGTGTTTCACTTGGCTTTTTCCTGTCTTCGGTTGGTCTTTTAATTTGACCACTTGTTCCTGCAGGGTTTGAACCAAGGTTTGGTGGGGTTTAATGATCTGCGACTCAGCAGCATGGTGCTGCTGTTCTGCTTCTACAGCCGCTGCTAAATTTGCACCTAGCACAGCACAAGTAATCTGTTTTCCTTTTCCAGTTCGAGCTTTTGCATCCTTTCTCAGAGCTATCAATCGATCTACAATGCTTTGCAAATTATGCCAATTATTCCATGCCCAATCCATACCAGGAACAGTCGCGCTTTATATTTTTCCAAAAAGTTAAACAGAACTTCTTTGCCCTCTAAGGCATTTCTTTCATTACTCATGTCTCTGATAAAGTTGGGGGGAAATGAGGTTTGTCTCCTTTACTCTTTTTTTTTTTTTTTTCTTGTTCCAGGAAAGCACACCCTACCCCCTGCAAATTCCTCATAAACCAGAAAAGGCAAAAGGGAAGTGGGGGAGGGTGATTACATCTCAGAAAAGAAGACATAGGTTTGCTACCTCATGCTCTCTAAAGCAGCAATTACCTTATCGCTTATCCTACAGAAGATAGGGAGGTGGTGTCGTAAAGTTTCAAACAGAAACCACAAAATCCACCCCCCTTACCACAACATGTGGTAACTTAACACATTTGTGTTTCTTACCACAAATATATACTGTGCCCCTTTACGTCCCTGAGAGGTCTCACGTGTTCTACTGCTTTCACTTAGTCAGCTGTCAAGGATGACACTTCCATCTCAAGGTATCCTGCTGACTACGCCAATTAAAATGTCCCGATCTGGAATTGGGGGAGGTTTCTTTTCCATCCCAAGAGATGAAATTAAGACACAAACGAGGTCAAGCGCAGTGCAACTAAACTTGGAATTATCATCAAAGAATTGAGAGAGAGAATAGCGATAGGACAGGGTGAAAAGGAAAGGTCATTACGTTTCATGGTGGGCTCTCCCTTTGCTTCCTTTGGTGGGAGGCCCTGGTGGCTGTATCTCGTGTGGGGATGAGCTCTTGGCTCCTCCTTGAGCTTGCGGGCACCCTGGGCCTGGTGCCCGGTACAGGGGTGTGCCAGTGCTCGCTGCAGGGCCCGCCGCCGTGGTGCTGAGCTGGCAGCAGCACCCCACATGACCCACGACCCTTTGAAGGGCTGCGGCCTTCGCTCTGTCCCCATAATACTCTGTGCATTTTTAGAACTTCTTTAGAACCAATTTCTGTGGAACTGGGACCTCATCATCCATCTACTGACTCACTTGTTTGCATTGAGTCGTTCTGCTCTGGACTTCAGATCCAGCAATATCATTCAGAGTGCTGCATTACAACAGAAAGTGGTTATCACGTGTATGCAGCTAACAGTATACAGTTCTGATTTTTAAACAGAACATATTTTTATGTGGAAGAAGAAGACAACTCATTAAATAAGGCTGTGTGTTTTTTTTTAATTGGAAAAAATAAAAATCACCATTTTTAGTTGCCAGAAGTGTTTTCAGAAGATGGTTATTTTATAGAACAAGATTTTAAATTCTAAACTCTAGTAATCATACTTGAATTTCAGTTCTGTTTAAAGCAAGATGCATTATCTTATTTCTTTCTCAGTCAGAGCTTTAAATCTTTTGAATTGGGTCTCTCTGATCAGAGAAGTGAAAGAGAATGTTACATAACATATATAACAGCATTCACAGTTTTATGGTTCCTTTTACTTAGGTCTGACTGCCTGCTGGACAGGCAAAATCATATTCACCAGGGAGTCATATGTCCTTTCTAGGAGGAGTCCTGCAGAATCTAAATGGTCTTACAGCAGAGTTCAAAACTAATGATCCTCTTCATACGATCTCTCCTGAGTAGCACTGTAAAGGGAAAAACACAACAATTAAAAATACCCTGAGATCTGTGATAGAAACAGAGGAATAAAATGCAGTGCGTTGCTTTCTGACTGACATAAATTAGAATTAGCTGCAGACATGATATGTGATGTGTTCTTTGAAGGAAACTAACTATCTTACAGATTAGACTCAGTGGGTAATGTAACTTATTGTCAGGTGAAAAAGTAAAGTAGCTGTTGTATGTAATGATTTTATATAGATTTCAATAACGTGGCAAACCTTGTTAGGTTGAACAGCTTCAGGACTTCTCCCTTCAAGGTTAAAAGTAAGTATAATTGGAGAAGGTAGTACTGTAATACAGTAATGTCTCTGGCTATAGACCTGATTCCAGTTAATTTTGTGCC
The DNA here is from genome assembly GCA_013399715.1 of Alectura lathami. Lineage (NCBI taxonomy): Eukaryota > Metazoa > Chordata > Aves > Galliformes > Megapodiidae > Alectura > Alectura lathami. The sequence goes on from VXAV01001874.1 coordinate 42,203, forward strand.
TTTCAGAGGTTACTTTCATTAAAAAAAAAAAAAAAAAAGGTAATACATGCCGTGTTGAGATTCCTCTGATCCCGTGTCTGTGGTGTATAAGACTGGCTGTCAGTACATTTTTTTCTGTTCCAGTTCCAGTCTATAATACAAACATCTTGCAGATTTCTCTCTGTGTATGTTCAAGATAGCAAGTTCAACTCAAAATTCTTTATGCTTCTGGAAGCACTCACTGATAATGGGATTATTATTGTCATATTAAAACGTAAGCTTTTGTCTTCATTTTACTGCTGCAAGATTTCAAGCTATTGCTTTTCAATTTGTTTGAACCGAGATAGTCATTTTTTTTTTCTGCTCCATCAATGTTATCTATTATGACTGCTTCAAAATGATAAATCTAGTTATTAATTTAGATCTTATAGCATGCTATTTTTTTTTCTCTTTTATCTCATGCTAAGTATTGATGTGCGGTCAACTTTAGCTTGCTGTCCTTTTTGGTAAACTTTCTCTATTTGGAATCATTTCAACAGCTTGTTCTATTAAATCTGAAGTAGTTCATGTCTGAAGTAAAAAACAAACAAAAAAAAAACCACTCCTGCAAAGCTCTAAGGTGGAGAAAAGTAAAATGGCTATAGACTACAGTATATTTTTTCTATGGTATTTCTTTTGTTCTTTATAGTTATTCTAAGCACACATCATAGAATATGCACCGCTGCTTAATTCACGTAACAGGACAGAAGAATTGGCTAAAATTGCTAAGTATCCCGAGGTACTGGACGTGGTCTTCAGTTCTTATTCTGTTTTATTTAGTGTGCTGAGAGTGAATAGGGGATGTGTTGCATAGTTTTGTTTTTGTGCATTAGTGTCTTACGGAATTGGAATCAAAAGGAACTTTGGGGCTAGGGACGGTGTTAGTCCTGGCAGGCGTTTACAGAAGAATGACCCTTGACATGGTCTGTAGCAGTTATACAGAAGGAAGCTAAGGGAAAATTGCCTAGGGTGTGCGCTATAAAGGAGTGGCTGCAATGCGGCTTTGTGTTTCAGTGTCAATAATAAGGATGTGAGGCAGGAATTTCCTTGATTCAGGCAGAGATGGTCCAGATTCCTGTGTGCTGCCCCATGAGGTCCTGGTTCCCACGTTATCGGGTGAAAGAATGTGGATGTCCACTGACAAGCAATCCAGCCTGTTACGTCAGTGTAGTTCTGAGTTATGTCAGTAGCTAGTTAAGCACCAACTAATGATTTAGAAGAAAAAAAAAAAACAAAACACAACCTCTAACTAGACACATTCATTATTAAGGACTGTAGCAATCACCCTAACAGTTGCAATTAAACATTACATTACTTTTAAGAGCTCCAGCCAATCTAGAACCCAGCTAGCTGTTAAAGTACAAACTGCCAGCAAACCAGTACATCAGTTACAGCACGCTCCACGACCTCAGTGGGGCTGATTACATGCATGTGCCTTGACTCACTCCGGCATTTGTTTCCTTTTCATAGTTACATGCTTGAATGATTTTTATTATTATTTTTTCTAAAGACTTTAAAAAAAAAAAAAAAGTCAGTAGTTCAGTAGTTTATCTTGCCATCAGACTATGGGATTCTGCTGTCGCGAGGCCTCTGACTCGTGCTGCACGGTGCTCGTGTATGAGGTTTTCTCTCTTCCAGCTGTATTTTAGTTCTTGGTGCCAAACCGTTTACGTTACTTTGCCTGAATCTATATACAGCCTGCACCTTTGCCAGTGCCGCTAGATTATGCTCTTGAGTTCTAGGATCTGTTGCAAACTCAGACCTAGAAACTTCTCCTTCCTGAGTTGTTTGAGCGCTGCTCTAGACTTGCCGTGTCTGACTGGTGTGCTTTGCATCATCAGTGGGCACAGCAGCCAGCGCTGTCCCCAGTCCTCACATCCCTGACCAGTTTTCCATTGTTTAGGAATGAGGGTCATCAGACTGACCCTTACGCTTCCAGCATACAAATGTCCTATTGAACTGGTGTTGTAAGGCTCGTGGCCGAGGAAGGATGAGAGTACCAATGAAAGGGGAAAAGGGAGTGTTCATAGTGTAGTGAGTCAGCCAGAGTCCTGCTTTTTGACTAATGGAAAAGAATTATCTTGGCTATGGTCTAAAAATGTGTTGAGATTTTAAGAGTCTCATTATTTTTGAGATGTGATGTCATTAAATATTAACGTGACTGTTGTGAACCAATACAATGCAGCTTAACCAGAGCTTCCAGGGTGACTGCAGGAAGACTGTTTACACAAAGCACTTACTGAGATGCAACAAAAACTGACCGCTTGAAACAACCAAAACACTGTGATTTTAATACTTATATTTTTCTCAGAACCAAAGACAAATTCACGTGAATGTTATTGTGTAGTAGTTTGGGGAATTCATGTATTTATGCTAAATGAAATCAGAAGCAAATACTGCAGTTATCATACAATTCTCTAATGATTGTACAATTTCAGTGGCCTTTTCTCAGGGTAGAAAGCTGAAGCTAACTGGAAGTGCAAGAAAAAAAGTTGTGATGCTTTTCCCCTTGAAAATATCACATCTTCCCTTAGCAATGGAAAAAATGCCAATGTCACATCAGCCTGGTCCTGAAAATATTGCAGTCACAGCATGAGACCACAGGCAAAGTGATACACAAATGTTTAGGCAAGACCATAGATTTCAGCTCACCATTAATCACTAAAACCCTTTGTGATTGGTAGGTGTTGCAGCACAGGACCATTTGTACTGATGACTGATGTCATTCTGAATATGAAATGTATGAAAGCCCTCTGTATAGAAATAAAACATTCAGCTAACTGGAAGATGTGTAATTTGTATTAACATCATAAAACAGATTTTTACAATGCTTGTGTAGGTGAGATGTATGCTACTAAATACATTTTTCAAACCTTTTTTGCAGGCATTTTGAGCTTCGGCCTCTGTTATAGGGAAAATAGGCAACAGTAATAGGCTGAATAGGCTGAAATGGAAGAAGCAGCAACTATTTAAGCTTCTTTAGAGTCACTAGACTGTCCTTAGGATTACAAGCTATAGAAGACAGAAACTAGTGTTGTCTCTGTTTTCATCCTAAAATAGTGACTGTTCCATTATTAGTATGCATTAAATCCCAAATATCCAAAAATATCCAGGATTATACTCTGTGCATGTATTTAAAATGTTTGGATACAATCTTCTGTTGTTTTGAGATGATAATGTTTCTCTCACTACAAATAAAATATTGGTTCTTCACTGTATTACAACTTAGACTGTCATTTTTCAGCTAAACGAACATTTACAGACAGATTTTAATAGCAGTGCTAAGTTAGCTTACTTGTGTTTCCATTCAGCACCAAAAAAAATCATCTCCAACATAAAAAACAATCATCACCTGTTTGAAGGAACTGAAATAACCAATAGAGAATAAATAATACAAGTAATATGGTGCTATGCGTTACGTTTTGGGCTTTTCGTTAGTAGGTCTCCAAGTTCCATTCTGAAGATGTCTCTTGAATTTCTGTCTGGCATTTCTAGGTGCATTAGTGGGTTGGAGCACAGGAACGTTATTACATCATCTACAGCACACGAATTCTCAAAACATTCAGGTAAGTTATACCGAGAGACATTGTATTGTGCTATAATGTTTTCTTTCTGGGTATGTGTAGCTTGTATTTACTGATAGGTGCCAGAAAGGGAATTACTTCTCCATCTGTCCAGCAGTTCGTATCAAAGCTTAACTTTAAGTGCTGTGAATAGTGGCCCTGTTTATTTGACTGCTTGACAAACCTCACCCATTTACTTAGGCTGTTGAGCAAGCATCAGGTATTAATGAATTTGAGTTAATGCACTGAAGCTGACAAGTCAGAAATACGATCTTTACATCATCATTCTCCTGTACTGTTCCGACTTCTGAGCTCTTTACTCTTAGGCTTCTGCTATGTTTTCTCCCTTAACCAATGGAATGTCTTTGGGCTATAGGGTGGAAACCTGTGTTGTCAAGATTGCGAGGATACAGCTCCCCATAGAATCATAGAATGGCTTGGGTTGGAAGGGACCTCAGGGATCATCTAGCTCCAACCCCCCTGCCGTGGACAGGGCTGCCAGCCACTAGCTCACTGGATCAAACTGCCCAGGAGCCCATCCAGCCTGGCCTTGAACACAGCCAGGGATGGGGCAGCCACAGCTTCTCTGGGCAGCCTGTGCCAGCGCCTCACCACTCTCTCAGTGAAGAATTTCTTCCTGATGTCCAACCTAAACCTCCCCTCTCTCAGTTTCAGCCCATTCCCCCTTGTCCTACCATTATCCACCTGTGTAAAAAGTCGGTCCCCCTCCTGCCTGTCAGCTCCTTTCAAGTATTGGAAGGCCGCAATGAGGTCTCCCCAGAGCCTTCTCTTTTCCAAGCTGAACAATCCCAACTCCCTCAACCTTTCCTCACAGGAGAGGTGCTCCAGCCCTCTGATCATTTTGGTGGCCCTCCTCTGGACCCGCTCCAACAGCTCCACATCCCCTCTGTACTGGGGGCCCCAGGCCTGGACACAGCACTCCAGGTGAGGCCTCACAAGGGCAGAGCAGAGGGGGACGATCACCTCCCTCTCCCTGCTGGCCACCCCTCTCTTGATGCAGCCCAGGATGCCATTGGCCTTCCTGGCTGCAAGAGCACACTGCCGGCTCCTGGCCAGCTTTTCGTCATCACAACACCGAAGTCCTTCTCCGCAGGGCTGCTCTCAAGGAGTTCTTTTCCCAGTCTGTATGCAGACTTGAAATATTTCCTTGAAAACAACTTCAGCCTCCTCATTCTTGATCTCTCACATCTGATCCTGAAAGGAACTACTACATACCTTCCAAACACGAGTCTTAGAACTTAAAACAGCATGTGAACTAGACACCAATACAGGACTTGAAGCAGATAATTTTGTTTTATGCCAGAGTTTTACCTGCTCTGCTTCCCATAATTAACCTCTTCATCTTCCGCAGTCTGTAAGCTACACGTCTCTAGCTTTTCCTGTAAGATACCTCTGTTATCACCTTTAATCACACCTCCCCAGCTCCTTTACGTGTGAAAGTGCCCTCTACTTCAGGTAGCAGCTATTTTTACCTGGACACTAAACCCTAAAAACTTGGCCCCAACTCATATTTAGCTTTGAAGCATAGTATTTCAACTTCAGAGTTGAGGAAGGGCTTGTATGTCTGAAAGATTAGGAAGACTGTTACAGGAGGTTGTAGGAAAACCTGAGAAACACCTAGAGCATTGTTGGTCACCGGTGAAATGTAAACTGGAGCTCATTTAAGTCTATAATATGGAATTGGATGGACATCAATTTTCTGATCCCTGTATTGGTAATTCACCCCTTTTGCTGTTACAACATTCATTACAAATAACAGCTCTATCTCCACCAGTTCTGCTTTGTAAGTGTTAAGGAATGGCGGAACTGCTGGGCCAGAAGACACCGTCGTTTTCCAGAGTCATACAAAGTCCAGCATTGTTCCGTCTATTTTGATGACGCTAGCGATTCTACTACAGCATTACTGTTGCCAGATCTATTGTTGATAATGCTGCTTCTGCTTCTCATGGAGCACTGAAATTAGGTAGATGAGTATATCTTGTCACTGTTCCCTAAATCTTGTGTGCATCAGCAAACGAAGTATCCCTACAGCATGGAAAAGGCACACTCAACAATCATGATCTTCAGCTCCTGGCGATAACCCTTCTCTGCAGCTATGGCTAATGACAGCAGAGAGGTGACCATCAGCACAAAACAGACATTCAGAGCCGTTAGCTTCTGAGGTTGTAGCTATACGGCTTCATCCTCTTTGCTCTTTTTGTTTCTAAAAAGCTCCAGCTATGCAGAAAGAGATGGTATCTTCATACAAGCAGTCATCTTTGTTGACTGTTAGCTTGTTTTTCCCCCAGCACTTTTGGAGGATTGCTGAGAAACAGGAGCTGTAGTTGCATGCTGAATCCGGCTGCATCAAGAATCATCTGGTCACAGGTTTCCAGGAGATACCAGTCCCTTAGGGTGAATGTCCTCAAAGGGCCACGAGTTCAGATGAAGGAGTTTGTGGGCTGCTGTTACTGGGGTATGGCTCAACACAGAACTGCACAAGAGGAATCCATAGGACTGCTTGATTTAAGAGATCAATCTGAATAGGTTGTGGTTTTGCAGATTTCTGCTGTTGTTTTTTCTGCTGTTTTCATCTTTGTACAGAGTGACCATTCCACCACAACCCTGATCTTTAACAAAGTTGGCAGCAAGCGCTATTGTCCCAGACTCTCCCCGTTTGACCTGGATCTTGATGTACAGCCTGGAGGTGGAGGTTCTTTCCTCTCCTGGAAAAACAAACAAACAACTTAAATGGAAGCAAAGGGTCCAGGTTAGGAAGCTGGAATCGAGGATGTGTGGGTGCCTGTACTGACTGCTTCTGGAAACGGTCGCCAGGAACGCCTCCCGTCACGCACCAGTAACGCACAGGATGCTCCCCTTCTCCTTTCCCAGGAGCTTTCTGGACAAATCAGGGGAAAGCTCTAGGTCTCCTCGCTGCGCGGTGACCCCGACCCAGCTCCGCTCCTCCGCGGCCACCACCCCGCCCCTCCCTCGCGGCCCCTGGGCGCTGCCCGCAGCGGCACAAAGTGCAGGGGGCGGGGCGGCTGCGGCGG
>VXAV01001874.1:75299-117693 GCA_013399715.1 Alectura lathami
TTTTTTTTTTTTTTTTCTTATGGAAAATACTGGTAGGTGAAGATTAGGAAAGAAGAGAATTCTCTGCATGAATCCATTGAAGACTATGACCAAGCCATAAAAATGCTGTAGTCTACCCTAGACATTTCCATACTAAAAGAATATATATAGAAAGTAATAAGGGAGGCAGAATCCTAACCCTACTGATGTCAGCAAAGATCTTGTCACTGATCTTAGTGGTAAAGCTAATTTTGAAAATAAATGGTACCTACAGCCTCTTCCTTTACAGTACTACTTCTACCAGTGTTTGAGGTGCATTTTATAAATACATCCAAAACAGAGGATTATTTTGAGAACTAGTCATAAACTATTTTAAAATCTTAACCCCTTTAACTCAGTTCTTTTTGTTCCTTGCTGCTCGATTAAGACATTATCCCCCAACTTATGTATGCTCCCTTATGCAAGGAACATGCAACTTTGAATTGGATAGGGGAGCAGCATTCTGCAGGAATGCATGTGTTTCTGTGCTTGTATGCAGTGAAATCATAATCCTGACACTTTGGGAGATGACATCATGCTGAGTCACTCTCCAGGCTTGAGCACTGAGTGCACATGTGCACCGTATGATGATGATTATTATTTTTTTTAACTCAAATTGAAAGAAATTTGATCTTAATTTCATGCTCAATAGCTTCCAACCAGTAGGAGCTCTGAGACAGACATATCAGAGTACCTGCTGTCATAAGTGGTGTGGCTGGAAGTTTCACTTAACTGTGCTTAGAAACACTTTCAGTCTCTGAGTTTTCAGTTGTTTGCTAAAGCCCTTACTCTGAAAAGTGAGAGGAGAGTGGTTACTTGTTTTTTCAGTGAGGATGGCAAGACTTCAGTCTTCTTGCACAGAGGATCATTTGACTGGGAACCAGATAAACATTCTGGCTGACTTACAGCCTAGGTGTGTGGGTTAAAACTTAATTTGAGAAAGCTGAATTGCTCAGGTGAGGGCTGGGTGCTACTACATTTTAGGTCCCGCTGGCACAAGGTATTCCTGCATCTTCACATGCTGCCCTCTGTAATATGTTACACAGTGTTGTGAGGTAGTGCTGGCAGCTCCCCTGTATGACTTGAAAAACAAATAACTTTTGCAATTTCTTTGAGTTAAGCAGGGTCGGTTTCCTCATTTGACTCACTGTACAGACTCACAAACAATTGTGTTGGCACAAATAAGGGAGCAGCATGCTACATTGCCTGGGCAGGAATGAGTGGTAGAGACCAGGAGAAGAAGAAAGCATGGAACTATGTTGTCTGAGGCAATATCTTCAGCTAAGCATATCACCAAACAATAGCCTCCCAAGAGACAGAAGCTCTCCTGAAGCTGGCGTGGTTATTTTAGGATTCTCTTTCAACATGAAGAAGCAAGGAATGTGCCCCCAGACACGTGCAGAGCTGGTAGGACTGAGTAAGGCACGCAAGGTTTTAGCACCGGTTACCTTTAGCACAGGTGCCAATTGCTAGGGTTACCTGTGCAGAGCAGTGATCTCAGCCGTGTCAAGCTCTAAAAGTGTGCCAAGGCAGTTAGTATCCTCTGAGCTTGTTGCATGTACATGGGGCTCTTCCAGCAGACAGCTCCAGTGTTGTCAGTGCTTGGGAGGGTTTTTTTTGTAATAAAGGGCATGCCTAGACAGAAGTAAACCTGGGGCATTCCTCCTTCCAACATCACATCTGTTTCTTGCAAACTTTCACAATCCTGCTTTATAAATCTCTAATTGAAATAACGACGTGCTTTGCGGCTGCATCAGCAACCTGCAGTGAAACAGTGCCAGTATGTAAAATTGTGAATGGCTTCTCTCTGTGTTCTCCACATTTCACAGAACATGTCTTTACAGCCTTTTCATTTCTTTATTGTTGTGTTTGAGCAATTTGTACACATGAATACATGAATTGGCTGTCCTTTTTTTTTTTTTTTTTATTGCCTTTTTTTCCCTAGTTGTATTGATGCAGCCACCCTGCAGACTGTTACACACCTGCTTTATTATCAAATGACCAGTACTACTGCGGACCCTCTGCATTCAAAACTGGTTCTATGGCCAATTTTAACAAAATCAGGGCTAATGGAGCTGTTTGAAAATCAGTGGAAAGAGAGGACTGTCCACAGGCAGCACTGTGCTTTGTTTTGAGCCCTAAGTACACAGTCTGTATAGGAGCATGGGCATTGGGAATGCTGGCAGAAGGCAGCATTTCAAAATATTCTGGTCTTCAGTCTTCCTCTGCTAATTACTCAATATCTTTGTGTTCTGAAGTAGGCTGCAGCTTACTTACTCCATTAGGGAACTTTTGTCTGCATACTCTAAAAATCGGGGTGTTTTGTTGTGTGCTTATTTTGGTTTCTTTGCTTTGGAAGAAAGTTTTATTTGCCTGTCCCTTTTTTTTTTTTTTTTNNNTCCTGTCCCTTTTTTTTTTTTTTTTTTTTTCCCTTTGTCTTTTTAAACTCGCAATCTTCATGGGACAGTAACCATTTCTTTAATCTTTTGTCTGCATTCAATTAGTTTCCATAATTTCTCCAAACAATTTTCTAACTTGATCCTAAGGTTTTTTATTAAACTACCACCATATTTTTCCTTTGCTAACAAAGGATTTGATTGCTTTTCAGATGCTGAGTGAGAATCTAAGAGGAGAAATGACTGTTGTACCCACAGGAGCCAAGATCTCTCTGAGAGATAGCAAGTTTATTCAAGTGATTGCCAGATCTCTAAGTATCAGTTGCAAGGAGGTATATATTGAAATTCTTAAAACCAAACTCATGTAAATCTGTAAACCCAGTTAAATGAACCCAGCTTAAAGATGAACAACAAAGCTGAAAGAAAATTTAGATTTTGGAGCATTTATATTACTTCTCTTAGTACTGAGTGCCCAGCTAACCAGCTGGGGTAGGGAGAAAGGACACAATGACACGAAGGGCATTAAAATGTTTTCAATTAAAAACATATTAACTTTTTTTTTTTTTTTTTTCTTCTTCTTCTTCTTTGTAGCCCCATCTTGAGTTTATTTTCTTGGCTGTCTGGCTGCAATAGCAAGCCCCAGACAGTTGCTGTAATTCAGGGTATCAATGATATGAAAAAGTGCCGTGTGTTTTTGTGGTCAAACGTATTGACAGTTTGGAGCAGGCCAAATAATAAGGGGTAAAACAGTTTAATTTGTTCATGCAGGCATGGAAGGATGATACTGAGGAAGCATTACACAAGCATAATTTGTGGGTTTTAATATTACTCTCTCCCAGTTGGAAAATCAGAAACTATAGTGTTGTTTGTAAGATACATGCATTTGCTTTTCTCTTGACATGGTTTCAGGGGAGGCAGGATTTTTAGTAGCTATATGAATGCTGAATTTATGTTGATTCTTTAGTATGAGAAATGGGAGGTGATTCAGGGGGCCTGTGGGGCTTGGCAGTGGAGGTTTGGAAGGACAGGTTACACAAATATCTGAGAAATCACATGATTAAAGTTGATCCATTCTTGAGGAGAATGGGTGATATAATCTTTTACAACTCCTACCAGCCCTGTTTCTCTTACTGTACTGATGCGTAACTTTGGCAGGGCAGAGATGGTAATTAGTACGTGCACTTTAAATTGTATATATGGATATCAGGTAATTGCAGTGTTGCTAGGGAGGAGTATAAATCTTCATGGATAGGAGACCTACAAAATGTAAAGTAAACGTGAGACTTCTTTCCTTCCAAGAACTAAATGCTACCATTTTAAAATATCCAGGTGACTAATTTGGAAACTGTGCATGAAGGCATAAGGGCAGAGTTTTTATGACTTGGATGTTAATCATATTAGAGGTGAAGCTGATATTAAATGTTTATTTGTTTCTCAGGAGTTAGAAGCTGTAAGAGATGCATTAATTCCACCTTTGGCTTGTGCTGCGGCTAAACTGGGTGACATAGACGCACTGAGAGCCATAGCAGAAATGGTAATGTAAAATTCAGAGTTTGTACAAAACATGAATTTTTAAATGATAGGAGGGAGCTATGCACACAGGAAGCGACTCTATAAGTCTTAGAGTCAAGGTGCTCTGACTAATACAATTCGTTTCTAGGCACTTCGGTCTTTGCCTTTCAAACCTGTGTGTTCTTTCCCTTATCTGGTTCTCAGCTGCTTCCATTTCCTTCTGAACTGTGAAAATACAGGTACATTAATATGCAAGTTCTTATCTGCTGACTTTGGAACACTTTAAAATGGTTTGTGCTGCTTTCTTTCGTTAACTTTCTTTATGCATATTCATAGTATCCACCTTTTGGATGTAAATCTGTCATGATTTAAAAAAAAAAAAAAAAACTTGAAAATTATGTTTAAGTGAAACACAGTGCAGTGCTAAATCAGGATTTTGGCTTTCACTGTAGCTCTAGCTTGGGTTATACCTGAAAAAAAAAAAAAAAAAAAAAAAAAAAACCAGATATTTCCCTCTATCATCTTCTACACCTCTTTCTTTTTAATTTTTCTTGCTTTAAGCCTACTCCTGAGGCTTTGGTAATGGGCCTAAAAAAAGAATAAATGCATCTTGAAAATAACAGTAAACTAAGGGGAACAAAATTAGCAACGCTAGGCACAGAGCTGCTGTATGGTGTACTGCAGTAAAAAGCCTATCTGAAGGGCTGTAATGAGATATGGAAGGTGACATAAATCTTTATTGGTGCTAAAAAAAAACCACTGTAAGATCAAATTTAAGCCTGACAAGCTGAAGATTTTGGTGGTACAGCTTGTGGTTTGCTCTACCACCACCTGAATGTGCAGCTGTTATCTTCTTAGCATGTGAAAGACCTGTCCTTTTGCAGGGTGGAAACCTAAGCTGTGAAGACTATGATGGCCGAACTCCACTTCATATTGCAGCCTCTGAAGGACATTTACCATTGGTTGAGTATTTGTTGACATCTGGTGCAACTGTTTATGCCAGAGACAAATATGGATCTACCCCACTGATGAATGCCATCAAGTTCAGGTAACAAAATAATTTATATACCACTTCATGTGAAGTTTATACACCTTGCATCAGTCTGAATTTTAAAGTCCATCCCTGTCTTTTGGCCTTGTTTTGTCTCAGGAGTCATATGTAAATGACAGCAGTTGAAATAACACAAAGCAGCTTTGTTTCAAAGCGTGTGACCAGCCTAAATTAAAAGTATTTTTGAAATAACATAAAATGAAAGCAGAAAACTTTGTATACACGCAGATTTTTAGCACAAGGTACCTTATTGCTGCCTTCCCGCCAAGTCTTTGTCTCGATTTCAGGACTCCACTCTTTGTTATGAGGCTTCCTTATAAAACAGAGCCAAACTGAGTACTCATTTGGCTGTCAGAAGTCCAAGCGCAGGGCTGAGGGCTGTCTGTTTTCTTTCTGCCCTCCCCTTTCTCATCAAGACCAGACTGTTTCAATTGGCACAGAATACACCAGTAGGTTGACATGTTTTAATCTCTCCCTTCCACCCATGCTTGCCTGAGTGTCTTGCTGGGTGACTGGTTTTTGATTCTTCTCTTCCACCCACTCATAATTATATGAGCTGGCTGCGTGGCCCTGCCTGCTTAGTGGATTTCCTCTTCCTGTTGCTCTGAGTGTCAACAGTTCTGGAATGGTAGTCATGGACAAGCGTTCTACTGGTCTTTTCTGTGTTGCATAGTCTTAAAGAATGGCCATGGCACAGAATGTAAAAGTTACCAGTTACAGAAGTTTAATTTAAAAACAGTTGGTTTATATAGCCTGGGGATTCACGGAGCCATCGGTCTTCCAACATGTTAGAAGCTGCATGCCCTAATCTCTCCATGTTTCTTTGATCCACTTTCAGCTCCTTATCTCATGTTCAGTCTGTATGGTGGCAGAGAAAAGCTGTTTTCCATAAAGGAGCTCAGAACTGTTGAATTGCAATGGTCTTCCTGGGTGTCTGTCCCCAGGTATTCCTACAGCTTCCTCATGGTGACAAGTTCACCTGGTCTTTCAGGGTGGAGGCTGCTCCCTGGCAGGTCTGACAGTCCTGTTTTTGCATTGGCTACAGAATTAACTTCTTTCCTGTCTCAGAGACCAAATGCAGAACACTCAACAGGCCCTGTTAAGTGGAGATTTAAAGTCCTGTCTGGCCACACCGTGCTATTGCCGTACCTACTGCATGGCTTTATCTTAATGAATATATAAGCCCTGCAGTGGCAGACCCTAAAAGTCTTAAAGCAAAACCAAGCCCAACAGCAAATCAAACAAACAACCTCGTAGCTGAACAGAGATGGCTCTAGTCCAATGTGAGAAAATGCTAAAGTGTTAGATACCATTAGATGTTCCTGCAAATCAGGCACCTACTGTTTTTTACCGCACCCAATTACCGCCTGAGGAATTTCACATGAGCTTGTTGTTTGGATTCTTTAGCATTGCCGCTCCTATATTAGACTGCTACTGTGACTCTTAAGCTCTTTAAAACTGCACACGCGTTTTGATGCATGGAATTGTAAAAGGAAACTGCACCATAACCATTTTCAGTTTCTCTTCTTGTTTCTACGTTGGAATGAGAGGAAGAGTTGACTTGGAACTAATGTCATAATTTTGCATTTATGATCTGCTGTGTTCTCATGCTGCATTTCACACTGATAAGCACACAAAGGAGATTGGTAAGGACCAGACAGCTGAATATGGGTGTAATTGCATACCCACTAAAAAGATGTGAGCTACAGAAATATTTAAATTCTGTTGAATAAACAGTTGTGTGCTGAAAGTGAAGAGATCTTCGTGATACAGTGTACTATGTGGCAGAGAGGGAAGGGGGAAAACTCAACTTAATGAGCAGCCAGTGCTTTAAATTGTTTCATGTTTTAGCTTTCTCAATTTTACTGAATATTGCATCAGCTTAACCCCATTTTCTGAGAATTAATATTTGTTTAATTGGAATATAATTGCAGTATGGAATCTTAAAAACAGCTTTCTTTCAGTTTTCTGTGTCACATTGCTCAGCAGCTTGCCTTTTAGCCTAGCATGCAAATCTGTGTAATGACGACTGATTTCTGCTTTCCATTTAATATAACGCGTAAAGATGATCAGGAGTTATGTCTCTTCTTAAAAGCATCTTCACGCAGCACTGTCACTTACAGACCAGCAACTTGATCAATAGCAATGGCAGTCTTTTAAATTTTTTCACTCTTTTTTTAAACTCTTTGTTTCTGTAGACGGTAAAATGTGGAGTCCCTTTCTAAATGAGAAATAAAGTACTGTGTTTCCGCTTTTCCATTTCTAACTGTGCAATTTGCGTGTAGTCTCATTCACTTTATGCATGAAGTTAAACAGACCACTGTTAATTTAGGCCAGTTGGTTGACATATCAAAATTAGTAGCTTTCCTTTAACTTCTTAGAGTACCCTCGAGGGATAATTCATTTTCAAAACAATAGAATAATATTTTTTTAATAACAGAAACTCTTCTAACCAGGAAAATGTCTTGAATAAAAATAGTGTATATTTTATGTAGTAAAAGCACTTGCATTTACTTACAGTAAGAGGTTGAAAATGCGGAGTTGCTGGTGTACTGCTGTGAGAACATCAGATTAGAGGCAGTAAAATTGCCTCCCACGTAAATAAGAATTTAAATACTTGATATTTTGCAAGGTTCCATTTACATTACTTCAGGAAGTGTAAGACACAGTGAAAATCTAAGTGTTGAAGTTGAGAAAAGTACGCTGAAGTTTGTCCTTACATTATCTGAGCAAAAAATTCCTACTGACACTGTGCAGAAAACTGAAGAAGTGAAACCAAGCTAATCCTGCCATAACCAGTGCAGTTGCAGGGAAGCAAGTGTTAAAAAGAATGAAGCCTGTCAAGTCTGGATATACATTACACCTGCATTTCTTTAAAGAGCTGGTGGAAGGTGTACACCCTAAGGCCCCAGCCCTGCAAACTCTCACATGTGTGTTCATTTCACATGTGTGATTCATCCCTTTTGAAGTCCAGTCCCTTCTGTACGTGTCTGCCAAGTCAGGGCCTGGGATGATACGCAGTGTATGGCACCGTGGTGGCTGCGCTGCCAGAGCGCTCGTGAACCAGTTCGGGTGGCTCTGTCTGGGACTCAGACTTTGAGCATGGGAATAGGTATTTGAAGACCACACAAAACCTTTTATTTTGCTCTTGAGCCATTAAAATAGTAGTTTACATTGTTCCTTTTTTTTTTTTTTTTCTTTTAATCTCCAACGTTATCATCAGAATAGGAGCAGGGGAAGACACTAGAAACACTTTTTGTCTATTTGTTTTTTCCTCCAGAGAGCAAATAAATGTCAGTGGTAGTATCAAAAGAAACGTGAGTAACATATAAAATGGGAGTGTTTCTACAGGCTGTGTCTGACCCAGAGCCACCGGTGGGTAATGGAGGGAGCTAGGGGAAGGCAGAGTCGGGAACAGCTCGCAGGTGCTGTGCATGCTCATGGTTGTGCTTATTGGATGGGGCTGGATAAGCAGCTGTGCACCCCAGCCTAGCATGGGGACGTTGGTCTTTCCTCTCACCTTAAACTTGGACTATCCAGCAGTTGCTCTGCTCTTGGTTACGTGCTGTCACATTCTGTCCCATTAGAAAGGGAGTTGTGCTTGAACCCTTCCCAAGAAGGTTATGGCTCATGACATCAGCTGAACTACAGATCAGCTACACTGGGCCTTCTGGGGCTTCAGCAAAGCCACGGAAGAGCAGCACCTAAAGAAACAACAACTAAAGACAAATACCTCTCATGTATAAGAGGAATATAGCAGAAAATTCACAGCCAGCCTCTTGAAATCTGAATAATGCTCTAGTAGGTGGGGGTATGACAGAAGAAGTGGTACTCTGGATAGGGCTTAAGTTTTTCGATAATGGAGGTGCCGTTTGGATGCAAGCAACAAGCTGCTGCGCCGCTTACCCCCCGCACTGTTTTCACATTGAGCGAGGGGAATGGGAGAGGTGGTCCGTGCTCTTTTGCATGGATCTGCTCTTCATAGTCACAGCATTAAATCTAACTTCTAAGCTGCCCGTTGCTGCTCCCAGTGTTTAGTAAATGGTTACAGGAAGGGAAAAGCGAAGCCTGACTCTTCGCTGGAATCAGGAGATAAGGACTTCACAGGGGGGGCACGCTGAGGGAAGATACCACACAACGTTTTGCACCCTTTTATCTTTTAGTCCTGTCCAATAGCATAGCTTTTATTTGAAGCAGCGTGAGTTTCATGCTGTGATTTTGAGTGTAAGGTAGAATATGAGGAATAATCTGGGGCAGTTGTTGGAGAGCAAGCAGATGCTCCCCTTGTTCAGTTCTGAACTGAATATGAGCTTGAGTGAACAAACATGTTCTACTTCAATTTATTTTAGATCAGATTCATTTTCAACTAATTACTGGTCTAAAAATTAACGTATGTCCACTGCAGACTGAAAAACAGGATGCAGTGCCGTTATTTGCTTTCTCAAGGAGATGCTTGTGGCTGACTAGCCGTGTTGTAAGAGACCCTCCTGAGAAAATATTTTAGATAACTGAACAAACTTGTGGTGTGTTCAATGCTTTGCCATGAAACGGAGAAAGATATACTTGTTTTTGTTGTTGTCAGTTGAAACAAAGTACAACTCTAAAAAAATGTCTGGTAAGGTAAATAACCTATGTTTGGAAAAGCGAAATGATTCTTACAGCATTTGTACAGTTCTTGGTTTTTAATTTATAAACCAAGATCTTACACGAGAGGTACTAGCTAACAGACTGATCTGGGTAACTTAAGGTAACTTCTCATTCGAAATGGAGTTTCTTAAAGAGAGGCAGTGGGACTAGATATGCAGTTTAGTCCAGTTCTAAAATGAAAAGGCTCATGGGTACCTCCAAGAAAATGCCAGTGATGAAGCTGAGTATGTAAGTGAGCTTATTTTTTATTTTGAATTAGTACAGATGAGTTTTTAGGTAGTGGCTTGAGAAACCTCAAATATTTCCTATTACATTGTATGCCTAATTCTTCATTTTGAAGTGTTATGGTACAGCAACTTACTTGAAAGAGGATATGTGAAATTATTCCTGATCTACTGATGTCATCATGCTCTTTCTGGAGGAAAAAAAAAAAAAAAGCTTTTGGGTTTGTGACCTAGATTATTTGTTTAGCAGAGGAGCACACTGTCACCTCCCTTTGGAACCTAGTTCTAAACCTTTCACTAGGTCACATTTCATAAATGTAATTTTTTAATCTGTCATGTTATTTTCTACCCCCAACAGTATATTTAGAGACTGGCCTTTTCCATAGACTTTCTCAAGTGGGAACAAGGGATAGGGGTTGGCTGGTAGTGCTTGTTTGTCCCTTTATCTTAAAGGAAAGGGGAAGGCAGACCTCCTAAAGACTACAGGTGGTAACAAGTAATAAAGGGATTGGGAGAAGGGGGCTAGGAAAAAATGCGCTTCTGTGGGAGGTTTGTAAGAATACTTGAAACAATTCTGAAGCCATAAACAACTGATTATCTTCTACAGTAACCTAAAGATTCACTGCTTACCTGCAAGACTTACAGTCCATTTCAAAGGCTAGTATATATGGGTATTGTATTTTGCACATGATGTGACTGAATAAACGTTTTCACTGTTTGTGTGAGTTTCTATCATTAATTTCAGGTGTTGAATTAAGCTGTTACTAAGGTAAAAAAAAAAAAAATCTTTGAAGTGAAAGGGGGGCATCTCTTTCATTTTTAGAGCTGAACTTACCACTTCTGCTTAGCGTGTGAATGATTTTTTGAGAGTGAGGGCAGCTCTGCTTACTACATCTCTCACTTTGGAGAAGACTCGTTGTTTTTGTGGTGGCAAAGCAAATACCACAAGAGTTTTCATTGACTGTTTCTGTACATGGGTAATGCTGGATTTAGGGGAAAAACTTCCGTCTCAAGACAGCTTCTCTTTCTTTTCTATTTCTTTCATAAAGGCACGTGCCAGTGATTAATTTATTACGAGAAACGGGAGCACACCTTTCAAGCCATGACTTGGAGAACACTGGAACAATACTTTGCAGGTAAATGTGATGTAAGGTAAGGTGGGGCCCTAAAACTGAGATGGAGGGGAATGATTTTTCAGAGGAGACTCAGAATGGAGAACAGCATGGGGAACAACTTCTAAGGACACTACTTTGCTGGGTCCCTGGCACAAGACATGCGACTCTTTCTGTGCTAGGCTAGTAATGAGGAAACAAGTGAAGTGATGAAATTAAGGATCAGCTCTGTGCCACAGCACCAGTAACTCCAGAGGGCTCCAGAATAAGGGAATATTGTGGGGATAAGGGAACTAGAAGAAAATACACCGTTTTTTCCAAGCAATTTCAATGAGGAAGAGTGAGAAGGAAGTAGATCAAGGTCTCTTTTAATAACATCTCTATCTGAGAATAAAGCTGCACATAGTGCATAATTTTTACTGCATGAAAATCCTCCTGTCACTTCTGTGGGAACAGCTTTTCCTCTAGCTGGCATCTTTCTCAAAAATATGTGAATCAAATTCACAAACAGATTTAACTCCAAAACTGTTGATCAAGTGCTCACCATCTCTATATTTAAGAGAACATAATCCTCTGATGAGGCAGTTTTCCATACAACTGCTTTTAATAGGTAAGGTACTTTAATGGATATGTATTTTGAAAAGAAATGATGCCTGATTTTGTGTTTTCCCTTAATGGTTCTGAATTACAATCTCAAAATTGTGAGAAGACTTTTACTAATTTCCTAAAATTACTGGTTGTTTTTAATTCATTTCTTCTTTTCCTCTCAAACACAAACAAAACAATTCCTGAATTGTCATGAAATTGAGACTTGCTGGGGCAAGCCAGTGCTGCATATTGTCCTCAAAACTGTTACGGTTTGGGTAGAATTTATGTGCATCCTGTCTAGGGACTGGACTCTGTCCTTTAAATACTTCTAAGATAAAATAATGTCTTGAGTGTTCCAGTTGTAATATGCCCAGAGAAGACTGGATAATAAGACTGGCACCATTCAGTTCAAGTACGTGCTTCCTAGGGCACTGCAGGTGATAGGACAGAACCAAGCCCTTAGTTTGCATTGTTTCCATCTGTCGGGATGAGAGGAGTGGCTTAGAGAATTCCTCTGCAAATAAACTGGCCCCTTGCTTAGCCCTGCGCCACGTGCAGAACCTGTTTGGCTGCCTGATGTGAGTAGGGTGTCCAAAAAGAGAGCAAAACAAAAAGTGCTTCTGATGCAGTTTGTTACAGCGTTACAGGGACTGCTGTACACGCTGCATCTGTACTGCATGATTTCTTGCTCATAGCTCACACGCTGCTAATAAGCATTTAAGGTTTTGAAATATTTTAAACTTGTGTTAATGGTAATAAGTTTAATATAAAACCAGCATGCTTCTTCCAAACAGAGTGGCAGAGTGTACGTGTACGGAGGCTGAACGAGGCCCTGCCGTGGCGTTGTGTTTGCAGGGTGAGAAGGGAAGGATCCCGTGTGGGTGCAGAGCAGGTGTCACTGGCTCCTCCCTGGCCAGCTGGCAGCTGGAGATGCTGCTGTTCCCTCCTGGCCAGAGCTGTACCCGCTAACAGGAACCACTGCAAGCCTGAGGCAGCGGTCAGGCTCTGAGGCAGCTCTGAAGTGTCTGGGGATGGTCTTCCATGTACTCCTGCACAGCCAAAGCACTTTCCTTTGCTGCTTTAGAGGGCCTCAGCAACTCTTACGTGTGAATGAGATGCACATAGATGCAGCCAAGATGATCTCGTTATTAAATCTTTCATGGCTTTTTTTTTTTTTTTTTTTTTTTTTTAAGGCAGTGCGAGGTGTTAGTCTGCCTTTTAGAGTCACTTTGATGTTTGGTATCTGGTTCATGGCTTTGTTTTGAAATGAGACATAGATCTCAATGTTAGTATCCTATCTGATAAGAATGTCAGAATCTCGTCTCGTACGGCAGTAGTATCCTCATCTCTGCAAAACCAAGCCATGCCACACACATTGTGGCACACAGACTTACTCCAAAGGCTTGTCAAGTTCTGGAATTGGTAAACAGTTGCTTTTTGTATTTGTTTTATAGAGGAAAAGGCCTGTATAGAATTGAGATACACTCTTTAAGTCTGTACTTCACAAAATTAAATAGGAGCAATAAAGCAAAACAAACTTTCTCTTTCATATTCTTACATTTCATAAAATGATTAATATACAAAGATGGAGCCTTTCAAAATCAGCGACTTTCAAAGTAAGATGGCCCAATGTAACATAAATTTTGGGTGTTGAGATAGGAGAGAGAAATACGTCAGTGCAGAGATTGGGACCAAGCTTATAATGCCTGCTATCTTTCAAAAAAATCTGTCTCAACTGTGAGAGATATGGAAATAGTGGGTAAGAACAGCACTCCCAAGTGTGTTCAGGATGGAACGACCCATGCCTTGCACTAGATTTTTAGCTTGTCTTTTAAGGATTTTCTTTTTTTAAAAAAAAAAAAATAATAAATCTATTAAGTTGATGATGCACCTAAAACAGAAAGTCTTTCCTGATTGCTTTATATAAACACTGAGAGAGGAGAATCACTGGAAAGGCAGGGCTTTGTGTCCCTAGGAAAGAGGACGTCCTGTTACCTAAGGAAGGAACCCAAGGTGTTGCTCAGCTGCACTCATTCCTTCCAGATCTAGAACTGCGCTGGCTCTGGTCCTTCCCAACCCTCTGAAACCTGAGCGGCATCACTCCCCTTTTCATTTAACTTGACAGTAACAGAGTACCCTTCACACAGCAGATCCCGTAGCTGAGTGTGACAAGAGGCACAAAGTTATTGCATTATCACTGTTCTCAATATCTTACCTCTCCTGTCATCACCATGGCTGCATAAGCCATGCTGAATCTGTGAACATCATCATTTTTTCAGACTGAAGAGTCATTGATACGCAGCATCCCTGTGTTAATTTGCTGCATAAGGAGTCAGTACTTCTTTGTCAAGAAAGCAGTTTGTACATATCCTGGTGAGTGTATACTGAAGTTTTTATTCAATTTCATGATGTGAAAACAATGGGCTTGATGCTTAAAGGCTGTGCTTGTAGTAGGATTTGCTGCCATAAGTGTCTTTGAGAAAAATACACAGCAAAGGTCCCTAGGTGTATCCTGTGAAGTCCCATGCACATATTGGACTATATGAAGTACGCTTACAGTGTGTGAAGAAAGTACAGATGCATTTGGCTTGGCTGTAGAGATCTGGAGTTGGACAAAAAGTTTCACGACATTCTTGATTATAATCAACTTAGTGAACAGCAGGTATCTGATCTTCAGAGCTTATCTAAATGTTCTAGCAAACTACATCATTTCTAGTTCTCTGGGTCGCAGTCCCAACAGAATACATTTTTAACTTCATCAGTAAATGGCTGCTGCAAAATTGACGATACTTCTGTGCGTTTGGATTGCTCTAATGCCACGGAAAGAGACCACTTCTTGCTTCTGGCCTCTGGCAGTGCCAGTCAGATTGCTCTTTCTGAACAGATGCTATCAGGGATTTAATTTCCAAATGCTGTAGTCCTTGTTTGCTGCGTACAGCGATGCTAACTGAATTGCCATGTAGGTTATTGACAGTCC
Organism: Alectura lathami; assembly: GCA_013399715.1. Lineage (NCBI taxonomy): Eukaryota > Metazoa > Chordata > Aves > Galliformes > Megapodiidae > Alectura > Alectura lathami. Next base: position 89,825 of record VXAV01001874.1, read on the forward strand.
TAAATGTTCTTGACCTTGTCCAGAGTGGTTTCCACTTTACAGTGAGGTTCTGATTGGCAAATACAGCACTCCCCTCACCCATGCTTGAGACATTGTTGCTCACTTGCTTGGCTTTTTGTTTGCTCATGCCTTAATTCTGGGACATTTCACTGTCAACAGCAAGAGACTTGTCTCTGTAAACAAAGATAATTATTGTGTTCAGAAGTGGCTGCTAAGCAACTTCTCTCTTGCTAACACTTGACTACTTCTTTCCTAACGCTTACTTTTCCTGCAGTTTCCTTGAGGGCTTCCCACTGAGCTTCCTGTCATGCCGCCTTTCCTTCCTCTGTTTCATTTTTGTTTCTGAGGGGCCTTTTTTGTAACAGTAGTTTTAAATAATTATTTACTGATCCTTGTCTTTGTGATGTCAGACCTCAGTGGCACCCCACTGTCACGTCCCTGTCCTCAGAGCCCCCCAGGTGGGGGTCTCCTACCCTCCCTTGTGGCTGGCAGGGCTGCACAGAGCTGTACAGAGACCATCTGCGCTCCCTTTTCTTGCCCAACCTCTGGGACTGCTGTAAGCAAAAGCCTCTCTCTGCCTTTCTCCTCAGGCTGCTGCAATTAGAGGCTTCCACTCCCCTGAAAACCTTTTTGCAGGTACTTAAGAGATTTAATCAACAACAGAAGTGATTTCAGTCTAGCAGAGAACTGAATGTTGCAGACTTGTTTCAGGTGTTCTTCCACCAGCTTACCTGACGGACTGCCCCTTGCACCTTCCTGCCGTCTCCGCTCTCCGTCAGGTCTGCCCAGCTGGGTCATGCCAGCAGCATGCTGTTCCTCCACAGCGAGCAGGGTTTAAGGCAGGGAGCGATGAACTTAAGAAGTCGGGGGGGGGGGTGTTTCCCTCCCATAATGAGTTGCAGCCTCTCCTGATGGTTATCAAGGAGTTGTGCTCAAACAACACTGGCGTGCAGCGAGGAGCAGCGCACAGTTCTGAGGCCTGACATGTTCATATCGCGAGGAAACTGGAAGCAGCCCTTGTCGGCTCAGCCTGCCTGCAGGTTGGGTATGAACAGGCATGCTTTCGCATATGTGCAGGCTGTTAGCCCTTCTTCGACACAAAAAAAAAAAAAAAGAGTTAAAAGTGAAATATTATGGCTGAGACTACCAGCGGATGTGCAAAGAAACATTCTGGTGTATGTTTCTCAGAAAACTTTAATTCACTTATTTCTATATGATTCATGTTGATCTTTTCTATCACTTGTTACACACGGCAGTCCTCTTTAACAGCCTTTTTTTTTGCATGCTGTCCATTCAAATCTTAAAAATTACAATTCAAAAAACATGGAACTGACTGTCCAAATGATAACACAAACATGCGGTCATAACTTCTGATAGCGAACACAGCTGTGCAAACTTGTCAAGTTTTCTTACTGGTTTCAGAGGAGGTACTCTGATTGCGAACCCATCTATTCGTGCTCTCACTTAGCTGCATCTTGATGTAGCCATTGCCCTCCCCCCAACTCATTTCATGAGATAAATATTGTGTTGTGAAATATGAAACTGAATGACTTTTTTCCCCTTTGGTCATGGTCACACCCACTATGTGAAACTGGACTGTTGTAAGTACTTATAGCACAGCCCTATTTAATTTAAGGAACTGATTCATCAAGCTGTGTTGCTTGCTCAGCTATTCAAAGCTGTTGTAATAGTGTTCCTTTACTTACCTCTCTATCCTGGCAGCCATGCTGAGCCTCTTCTGGTCCAGCATTTGCCTGCTGAGCTCACTGACAGCACACAGGAGTGCAGTGAAATGGGCTGAAAGACTTAGAACCAATGTAATTGTTTTTTTTCCAGCCTTGCGGCTAAAGGTGATGTGGATGGGCTGTATGCCTGGTTCCTGGCTGGGGCAGACCTGAAGCAAACTGGCTACGATGGCAAGAATGCCCTCCAAGTAGTAAGTGTGCACATGGCTGTACTCTACGCGGCGTTCTGACTTCATGAGTGGTACCGCACGCTGTCAGCCAGTGCTGGTTTGGGAAAAGTGAATGCTGCTTTGGAGACTATAAACCGGATTAGAGTATGTTTTGAACTCAAGTCTGGTGCTGTCCTGAAATAATAAATCATTGGAGCCAGAACTTTCTCATCTATCTCAGAGAAATTAAAATTTAAATTGGATTTTAATTATATTGTGGTAATATATTCTTACTTCCCACAAGTAAGGATTTGCATGTCCTGGTGCACAGGATGGCAGGATTTATTCGTGTTTCTACTCACAGGCAAAGGCTTCAGGACATAACGAGATTCTTGAATTCTTCAGAAAGCAGCAGTAAAAGAAGGTAAGATCTGGATTTCAGGGGCCAGATTTTTGAAAGGTATGGGTCAGCATACACGTGTATGAAGGGGGACTCTGTACTTAAGCTCAGCTCACCCTTGAGCGTCGGGTTCAGCTGCTATCCCTGCCTTAGTTGTAGGATGGGACTAATGCTCATTCCTCTTTAAGTGATGTCTTACAATGTGTTCTACAATGTGGTTCAGAACTTGGTTGAGTATCTAAGTGCTATTATAATAAATCTACTGAGGGCAGCAATGTCTTGTTCTTTTGGCCCTCTGCGATAAATTGCTTCTCTGTCTTGTCTGCATTAGAGAAGTTCCTTTCCTTGGGCACTTTGCCAGGCCTGGTTTTTCATGTGCCATGCCCACAGCACAGAAGCATCCCCATCTCCTGCAGAGCCGTGGTGTGATCACAGCCTCCCCGTCAGGAGCCACTGCCTGGTACCTACAGCACAGGCAGGCACGCTTTCCCTCTAGCTTTTTCACAGAGCATCTTACACCAGCCACAGCATATCCCAAGCTGGAAGGGACCCACAGGGATCATTGAGTCCAACTCCTGTCTCCACACAGAAAAATTTAAACCATACTTCTGAGAGCATTGTCCAAACGCTTCTTGAGCTCCAGCAGGCTTGGTGTAGTGAAGTCAACCACTGCAGAAAACATTGGGCGGGTTCTCAACAGGCACACGGTAGCTGTCCTGCATGCACAGGGTGTAGAGGGCTCCCTGTCCACACTGAGCTCTGCCAAGGGCTCATGGTCCCACCCCGAGCACAGGACTGGGTGCTGTGGCCTCTCCTTTATGTACAGCTGCACGGCTGTCTGACTCCCAGCGTGAATGTCTTCTGTGCTGCTAATGCACGAGGTGTGTTCCCCTGGCTGTGTGCATATGAGAAGGGTGTGAGTCCCGTGTTCAAAGCATCACATCTGACAAGTCTCTCTGTAGTGAGCTTGTCTGGGCGTTTGACCTTCTCCAGTGCTGTGCTGTAACTGGAGACATTTAAAACACCTGCCTTTCACTGCTCAGAACTCCCTTCTGATGCAATACAGTATTGATTTAGGTATCCGATACATTAGCAAGTCTAATACTAATGTAACTATTGGGAGGAGATGATGTCCTTTATTTAATAAAATTAACACAGAATTTAGTTAAAGGTTTGGCTGAAGTCATGGCTACTTTGCCTCTTCCATTTGATCACTGTAAGTGAATTCATTTATATAGGTGTAATTGCATTAAAAAAAAAACAACGTTGTGGTCTAAATGAGAATATAGGAGACTCAATCAGGCATTTCTTCTTTTCCTGTAAAGTTTTGAGGTTTTCTTTCTTTTTAGCTGACAAAGCAGGATTAGATACAATCACAGTCTAAAGCTTTTAAATGGAAGCTTTCCAGTGTCCAGGATGAAGATGTTAAAAATATCCTCACAATCTGGGTTATGTTGCGAAGTGATTGCCATTTTCAGTGAAATTTGTCTGCAAACGTCACTTTCCTTTTGCAAAGGGGAGTGAATGTGTTAAATGTTCAACTCCTACTTGGATCATCTCAGTGCCTTTGGTCTGAGCCACCAGCAGTGCAGGCAGTCTGAGGGAAGTCTTCAGTACTGCATGAGAGCTTGCTTCAGAGGCTACGAGGAACTCTCTTTCCAAGAAGGTTTTGAATACAGCCTCTGCTTTTAAACATCCATTTTTTTCTTTATCCATAGGCTGTAGAAGACGGTCACTCCTCTTCAGAAATACCAGCTTCGAAGCATTAATGGTGTTAAGTGTTTATGGAGGGAAAAAAAAAGGAAAGAAACAGTGGAGGCTGCACATGGAGCATACAGGAAAAATAGAACTGACTTAGAAATATTCTTAGGAATGTATTACGTTCTCAATGATTTTCTAAAAATATTTTGCTGATCTTTTAATTACTTCTTTTTTAAAGAAAATGTTATTAACAAGTGAGGCTAGAATGTATTGTTTTTACTGTACAGGCTCTGTTTTTAAGGAGACCTTTGGAATCTTATGTTAAATCACTGAGGACAGTATTGCAGGCATAGCAGAAGGAAATGTTGAGGTGAATTCAAACCAAGAGAAAACAGTGGATTGTACATTTCTGTGTTTCAACTAATAAAATCTCTGAGGAACAATGTTGGTTTCACTTGGTCTGATTTTTGCAATGGCTTGTATCACTTCAGCTGCAATTACAGCAATCGTGAGTGTCAGTGCAAACAATTGAATCGGTCACAGGCATCTGCCTGCAGTTGTGTACTAATCTTCACCAATGTGTCACTAGGAAACCTCACTCAAAATGAGTAGGAGGCTGATGCCATAAAGCATGTTTGTGGGACTGTCTAAGTGAACTGATTGTTTTGTTTCTAATAGCATCATTCCCACATCCTGACCGGAATATCAGCAGGATTGCTACATGCTGGACACAATTCTTTGGACAAGTTTAAAGTCACAGCACTTTCAGACTGAAGAAGAAAAAGTGATACATATATTTCCAGCCATGTCTGCCCTAGAATATTTAAACATAGAGAATACTCCAGGCAAATGCATATATTGGCGATGGCACCTTTTAATTTCACCTACAGCTTCTGCAGTAATCTATGTGGATTTTATATCTACTTCATCTGAAGGGGATCTTTGAAGTGCAGATAGTTTTTTCTTTTCCCTTTTTATACTGTTCAACCTTCCCACAGCTTTTCTTATCATGGAGAAAAGCTGCATGGACTACTTGCTGAGCTGGCTAGCATTAAAAGGTTCCCAAGGTATGCTGCATATCAGATCCCCCCTGAAACAGGGCAACTGTGCATGTAGTCTGAGAAAACAAAACAAAACAGCTTGGTATTTTAATGTGAAAAGTAGTGCACTTCTGTATGGTCACAAATATTACAACTGTGCTGTCTCATTATTAAACAATTGAAGTTACAGAGCAATAAATATGCTTTAGATTGAATAAAACTGAGTTAAGTAAATGAGACCTAAGATAAACTTCAAAAATTCAACACCTTTTTGGTGTCTTATCTGTAAATACGTGACTGGAATGCATGTAACAAAGTCATGTTCATGCAAATTTTTACAGTTAGAAGAAAAAGCATGCACAGACTCTTCTTCCTATGGTATTTGAATCTTGTATCTTAACTCTTGCCTGTCTAAAAGGAGATGCATTGACATGGAAAATCCCTTGATAAAAAAGGTTCTCAGATGCAATACTAAGCCTGTAGCAGCACTGACTATGCAGCAGCAATGACTGCAATGTATACAGAAGCATCAATGTTTTCCTTCTACCTTTCAGTGAGGACTGATTTGATCTCTGAAAAACTTTCTAAACAATAATGTTCTCATATTTCTAACATCCAAAGTAGAAAATTTTATTTTATTTTATTTTATTTTGTTTTTTAACAAAGGCTGGTATTCTGGTGTGAATTTCTGAAATTTGTAGGTCTCAACAGTAAAACTGAAGGAGACAAGCCTTTTCTTTATGCATTTGAGCCCAGTGGTAAAGCCACTAAGGACAACGTTTAGAAATGTGATTCAATAAGACTTGCAGTTAGAAGCTTGTACAGCTAAAATGAAATGGCTTGGGTCATGGTTACAGTGAGAATAAAGTGGTATTAGATTATTTCTGACAAACATTTGCGAAAACGTATGTCCCATTAATATGCTACCATGCATAAGACAGTATTCCTGCAACTTTCTAGAAAGACTGCGATGTGCCCTATAAATAGACCAATATTTAAAAAATGTTTTAATGGCAAATGCATTTAACGTTTACATGAGAAAGAACGGAACTTTGTTGATATACGTCAGAATTTCATTCAAGAACGGTAGCAGCCTACAGTTTTTAAAAGAAACTGTGCATAGGGTGCTGTGGCTAAAGAAGTGGCAGCCATCAGGCAGTCTAGCTCAGAAACTTCAGCTCTTGATTCTGTCGGGGGCAGACTTCCATAACACTTTCAAGATGCTGTGTTTGTCTGTTACACCCTTTGCTCTGCATAGTGGATTTAATGCTCATAATTACACTCTGTGATAACTCTCAGTCTTATGATGAATCTATTTGTGTATAGTAACACTTCAGCTTTACATAGTTCCTGGTTAAAATCAAAATCTTAATATTAGGAATGAAAATTGTACCTATTTGTTTCAGTTACTGCAAGCAGTGAAGTGTCTTTCATTAGTTAAAATATGCTACATATTCAAGCGGCAGCTTCAGTTTTCAAGCATTCTAATTTTTCTCCTTCAGGTCATCACTGAAAGATCAAATGCACTCTTCTTTTTTATCCAGCAGTCTCCTGCTTGGTAAAGGTTTGTAGGCGAAGCAGCTGTACAGGGCCACTGCTAACCCTAACCTGCCTGTTCTATTGCCAGGACGAAGCTGCGGGTCCATTTCCTAACTTCTCTAGCAGCTTTTACTCCAGTCACACATGATGTCTACATCCCATTGCAGTCTGCTAGATCAAACACATACTGCAAGGATCATCTGCAGACCCAGCTTGATATTTTGCACACAGTAAGCGCTGGAATAGTGTAGTAGAAGCTGGATAGTTTTGCAGTGCATTGGCACAAAAGAGCTCATGACATTTTTCAGTATCAGTTTTTAATGGTTATTAGAACATAAAGATGACGTTTCAGTTTCTGTTAGAAAATGGCAGCAGTAATCTCATACTTGTAGCTGCTGCTCAGACGTTGGATTTGTTTCCAGTGTTGGGGCTCTGAAGTCATAGTGGTGTTCTTGAAATGAATGCTGATGCTGGACCTCTGCTGCCCCTCCTTCTCCTCCTCTGGGAATGCCTCCTGCAGAAGTCAAACATTGCATCAATTCTACAGCTTTCTCCACTTGAAAGACAACACCCAGCCTCCACTTTGTTTCTTTTTCCTAATGATCCAGATAATACTGCCAAGGGATAGCGACTGCTTGGGCTATGTCAGCACTTCTCTAACACTGTAAAAGCAGAGATTTGCACAATTAGTATATCCAAGTTCCTGATTTGAGTTACAACTTTCCTCTCCTGAACGCAATCACTTTTTTTTTTTTTTTTTTTTACTGAAAACATAAAGTTTCTGTTTGGAGATTCTCTTATAAAATGTCAGCAACAGAAGGCTATTGTGTGCAAAGTCAGCGTGTGCTTGCCCTCTCATTGCACGTTGTCTTGGTAAGCTGTTAACACCTGCCAAGGCTGGCTGACCCACGGACATGGACAAGCTGTGTCTGAGCAGTACTTGTGAATGACATCAGCTGTTCACAACGCTTCAGCATCTGCTCATTCTTCTTATAGTCCTAAGTAACTCCACTTCTGCACATCTTAACTTGAATTACCATACAACAGCACATCTCAGTTGTCTCATGCAATGACTCTGGTGTTCAGCAGTGAGTGACAATGAAATCCCTTACCTGTAACTAAACCCCCGTAACCTCCTTAAATCACTTTATTTACAGTCTTCTGTAGAGTGTGATCTACTGGGGTTATTCAAAAAAGATTGTGATCTAGGCAGAAGATTTATCCATTTTTAAGGTGGGCTCAAGTAGTGGAATCACAAATGAGACAGATGTATCCCTTGTGCGTCGAAACAAAGTGTGGTTAGTTCCACTTATGCCAAGCATTAATGGACCTACGTCAGAATTGTATTCAGCTGCAGGTGTAAGGTCCTTCTCCAGGTACTTGTGCTGATCCCTGCACAGGACCTACACAGCAGTGTAAGGAATGAAATGCTTTTAGTTTCCAGCACCATAATTTGTGAGATCACTCAGACAAACCTGAAATCATTGTATGATGGGTGAAAACAAATTATGAAGAAGCAATCAAATGTGTGGGGCATATGTCATCACAGGCACTGCTGATAGTTTCTCTCTCCTCCAAGTGGGCTGCATCAGCAGTAAAATCATCTTCTAGACCTTTCCATGATCCTTCAGCAATGTTTTATGATATCGTGGTGCTTGATTGCACAGTTGTAACAACACTTTCATTGTAGTGACTCTTTTAGAAAAGCTAGTAATGTAGAAAGCTTGGAAGACATTTAAAATACTCTACTCAACCATAGAAATGAATCTGTGGGACTCAGATGTTGCCGTCTTAGATACTGCATGAGTCAGAATAAAATCTGGTACTACCAGACACAGAAAGTGTCTACTTGAAAATTACTTCAGAAACTTAATTATACATACATTTGTTTACCTGTGATCAGCTGAATGGGAAGAGGCAGAAGCCTGCATCTCAAAAAGTGCAGATGAGACAAGCATCCTGATTCATGGCAGCAAATGTCTTGTGTAAACCACACAAAATACCTTTCCTTCACATGGCTCAAATTGGGAGAGTTGATACAAATCTCACAGTCAAAGGCTTTGGTCCTTGATGTCCAAATCTACATTGACATCTGACCAAAACTGCAGCAGACATAAGAGGAGTGAATAAAACGAACAGGGAGCAAGACTCCTTGCCGGGCCGGTTCGTACGGAAGAGGCAGTGCCCCTTTCCCCTCACCTGGCCCTGCCAGGGCTGACTTGCCAAGACTGACTTGGCCGGCGCGGATCACGTGCCCTCCCACTGGTGGCTTGGGCACCAGCACCTCCCTCACAGCTGGGTGCCAGCCCGCAGCATCCCACAGCTCAGCCCATCTCCAGCAGCAAGCTGACGCGTGGCACCTGGTGCAACCAGACAGGGAAGGCCGAGCGATTGCTCTCTGAATCAATAAATACCACCATGACAAATAACCGTTCTCTCAAGCCACCATATTCCACAAGGTTTTGTGTCTTCTCACTTCAAACAGGGAGCCGTGTGTACCCCTCTTGACCAGAAGAACGGTGCGTGCCCGAGCTGCCTACTCACTTGTCTGTGCAGCATTCCTGAGTACCAGTGCATCCGTTAATGACATGTTTATGTGCACAATACATGTGCCGCTGTCCCAGATCCTATTAGCCTCTTGTCCTTGGTGTTCAGCTGTCACAGACCCTGCTTTTAAGAGTTTGCAAGTGAGATTAGGTGAGACTCCATGCAGTAAAAGCTGCTAAGGAAGAAAGGGGCAGAGAATGACAATAGTTTGTTTATGTAGGGTGGTTATTTCTGCACCCTGATCTCAAATTATTTAACTAATTATTAGCATATAAGTGGAATGATAATCCTGGCAAGTGAGAAGCAACGGTGATGTAAAGCAAAGAAAAGAATTTCAGAATATACAAAAAGAAATCTTAATGGCGATCTCTTACTGAGAGATAAGGACAATTAGAACAGAGAGACATCCTATGTGAGAAGCTGCTGTACTGGGGAGATTCTCTGATGGTGTTCCCAGTGCATAATTACGCCTGCATCTTTTAGGGTGCGCAGCTTCCTTCCCAGAAACATATTGCTGGGGATCTTCATGACCAGAGCCCAATACAAGTGGGATTTGGATGCAGCCAGTTCTTTCTGTGGCACATCTGATTCCCACTGAAGGGTCAGTTTGGGGTGATGTGATTCTCAGCACCTCTGAGACAAGGCATCCCGCAGAGATCTCTGCTTCGAGACCAAGATGAAGACTCCCTGTTATCTCTGCTGACTGACAGAGTGGGATGTCAAACAAGGCAAATTATTTACGTGACCACTTTGAGTGAGCTCTCTGCCCATAACTATGTCACTATTTACCACTGTTCTTTAGACTAAAGTTCTGCTTTCAAGAACATAAAACCAGAAGTATGATGTTGCTAAAAATGACCATACTGCTTCAGTGCGAAGCCGTGCTGTGACTCTCCATCTTCAATGGCTTGAACCAGCAAACACGAAGAAAATCTCAACAGATGGTCAAATCATTAGTAATGGTTTCCTGTCTCGTGAAACCTCAGGAACAAGGTTTCTGATGGTCACTGCAATTAATTACAAATAATTATAATGCAGTGGGTGCATAGATATTCTTAAGTATAAGTTGTTTGACTGAAATTTTCTGAAAAAGATATTATTTCAGGTATCATCTTCCAGGGTCTAACCTGAAACTTAGTGGTAGAATGAGGTGGATTGAAGACTGGCTGACCAGCTGGACCCAGAGGGTGGAGGTCTAGTTGGAGGCCAGTACCTAGAGATGTACCCCAGGGGACAACACTGGGTCCAGTGCTGTCCTAAGATCTCCATTAAGGATCTGGATGATGAGGCAAAGCGTACCCTCTGCGAGCCTGCAGATGACACAAAGCGGGGAAGAGTGGCCAATGCACCAGAGGGTCGTGCTGCCGTTCTGTGATTCTGTGAAAGTTGGTTGGCATTTTTTGAAAGCTCTTGTAGTCTATAAAGTCAGGCACCTGGAAGTTATGTTACCCAAAATTACTGGTCATATCAAAATTGAATTGACTGTGAGGAGAGAAAAAAAAAAAAAAGCAACCATGAGACGAAACTTTCCTGAAGTTTGATGAAAATGCTACAAAGATTGTTTATCCAGAGTTGATTTCAGCACAGGACTCAGTGGATTCCATTTCTCCCACACATCTTTGACTGTCATCTTAATAGTTAGGTACACTGTGAAAGCACTGCTGCAGCTCCAAAGCTTCCAGCCAAAAGTGACAGCGAAGGACAATCTACACCAGGACAGCACAAGTACCCCCTCGTTGTTTGTAGCATGCTTTTCCTGATGTTTTTAGAGCTCCTACTGACAGAGTTGGAAGTTCTCCTCAGTACCAATCTCTCCATGCAGAGGCTGACTCACCCCTCCGGATACATCCACTTGACAGCTCATGAACCATCTCTGCAGCACAAGGATTGTCTTTCACCCTTTTGTTGTTGTTATTGTTGGCTTTATTTTGTTTGATTTAACACGGGTATTTGCACCCCCGATCAAGTGGGCAAGTGCACAAAGCTCTGCTGTCTCCTTACTCTAGTCTAGTTATTAAAAAACCTGAAATGTTTAACAACACAATCAAAAATTTGAAGTAGGAAATAGAAAATTTCTACTGCTACTTACTGCTAGCTATTGTGCTACCGTATACAGACAAAGTTTGACTTGAAAAATTCTCCCTAAGAGGGAAAAAGTACAGTAACTTGCACATGGTAATTTACACAGTCAACTGCTGGAATGAATGAGATGTTAAATCAGAGCAAGGAAAAAGGTGATGTGAAGTACTGCACACGACATTGATACTGAACCTCTGTAGTGCCCAGGGATACTGCTTAGATAGGGCACATGAGCCCCTCTCCTGCTAAACTGGTAAATTTGTGATTAATCAAAATGTTGTGCATAGAATGGTGGCATTTTCCAGTCAAACGCAAGTTCTTAGCTTCACATTAAGCTGTTATACCTTTTTTTTTTAATTTCTACCATGTCTTTATCAATTTAAGTACTAAATGGCAACGCCCGTAAATCTTCCTAACAGCTCTTGGTTAGCAAAACATCCCACCTCATCTTCCTTCTCTTTAAATCACATATCATTATTTAAGCAATAATATGAAAATGCTTCCTATTTACGATGAAGCATTAGGCTTGCTCTCAAGGTGCTCATTACCGCAAAGCAAGTTACAATTAAGCTATTATTACGCTTACATGTGACACACAGTGGGCTGCTATATTGGCAAATGAGTTTGAGCCAACTCAAGTAAACAAGAAGTTGCCCCATCGGTGCTTGCTATGAACATATGGAATGCTGATTTCCCAGGGTGGAAGAAAACGTACTTGCACCGTTTTTGGTCTGGTTACCAAGAATATGACAGGTATTTTACAGCACATGTCAGACTCCAAGTCTTCGCTTAAGAAACTTCCAACCTAATTTTAGGCAAGCAATAAGAAGCAAGAATAGCAAGTCAGTGGGGAACTGCTGGGGAAGGGGAAAAAACAATAGTAAGCTCTGAGTCCAAGCTAGTTTGCATGCTGGATTCATTCTAAGTTTAGAATTGTCTGATAGAACATGTTGTAGTACAAGGAACAGTACTGCACGTTGTCTCACACCCTTCCATGATATTACCTACAGAATAAAGTACTGGCAGGAACCAAGGAGCACGGGGATATCAATGGAAAGTAATAACAGCATCTGCCAGTCATTTTTCACAATGTCACTTTTTCAAAATAGATGTTCCTTTAAATATAATCCTTCTCTCACTACCAGAGAAGTCATGATCTTATGCCTTCCATATTCTGCCGTTCAAACAGCACATCCTTTTCTGTCTTCCTGAAAGCTTACCCTACATCTTTGCTTCCTCCTAGGCCTGCTCTTTGTTTCTTACAATCATCCCCAGCATTAAGCCTTCATTTGTGCTGCTCTCTTTGTTTGACACTATCAGCTGATTAGTATTTGCTTCCCTGCTCCAGGAAACTCCAGCTGCTATACCAGACCATCATGTTCCATGCTACAATGTGCTGTTCCTCCAGGATTTGGGGTGCCAGTGCAATCAGATACGTCTCAATGTCTAGCAGGATGAGTCCACATGACAGGTAGCATAGCCCTGTTTACTGGGTTTGTGCCCTGAACTGCAAACTCAATGGGAGACAGACCTGCTGCTTGCTGAACGAGGCCATTTGTTGCACTGAGCTCCATCACAAACCAAGCACATGACTACTGGAGTCCTACATACGCAGCTGAAAAGACTAGGATACAAATGATACCTCGTTCAACCATCAGTAGAAAGACATGCTAATTACTGCTCCTCTAATACAACTACATCTTTCCCTCTACCCAATTTCAGAATCAATTCTATTATTTTAATGCTTCAATCACCCTTCATGCCTTCACAGAGGAAGAACAATTAATACATGGCTTATCCCTTGTATAGTGCTATCAGTCTGCTAGGCAACTCTACTCTCCTACATCTTAAAGCCGTCGGCCTATTCTGCGAGACTCTGCCTAGCCAAGAGAGGTAACAGCATGTTAGCTCCATTGCTTCTATAATGGGGGATATGCAGGTGAGAAGCAGAACTTACTAATGACATGCATAAATTAAAAGTACATTTGCCCACCGCTGTAAACATGTAAGTTAACTAAAAACGTACATTTTTCACACTAGTGACCTAAGGGATTGTATGTATTTGCTTGGTGGATCCCTTTAAGCCAATAAAGTTCATCCTAGCCACTCCTTACACACCCCTGACCAAGTATGAGACCTGAGTACTGTCTTTTATTATATTCTTCACTGAAAATAAAAACACAAACAACCTTAAGCATTCAATCAATAAAACCACCAACACTTATTAAAAAAAAAAAATAAATAAATAAAGCAGAAGATGACTCATCCTGCCCAGACCCAGTACAAGTTCTTGTTCCCCAGTTCCCACTGGCTGTCCCATGCAGTTCCCTTCTTAGGGCTCAGAGCCCTCCTTCAGTGGCCATCACCCATTTGTGTCTGAACCTGGCCCAGACCAGCAGTGGGGTCACCGGGCAGTGTTACATCTCACCAACACAGCAGTGGGTTCTGACTGGTTTCTCTGGAGACAAACCTTTCACAACCAGGTAGAATGGGCAGTAGGGTTACTATTCAGCTGAGCGGTGTCGTAGAGCCGTGGGTATGGGTGTGTGTTTGTATCTGTCAGGGGCAGGCAAGAGTTGGCAGCGTTAGTGAGGAATTATATATAGAAAAGAGGTAGTATGGTCGTGGTGTACATGCTGTGTGCATCACCAGTAAGAGGAGATCCAGGACACTGCCATAAAACAAAGGACTCTTCTCACAGGGAAGCAGCCCTGCTTCCACAGGCTTCCACTGCTGTCAGGGATGTACGTGCCCTTTGAATTAACTCGTGAAAAGTGCATCTTCCTCTAACTGAGGTAGGCAGAAATCAATTTGTGAGAACGTGAAGGTCCAAAAAAACTGTAAGGCCTGGACTTCCTGGAAAGAAGGTACAAAACTTCAGCTTTTGAGTGTGAGAGAGCAGAGGAGAACAGGAGCTGGTTTTACCAAAGTAGACTGAAATGCCTCCAGCCCAGGTCTGGGAGCTTCCTCTCATGAGGTTTGCATAGGTTCCTAGAGTAACCTGTCTGCTCGTGCTCTGGTGGGAGCGCCTCGCTCACATGTTCCAGAGTCCCCTGCTGCCCTGCAGTGCTTATTCGTATGGGCATTCCCTCAGGGACTGGCCTCAGTTGCCTATGTATTTTTAAAGGAACAAAGATCATAGGATCTGGAGTGCCAAAATTAATACACAGCACTTACACAGCTCTTTAAACATGCAAAGCACTATATTAACATTAGTGAAGCCTCATAAGATGAGGCAGGTAAGCATTATCTCTCCTCCCCAAGGTGTGGTCAAGTGACTTGGCAAAGGCCAGAGGCTGAGTCACTGGCAGAGCAGGGTCTGCCATGCACATCTTTCCTAAATTGTGTCTCCCAGGCTGGCTGGTGAGTGCAGCATGCTGTTGGGCAGCACAAGCAGCCCCAGCGACAGTCTCACTGCTGCTGGGTTACCACCAGCCCCATCCCAAAGCAGAAAGGCATGAAGGCCTCCCAGCCCACCCCAACGGAAGGGCTCCGAAAGCCTGGTGGATTGTATTTCATTCCTGTGCTGTAGACAAAGACAGTGAAATTGTGAGTAATTAATGAAAGAAATTCAAATTGTGAGAAAGTGACTCCCAAGTGTCATGGCTAAGGGCCTGACGAGGAGCAAGCGGCCTGATTTTTGGAAGCTCAGACTTGTTCCCCATTGGCTGCCCAACAGCTCTGAACATCAGGCCAAGCTCACACTTCTCAGTCCTGGGTGGGTGCCTGCTTTCTTGGAGCCAAGCGGAGTGAGCTCCACCAATGCTGGGAGCGCTCGGCTGCAGTAAGCGAGCTCTGAAAAGCTTCGGCATTCCCAAAGGTGCCCGCGCCGACGCCATTCCGGGGGATGCGGCAGTGGGGTGGAAGATGGGGCAAAGCCAGCCCTGCTCCCGCATCGTGCGGCATCTCACGCGGCTCCTGAGCAAAAAACACCACACTCAGCAACGTGAAGCCTGCGGGGAAGGCGTCCAAGCCCGGGGATTTTCCTTCAGGAGGGCAGGGCAACACGAAGCACTACCACCAGCTGATGCAGGCAGGCGGGGGAGGGCTTTCTGAAACCGTCGTTTGCGGGCAGCTCCCCACAGCCAGCAAAAATTTGCTGAGGGGGAAGGGAAGGCTCGCAGCCCCCCGGCAGGGCACCGGGCCCAGCCCCCCGAGCCCGCCCTCAGGCACCTGGGCGGGAAGCGGCGACGCCACCCCGGCGAGCAGGCAGCGCGGGCCAGCGCTCGCGGTGCCTCAACAAAAAAAGTCCCCCAGAGAACACGACGGGCCGGTTTAGGGCCTTTTTTTTTTTTTTCTTTAATAATATTTGCGTGAGGCTGGCAGCGAGGCGAGTGGAGCCGGGAGGGCGCCGAGGGCAGGCGGCCCGCCAGCGGGAGCTCCTGTCAGGAGGGCGCTGGGTGGAGTCTGTTACTCACCTCCCGGAGCCACCTCCAGCTTCGGCGAAACCTGTTGAGCAGTTTCCCTCCGGTGACAGGGCGGAGGGCGGGAGGAAACGCGCCGCCTTGGAACAGGTTTGTCCTTTCTTACCTGCTGACGTTTGGCTGCCCCAGATGATGGCTCGAAACAAAACCACCCTGTCGGTGCGAAGGCAGCCTGGAAAAACTGGTCGTGTCAGGGGCGAGGGCTACATTCCTGGCCGCCGCGGCAGGGGACGGCTCATGCTCCGCGAGGTGCCCGCGCGGGTATAAAAGGGCCCCGCACGCTGAGCCGCGGCAGAGGGGCGGCGGAGAGCGGCTGGGGGCCCTTGCGCTCGCGGTCCGCCCGCCCCGAGCTGTGTCCCCTGAGGAGAATGGCTTTGTTTTTTTTTTTTAATTGTTATTTTCCCTTTTAAAACTTTTGTTATTATTGTTGTTCTTTTAAAGAAAGCTTGCTGCCGCCAAGCTTTCACAGCCCCAGCGCGAGGCCGGGGGGACGTTCGCGGGACGTTGGCCATGAGTAAGTGGCAGCGCTGTGNGGTGGGCGCTCGTGTGGGGGGGGGGGGGGGGGCCGGGCCGGGCCGGGCAGGGTGCTCTCCCCGCCCGACTGCCCCGTGTGTTTTATCTCGTCCCCAGGTCCGCCGTAGCGAGAGGAAGAGCCAAGCCCGGGCTAGGAGCGAGGGGGAAGCGCGTCCCCCGCCCCGCGGCTCCTCAGCCTCCTTGGTGCAGTGGTTCTTAACAGTTCAACAGTTCTCTATCATAATTGTGAAATGTTTAGGACCACTTGACCAGCGAGGCCCGGGCATCGGGCCGGCAGCGGCGGACGAGCGAGCCCCTGGGCGCCGCCGGAGACCTGCAGCGCCGCGGGCCGGCGGCGGAGACGGGCCCGGGCCCGGCCCCGCGGAGCGAAGGGAGCCGGGCAGAGGGCAGAGCCCGGCGGGAGAGCGGCCGGGGCCCGCGGGCAGCCGGCGGGGCTGCGAGCGGAGGAGGCGGAGGGACGCGGTGTGCCGCGGGAGCCGCCGTGGTTCGCACGCTGCGGGTGTCAGAGTGGTATCAATGGAAGTACTTTTTTTAAAAAAAAAAAAAAAAGGTATTGCATGTACTATGCGAACTGAGGGGTTTCATATCTATAAAAGGAACAGGTAGGATAAATCCTGCTGCAACTTCTGTCGGCTGACTCTGTGGAAGGCAGGCTGATGCACTTAGTTTGTAACTATTTGTTCTCTTTATTTTTTTTTTTTCCCGTACATCCAGACACACAGATTTAAAAAAAAAAAAAAAAGAGGTTTGCTGATCAAGACTGCTCTCCAGAGGCTTACCACCTTTTCAGTGGTGATAGATGTAATGTATGATGGCACTTCTTTTTTTACTTGAGTGCCCTTTTATTAGCAGCAGTGTAAAACTTATGCTGTGGTGGTTTATGCTGTATTTTTCATGTATATTTCTACTGCAGGCAGTTAAAGGATTATCCAAACCTTTACTCCCACCTTCATCAGGAAGACTTCAGTAGGTTTCTGGTTTTAAGACTTTCATTGACACTGTGACCTAGAGGTCTGGACTTAATGAAGCTTGATGGACCTTAGATAACACTCTGGATCTTTCAAAATACAGTGGAAGAACTTTGAGCATTTAAAAAGAAGGAGAAAAGTCTGGAAACAATGATTCTGCCAGCAATTTATTTTCCTTTTTAAAAGGACAGCTGTGTAAATGAGAAGTTTCTCCTAATTTCTCATTCTTTTCACCCAAGAGTCAAACAGAACCAGATTTTTTTTTAACCTTATATCTAAATAAAATGGTCAACAGACTGATTCATAAACTAGAATTTTGCTGCTTTAAAATTGACCAAGAAAATTGAATGAGCTTGCCTATGTGTATGTGTTAACCCTTAAACTAACAAGGTATGTATCACTTCTCTTTGCTTCAAAAATACGCTGTTCGGCATGAAATCAGGATGCAGGGGTATAATTGCAGATGATTCTGGCCCCACTGATGTCAAGAAGAGCTCTGGTGTTGCATGCAATCAAGCTGTGGCCTTCAGAGGAGGAGCTTCCAGGAGAAGCTGGAAATATATGAAGAGTAGGCAAGCCTGATATGTAAAAACTCTTCTCAGGGACAGCTTAGGAGAGGCTTTTTTTTTTTTTTTTTTTTAAACCTAGTGCTGTAACTCAGAACAAGTTAGGTGAGGTTAATTACAGTGTAATAGGGTTTAATTTAGCTGGGAATGAGGGTATGGTGGCTGCTAGCAGTGTTTCTCAAACTGTGAGGCTGTCTCCTTAGGCAAGCTTACACAAGCCCAAGGCAAATGGAAAAACACATTTTTGTCTGGGACTTGGCAAAGGTAGGGCCCCCACATCTATTAATGATGATTCCTCATTTGCCAGGGCAAAAATTGAAATGTTCTCCCAAGGAAAAGATTAATGACCTGTCCCACTTAAGGGTCGGATGATTCAATACCATTCTGTCTCAGTTCTAATATATGGCACTCATTATCACTGTCTCTGAGCACCTCCCAAATATTTAAAAAGAAATAACACTAGTGTTCTGTACACACAGTTCTCATTAAATTCAGTGGGTGTTGTGAATGTTTAAACACAGCAAAGCAGAGCCCTGAAGAGTTGAAAATAGACTTGCAAAACACACTGTGGGTAGATCCACAGCTGGCTTGAATCGGCACAACCCTGTAAACTTGAGGGGAGTTGCACTGATCTACGTCAGCTGGGATCTGACCCAGTGTATTTCTGTCCTGTCCCAACTCCAGCTGATAAGCCTGATCCTCCCATCTGGCTGTATCCAAACTGTTTACTGATTTTGGTGGGAATGCAAACTGTACAAAGCAGGGTTTCCTGTTTCCAGGGAATCCTCATTGCTCTTCATAGTGCAGCTCAAGATGATGTAAATGGTGGCTGTTTTCCTGTGTCTGAGTCCAGTGTGACGAAAAAATGTGAAAGATCTCTGATAGGGGTAAGAAAAGAGTTTCCTTATTAAGGAAAATCTCAGTAACTCTGAAAGAGCAAACCTGGTGGCGAGGTTCTGCTTACACAAAGAAAAGCTTAATGTTCCTGCACTGGATTGTCTGTGTAAAGACAAACCTGTACTGGCTGCTTATAGAAGCTGATCTTTCTGTATAATCCTTGGGTGAAATCAGGGAGCATCACAGCATTTCTGGACTGTCTCTTTCATGTGTGCTTCATTCGGTGACATTTTAAAGCTATGGAATCAGGTTGACTTCTAACCATTGTTTTTCCTCTCTCAGACTGGGTGAACTCCTGATGACAAAGCTTGTAGTTCTCATAAGCTGGCGGTAAGCCATGTCAATGAACAAACAAACAAACAAAAATCCCCAACAAATATGCAGTGAAAACCTCTGGGCAAACAGCCCTTCCTTGTGATATTGTCTAAGCTAAGCAACGGCCTGAGGGTATGAAGGGAGGAGACTTCTGCCAAACTTAGTCAAATGTTGCCCTGCAGTTGCAGAGCGTGTCTTTAGCTCTTACTGTTAACATCGCAGACAGTACTCAAGTTTCTTATCGCTACAATCTTGGCCTTTGTATAATAACACTTAATTTTTCTGCTCTTCTTAGAAATGAATAGCAAAGGTATTATGGTCGGACTGGAAGCATGGGTGGGTTAAGCCTTCTGGTTCCCCTGGATGAGGGAGCTGGTCTCCCTGCCTGCTGTGCCCAAAGCAAGAAGCTGCAGCACGTTCCTCCCTCCCCACCCTTTTCTGTAGGCTGCTTCATGCTCTGGCAGCACCTTGCAGTTTCAGCACAGACACAAATCTGTAGGATGTGCTGCTGATTGGTCAGAGAGCTGGGCGGCAGCACCTAGTGAAAGATGCATTCAAATAGAATTCATGTTTGAAACGAGAAAGGTGTGTTCAGGTCTGTTGTTTCTTTGTCATCGACAGAAGAACACCCCTTTGCGTAGGAGTGGTACAGGTTTTGGTGCTTCTTTGCTGCTGAGTAATACTGGAATTGGGGCACGTTAGACATCAGGCTTAAGTTCTGGAACAAGAGATGGTTGTATCTCTAGAAGCCCTTAACAATAACAGTCTAGAATCATAAAGGTGGAAGAGACCTCTTAAAAAAAAGACCTAATCCAACTCTCAGCTTGACACCACTATGCCCACTCAATCATATGAAAGCTGTTTTGTGAAAAGCTAATACCAAAAAAAGAAAAAATTCCAGGTACTACTAGTACGCATTTTCAGAGGGTTAATGCTCAGCTTCTGGGATGGTGCTTGCAATGGTATTCACACAACTTCCATGCTGGGAGACCAGACATCTGCCACTGCCAGCAGAAGAAATTCCTAGGCCTGATCTGACTTTGCTTTAGTGACTGCAGGGGAAGAAGAGGTTGGCCCGCTGCTTGCAGCTTCCCATGCCGCAGATGGGAATCAATGGCCGTGCTGTCAGTCTGTGTGCAGTCGATGGATGGTCATTCATCTCTGTGTAGCTATACTACTTCACCCCAATTAGGAAAATATTTCTCCCCACTAGTGGTTTTGTGCTTAGAACTGGTGATGGAGAATTGCAGATAATTTTTGAAAAATGTATTTTCCAAATACAGTTAATTGTCCATATCCGCAGTAATGACATCCCCATGAGATAAATGGGGTGACAAAGTCTCTGCTTTATTACTATGAAGAAATGATTTTGTTTGCTAGCTGATTTGTTTCTGATTCCCTTCCTTGGCAAAAGTTTATGAGAACCCATGATTTCAGAATGTGCATGACTTCCATTTTAAAACTTAATAATTTTCAGCAATTTATACTGGTAGCTGATGAGTGCTGATGATCATTTCACCAACTAACTTTCTGTTCTGTCTCTATCTGACAGACAGACTGGTTATTTACATCTCTCTTTAGTTTACAGAGTTTGATTTAATATTTTTGGTGTTCTTAGACAGATCTAGTGCTCAGGTAATGTTTTTACTAGTATATGGGAGCTCCAGTAAAGGTGTTTTTGAAGTAAAGGTCTTTTGAGAGCCTTATTTTCTACAAGCATGTCCAGAAAGTTTGTTACAGCTAACATTTGATCGTGTTTCTTTCCTTTTTTTTTTTTTCTTTTTTCTTTTGGATTTAAATTTGAGTCTCAGGATGGAGCTGTAACAGCATTTGAAGTTGGGGTAGCGTTCTGCTGATTCACCTTTTGTTGGACACTTGGATAGGATTCTCCCGAACAAATAAATAGTTGCCTGAGCTAACTTTACAGTTAGTGCAGACAAATAAGCCCTCTCAAGTGTGATGCATTGCATCATCTAGAAGTGGATGGCTGAAGTAAGACAGATAATTCTAGCCTAAAAATGTGCATTTCTCTCAGTCTGCTGAAGTGGTGCAACATCACTAAATCAGCCCCAGCCCTCTCTGTTGGGGGCTGTAGTGACCCAGACCCCTCGTGAGTCTCCCTGGAGTCCTAGTCCTGTACAAGAGCTGCTCCTCTGGTTAGATGCGTGCTGTTCCTCCACTGCCAGGTTTATGTGCATTACCTTTTGCTTCGTGGAGTGCAGCGGGAAGCAGTTTTTAGAACAATGGACACTAAAATTAGAAATAATTCAGCGACACTTTCATAGTAGCTGCATGCAGGACTGCTTGTTCTGTAGTAGTTTAACCTTCACACTATCATAAAACGGCTGTAGAGCTGTTCTTGGTGTCAAGATGAAATAAATTTATAATAATGTTTAGTTACCACATTTTCATGAGTCTTACGCAGAGCAATTTTTGCCAGTGGGTTTTTCTGACTCCATAAGAGAACTGGCCTCAACCCAGAAGTCTTTACTGTTATTGTTTTGTTTTGTTTTGTTTTTTGAGTGGTTGTTTGTTCATGGAATTGCAGAATGGTTGAGGTTGGAAGGGACCTCTGGAGGTCATCTGCTCCAATCCTCTGCTCAAGCAGGGCCACCCAGGGCAGGTTTTGTCAGGAACATCGTACGTGGTTGATCTGGATTAACACCTGAAATGTAGTATATTGGCCCTTCCTTCATTTCAGTTTTCATCTGTTCTAGCAAATATATCAGCTTTTGTGGGTCATACAGCCTAGCTAGCTTTGTGAGCCTGCTCAGTATCAATGGTTTGTTAATTGCTCTGGAAGTTTTCATCCTGAATCCCTTGTTAGCTGGTTTTGTTCCTTGTTAGCTTGTTTTGCTAGATGTTATTTTGTCCCTAAGGCTCCAGCTTCACGATTCATGTGACTTAAACAAACCTGAAAATCTGAAGACAGTTGCTCTCATTGTGGTAGAAGAGTTTGGAATAGTAATCTGACAGCACCAGAAATGCTCAGAAACGGGTAAACAAATGGCATCAAAGCCATTTTTACTCTCGTGACTTTTGTTGCGGGGTGGAGATGAATGATTCATTATGCCTTTTTCTTTTTTTTNTCTTTCCCTCTTTCTTTCTCTTCTTCTTTCTCTCTTTCTTTCATTTCCGCTTTTTTTTTTTAATACTTGGAATTGACAATATTGCATTGTAATAAGCCTATAAAGATGTTCTCCATTAATATTATGACATCCAAACAGAAAGCCAAATCTTTCCTGCTTCACATGGGCTTAAAACCAGGAAAACTCTAGTTACTTGTGTACATGGCTGGAACAGAATAAACAAGTAGAAGCTACAAATACTTCTACAATGATCTGGGCCTTTGCCACTTCAGGTAAAACCAGAGATTCTCAGTCCCAAATGCTGCCTGGCCTCACCCATGTTATGTTGATCTTACTACCACGTCAGAAAGCTTGTGAAGCTGGATTGGTGCATGGAAGAATTACTTTTGGTGGGCTGTTAAGCAAGAGATGTGATAGGAGGCTCCCTTGATGCCTCTGTTGCTGGGGGAGAAGGAATTGATAAGCATCTGACATGAGGCAAGGGCAGATCTGGAATGCAAAGATGCTCTTTACACTGCAGTCTTTCTCTTCGCAATGGCTCCCATCTCTCCGTTAATGGACAGTGATCTAAATGGTGATTTAGAATTAGAAGGAGAATGTCAAACATATTCCAGTATGTTCCTTCCACTGATTTCAGTCCTCATGTAAACTCACCTCGTCAGGCTGTATTCACTCTGAACATTTTCACAGCCTGACATGGATTCAGTAGCCATGCAGGTTACTCTGGGGGGGCTACAGTTGGCTTTGTACCTCCACAGCATACTGCCAAATCTTAAAGGTTGGAGTGATGGCATCCTAGGCTCCCTCTAACCAGATTCAGATGTAAAATTGTAGAAGGCAGTTTTGTACTCATGTCAAATTAAAAAATAATGTTTTATTGTTTTCATAGACTCAAAGTTTTTGAGGCCAGAAGAGGATATTCACATGACACTAATTTTAGGCAGCGTGTGTGAGAGGCTTATCTTCCAGGCATCTCCAGAGGGAGGACAGAGGGCTGTAGTAAAGGCAGAATCTCCTTTGCTATAGAGGAAGCATAGAGGACAGGCTTAAATTAAATGCAAGTCTGTAGGCACCAGGAATGCTTTGGGATAAGCTAGTTCCCTCTCTTGTATAACACTTGTAATAGGATGTCGCTGGAATATTTATGGTTTGGAGTGGAACACATCTTTTACAAAGACATGTGGTCCAATTGAAAAAAATAAGGCAATTTCCAGACACTCTAAAATAAACAGGAGATTCATCACATATAATAATGTTGTTCACATCTCCCATCTGTATTTTTCTTTCCTTAGTAAATACAAACATATTTTTCCTGGCTTATGCATTCCATTTTGTAATGAGGTTTTAAAGAAAAAGTGTAGTGACCATATGGCTCTATAAACAGGTGCTGAATTTTTATGTATCTGCAGACTGCGTACTAAACACCTAATGTTCCAGAAGAAGCCACCATCTTGCAAAGTCATGCCTTCCCAGCACCAAAATGTAAACTTAACTCCAAAATCCTTAATTGTAAGTGTTCTAAAATGTCAACATGCAATATACTGCATCTTTCAGCCTGTTATCATCCAAAAGCATGGGCATATTGCTAATTGCTGTCTGGTAGTTGTCATAAATCTTGTTTGGCGTTAAGTTTGAATCCATACGGTTGTAAATTAGCAGCACGTGAATGGTGTCTTGGCTCTGTCATAGAATCATAGAGTAATTAAGGTTGGAAAAGACCTCTATGATCATCTCGTCCAACTGTCAACCCATCACCACGCCCTCTAAACCATGTCTCTACGCATTTCTTGAACACCTCCAGGGATGGAGACTCCGCCACCTCCCTGGGCAGCCTGTTCCAATGCCTGACCAGTCTTTCTGAGAAGTTTTTCCTAATATCCAACCTGAACTTCCCCTGGCACAACTTGAGGCCGTTACCTCTCGTCCTATCTCTGTTACCCGGGAGAAGAGGCCGACCCCCACCTCACTACAGCCTCCTTTCAGGTAGTTGCAGGGAGCAATAAGGTCTCCCCTGAGCCTCCTCTTCTCCAGACTGAACAGCCCCAGTTCCCTCAGCCACTCCCCATAAGACTTTTGCTCCAGGCCCTTCACCAGCTTCGTTGCCTTCTTTGGACACGCTCCAGGGCTCCAGTATCTTTCTTGTAGTGAGGAGCCCAAAACTGAACACAGCGCTCGAGGTGCGGCCTCACCAGTGCCAAGTACGGGGGGGTGGTCGCCTCCCTAGTCCTGCTGGCTACACTATTTCTGATACAAGCCAGGATGCCGTTGGCCTTCTTGGCCACCTGGGCACACTGCTGGCTCATGTTCAGCTGACTGTCGACTATCATACCCAGCTCCTTTTCCTCCATGCAGCTTTCCAGCCACTCTGCCCCAAGCCTGTAGAGTTTCATGGGGTTGTTGTGACCAAAGTGCAGGACCCCACATTTGGTCCTGTTGAACTGCATACAATTGGCCTCAGCCCATCAACCCAGCCTGTCCAGATCCCTCTGTAGAGCCTTCCTACCCTCAGGCAGAGCAACGCTTCTTCCCAGTTTAGTGTAGTCTGCAGACTTACTGAGGGTGCACTTAATCCCCTAATCCAGATCATCAGTAAAGATATTAAACAGGACTAGCCCCAGTACTGACCTCTGGGGAGAACCACTTGTGACTGGTCGCTAGCTGGATTCAGCTCCATTCATGTCGCAATGGCAAGCCTCCAGACATCTGAGACCTCCCTGGTTGACCAGGACTGCTGATAAATGATGGTCAGCAGCTTGGCAAACACATCCACCAGCTCCCTCAGTACCCTTGGGTGGATCTCATCTGGCCCCATGGACTTGTGACAGTCTAGGTGGAGTAGCAATTCTCTGACCGTTTCCTCCTGAATTGTGGGGGATTTATTGCTCTGTGGGAGGTTTATTCTGCTTCTTCTCCATCCCTGTCTTACAGATCAGGGGGCTGAGGACCCTGAGCATAACTGGTCTAACTGTTAGAGACAGAAGTAAAGGAGACATTAAAGTGTGTTCAATCATGGCTTTTTCCAGTTGAGTCACTGGTGTTGAACAACATGGAAACACTCACCTTGGCAATGTTCAAGTGTTAGGTGAGAACTTTTCTACTGCTATCATCATCTGTGTAATTTCATAGTTACTTGACTTCTGAAAATCTGGAGTATATATGCTGAGTTTACTCCTTACTATGTACTGGAAACTGAGCAAGATCTATTAAGGAGCTGAGAAGAATAGGCTTTTGTGAGGCAAGAAGTGCTGCCCCATCTCCAGAAGAGCAAGGGGCTCTTGCTTTTCATTGCCTGGAGAAATGGGGGCTTGGCAGCGGGTGGATGTGGTATCCTGCTGCAGGACCCGCATTGTAAGGAGGTGGCCTGTGAGAGCAGGCAGCCAACACATTCATTGCACTGTCTTCTTCCTGCCTACATTTCCAAAATCTGCTTTCACTCTGACCTCTTCCTCCAGTCCTGCCTGCCAGAAGGGTCAACAGAGGGTTAAGTTTGTTGCTCAAAGCTATTGCTCATTTTCCCAGGGAAGTCCCCGTAAAGGTTTAGTTAGCAGGACCAGTGGATCAGGAAGATTGCCTCTCTCAGTTATTGTTTCTTCTGAAGAAATTTCTAAATTCTTTCTTCCCCCACTGGAAACAAACTTTTCCTTTGTTTGAACAATCAGTTTGTGTCTGGTGTTTGATGGACTATTTTGGCATGATGTGTTCAGCAGAGCTGGTTTAGAGCTTCTCAGCTCTGCAGGCTGAAATGTTGCCGTGCAAATAGGGCATAGGCCAGGTGCCTTCTGCCACTAGAAGGAAAAATACTGGGGACTCTGTTTTTCTGTCCCCACTGTTACGGGGGAGATGTGCCTATATAAGAGAGCCAGAGCTCTTTTCCCTCAGCTGGATCAGCAGCCTCCAATTTGGCTTTCTAGAGCTCTGGCAAAGGCAGTGGAGGCACTGGAGTTCATCTTCTTTTTGCCATGATCTTTTTGCCTGCAGCTCTAGACCACGTGTACTTTGCCAGTAGCTAGAGCTAGCCCAGGTGTCCCTATCCTTTGTGTTTGTAGCCTTCTGGTTCAGGATGGCCCAGAGATACAAACGCAAGGACATCTGATGTATTTGGTGGTAACCATGCATGAGCTCCATGCACTAGTGAAGTATTTGTAGACTAAAAATGTCTGGCTATGAGTGGGTACAGAGGGAGTGCTTTTCCAGTTTTGTGAACCATTTATAGTTTTAAGTGTTGTATTATGCAAGAACCTGTCATCACTTTTTGTGTCATAGGCTCTCCAGCAATGTTTTCCATGTGCAATACTGATGCTCTCACATGCCTTTCCCCCTTGTTTCACACAAAACTGCATTCATTCTGCTTTGCCTTCTCGGGCTGTCAGCACCCTGACACTGGTTCAGATCTTCATCTTTCATATCCCAGGACAGAGAATAAACAATACACAGCCAAACTTCAGTGCAAAAGTTGGAAAACTGAAAAAAAAAAAAAAAAAAAAAAAAAAGGATTTTAAGAAAGGGGGAAAAAAAAAAAAAAAAAAAAAAAAAAAAAAAAGGGTTCCNAAAGAGAGACACATCAATAGTCTGATCATTTGATTATTGTAACAGGTATTTTATTGGGATTTTTTCTAGTGTGGAAGATGTATGGCTAAACTCCAGCAGCTGCCATGCAAATATTCTCCAGTCTAGGTTCTGAAAGAGTTTCCCAACAGCAGAAGAGGGAAAGGTGGAGGCTTCCCAGGGCAGTTCCCGGCCGAGCAGTGCCATCTGCCGAGAGTGGGAAGCACAGCCCGGGAACTTCAGCGCTGCTGAATGCTCTTTGTTTTCAGTTTACTTGAGTTTGGGATTCTACCTGCTCCGGTGCAGTCCCTAAGATTAGCAGTATTGCTGAGATGAAAAGTTTCTGCCTGTTGCTGGCAGTGAAATCTGCTCTGAAGAACTTCTAGGCTGTTGGAAAATTATCACCTGCTCTGTTCTTTGTCTTGCACTGACAAAGCAGCCTCATTTTAGTTGAGATATACCATTTGCTCTTTCCAATTCAGCGTGCTTAAATATCGAATTTAGAAAATGTTGTCTTCCTGCTTGGTTAAAGGATTAATAGGCAATGAGCTCTGGATGGAACAGTAATAAAAACGCACTCAGGATCCAGTGTGGGGAAAGAAATAAACCTACAAATTCTCCAGTAAAACGAGGCACTAGATGGGCTATGAAGAGATATGAGAGGGGGGCATACCGAGCTCTCTGGAGCACATTGAGTGATTTTTTCCTTCAACACAATTTTCACTGGGTAGGTGGGGATGGGAGGGTGTTATTTCCAGGGCCATGCATGTTGTGTTCTCAAGTTACGAAAGCTGTAAATGCTTCTGTGTGGCCAGCAAAGCTGATTATTTCTGCTGCAGCTTCTTGGATCTTTTCATTTTTGATATGATGCTCTTTTACCTTTGATGAAAAAATGGTTGTGGAAAACTTCATGTTTGCCTTTTAAACAAGTCGCTTGTCACAAAGCAGAGAGAGACCCTAGGAATGTCCGCTGCTCTGGGCAGACGGAAGCTCTCTGATGAAAGCTAGAAACCAGGGCAGGGCTCTTCCCTCCCTCTTTGACCCCTTCCATGCACGAAGCCTCTCCTAGGTTCCGCTTGCTGCCTAGGGCGCTTTCAGCCCCTCGAGAAGATCTCTGCCATTTGATTTCACTCCACTGAGGCGAGGACGTTCAGGCTGGGTGTTAGAAAAAGCCTGTTCACTGCGAGTGAGGTCGGACACTGGAACAGGCTTCCCAGGGCAGTACTCACGGTCCCAACCTGCCGGAGCTCAACGAGCGTTTGGACAACGCTCTCCACGCTCGGGACGTCCCGTGGCTGTCACTGCACGCCCAGAGCCCGGCTGCCCCCGCC
>VXAV01001874.1:126205-149432 GCA_013399715.1 Alectura lathami
AACGGGCCGCCGGTGAGTGGGGGCTCTGGGGGCACCGCTGGGAGCGGAGCAGGGGGAGGGCGAGGAGGGGAGCCCGGCCCCGGAGCGGGCAGGTGCGAGCCCCCCGCGGATCGGGTACCCCGGGGGTTTGCAAGCCGGGAGGGCTCTCCAAAAGTTTAACGGGTTGCAGTCGTAGGTTTGTCAAAAATGAAAGTGCCGCTGCGTGCTCAGCCCTCGGCTCCCGTCACCGCCTGCCAGAATAAAAAAAAAAAAAAAAAAAAAAAAAAAAAAAAAAANAAAAAGAAAAAGTGACTTTGGCAGGGACAGCGGGACGGCAGATGCGCTGCCGTGTGAGCGCCGTTCGGGCACGGTTTGCTCCGCAGCCCCGGTGGCCCCGTTTGTGGGACCGCAGCTGGGCTCCGCCGCGCTGTGGGGGCTGCGGCTCAGCTCCTCCTTCCGAGGGGGCCGTGAAAAGCGGTGAACCCCTCCTCCCCGCCCCCCGGAGCTGGTGGCTCGGCCGCCGGTCGGGAGAAAGTCGGGGGTGGGTTTTGCTGGGCTCTCGCTGTCCGATGCTCGAGTTTTCTTCTGGCTGTGGGCTGGTTCCTCGCCCTGGCGTCACTCGGGCAAGCTTTCCTTGAGTTTGTGCCTCACGGTGGCTCTGGTACTGAATGGAATAAGTGTGTGTGTGCTGCAGAGGTTTCCAGATGTGCAGCATTGTTTGCACTGTAGCTATCTGCACAATTTTTCTTTCTGCTTTTCTTTCTTGTCTATCAGAGATCTTTATTAGTACTTCTGGTCTCACTTCCTTTAGTAGCCATGTGAAACAAAGCTTGTAAAAGGTGATACACGTGGAAAACCCAGAGCCTTGGTACAGAGCCTTGAGACCCGAGGAGACCCTCGGGATGAGCTGACAGGGCAAAATGCAGAGAAGACCCCATGGTTCTGTTTCGGGGTACCAAATACGTGTGTTAGGTTTTTGATAACATTTTGGCAGTAATGTATTGTTTTTTAAACAATGCTTATCTGGATGTTTGCAAGAATGGGGGGGAGGGTCTGAAGAGGAAGCCAAACCCTATTGACCTTCATTTTCATTCAAAGAGTTCCTGTATGATCTACAGAATTCCCATTGAATCTAAATATAGTTTTGTTTGGAAGTGCATTGTAGAGCAGTGTCAGCCAGGTTTGTGTTCTCAGGACTGATCCAAAGCCCTTTGAAATCAACAGGAGTCTCTGTATGGACAGGCAGGGTTTGCAGTGAGCTACTGTTTCTGTGGTGTAAAAGGTCACGGGCCCATTGAAGTCAGCACCATTGGACCTTTTGTTTTACGGATTGCTGCAAATGGTGGAAATAAGTTTAATTTCCCATTGTGAGGTGCATGGGGTAGGCTGCTGGAGCTGGGTGCACGCAAAGTCACGTTCCCATTGCTGCCAAAGCACTCAGCCCTGGTGGGAGAGAGCAGTGTCCTGTCTGGGTCTGTGTGGGAGCGGAGCTGCCCAGGTGTTCGGAGGAGCAGAGGGCTGTCTGTGTGGTCCCAGTCTCAGGGGACTTTTTTCATAAGCACTCGATGATGGGTGAATGAATCCCCCTTTTCTGAAGGGTTTCAAGCGTGCCTAGGAAAGTAATAAAACCGTTGTCAATCGTGGTGTCGGGACCTAGGCAGGCTTAGACATGGATACTTGGGGGTTACTTAGTGAGCAGCGTACAGATCCTTGGATTTTTTTCAAAAATAAGTTTTCTAGCATGTTTGAGAGCTCCAGCCTGAACTGCAAGCTCATAAACCCACATCCAGGTAGTGAGTAGCTCCTCAGGAAGGAAGATGCAGCGAGCAGCCCCACTCACTGCCCTCTGCTTGTGCAGCAGGTTAGCAGGAGATAACAGGCAGAGGTTGGGTGCTCAGCTGCTGCGAGTTGGCCTTGCAGTGGGAATCTGATGCAATAAGCTGGCAGGTTGAGCGCTCTGTAATGTTTGTGCCAGAAAGGCAGCTTGCTCCCCCCCCACCCCCCCCTTCTTTCTTTCTTGTTTAATTATATAACAAGACATCTGAAAAAGCAGCTCCTTTCCATGAGTTTCACGCCCGTACAATAAAAGTCCAAAGAGTTTCTCCTAAGCTCTTCTAAGGCACTGTCAAAAGAAGCAGCTACTGGATGAGTAAACAGCAGAAGACTGCTGCTTGGAGCACGCTGCTCTCAAAGGAGTCGTGTCCTTTGCCATAATAGCGAAGGGATCTTTCAGCACAGATTGAGAAAGACTTCCACACCTGGTTTGAAACCCTTTGGAAAGGTGGGTGGGTGCCTCAGAGATGAAAGAAGGGCTAGTTTCCTGCTGTTGATATCTGTGCTGATGAAAGAGAGAAGTTGTATTCTTGTGCGTGGGGCAGCTGACAAGGGATTGTATTCACATTAGAATAAAAAGCCAAGATACTGTTTGCAGTCTGCAGGGATAACAGATCTAATTGCTCGAGAGGGCTATGATTCATACAGTTTATATGTTGCTGTCCTTTCAATTAGACATATTTAAAATATATAAATAATCTAAAGTTTCGGTGCTCAGATGATGTGCATTGATTACAGAATACTGTTAGTTGCTTGGGTCTTTTTAAAGTCCTCCAAATCTCTGTTGACAGATGATATAAAGATACATCTCTTTGCTTATGTTAAAACTCCTTAACAGTTCTCTTAAATACAAAATTTACTGCACCCCACGCTGTCAATTCCCTTCTTTCTACTGCTGCTGTTTTTACAGTTTGCTGCCACAGTGAGGCCTGTGAGCAAATCAAAATGTGATTTTGCATCTTGCAAGGATGGGGGAGGAAAGTAAAGTTTAATCTTAAATTACTCCAGAGTAGTGTTTTGATGTTGCAGTATCAGCATCAATTGCTGGGTCATGTATTGAACTAGTGGAGGAAAAAAAGAAAAAAAAAGGTGCCTCAGTTTATCCCTAATTAAAAATTTTGTATGTGCCTTGCAGGCTGTATCCCTGGGGAGCTGGTAATGGGATCCCGAGGCTTCCTCCCAGGGCTCTGGCTGGAGGCACGACCAGGTTGTGCCTGGAAGTTGCTGCTGTTGGCAGCTGTGGGGAATGAGTTGGTGGTCGCTGCCACACTCCCAGCTGGCAAGGAGCCTTGTCACAAAACTACCCTGACAATTACCACTAATTGGCATCAGTGTTGGCAGTTTCACAAGAGAGGCTGAGGACTGAATGGGATGTGGATTAAATTAGTAATAATAATACTTAGCACCTAAAATCTTCCCAGTACTTCACAAATGCTAATTAATTAATTTGCATGGTGCCCCTGCTCAAACGTGCTGTAGGTTCCAAAGACGTGTGTGTTGGAGGAAGGTGCATGTTCTCCGAGGGAAGGGGACAGTCGGGCCGTCTGACATGAGGGGAGTGCTTCTGTGGCTGTATCGCTGGAGCTGAGCTCTGTGACAGTCCTGCCCGGTTCCGCTGGAACAAAGGAGTTTTTTGATCGGTACTAAAAGGAGACCAGGAAGAGAGGAAGTTGACTTTGGAAGCTGTTAGTGTTGAGGACTGTGTTCCTTGCAGCCTGGGACTGAGGTCCCTCGTTTGACCTGTCTCCAGCCTGTTGTGCCTGCTGCAGTGCAGGCAGCAGTGCAGGATGGGGAGACACGAGTTCAGCCCAGTTCTCACTGTCCAATTTCTTGGGAGCTGCTTTTGTTTCCTATTTGGTTCCCTGTCACGTTGCCTTCACTGTGTGTTACACAAGGCATGCTGCTGAAAGACTCCAGGGGAATTTGGTGTACAAAGTGTGTGCTCTTGAGATGGAGAATGCTTTTCCTGATACCTAAAGCCCAGTGTTCCCTGTAATTATAGCTGGTCTGTGCAAAGAGGCATCATGGCAGTCCTGGTCTGGGGAGAGCGCTGGTGACCAGGACAGGCTGTGCCCTTGGCTGCCAACGAACCATTAATCCTTTGAGGGGACCGTGTCCTTGGCAGGCTCTGTGTTACCCAGGTAGAGCTGGAGGAGGGGAGGGCAGGAAGGCTTTAGGCACACAGCTGTGCTGCTGGGCTGCCTCCCACCACACCTGCTTCTCACCACAGCCACAAGCTCTTGGTACACCTGTGTGCTGCTGATCGCATCACCCGAAAGGGAAACGAAGAACAGAGTTTTGGGAACTGGATGCGCTTTCCTGTGGGTTTCTCATCCACACTAAATAACTCCATGTGTTTTCACAAGCAGCAGAGCTCAGGAAGGATGGTTTGATAGGATGGTTGCTATGTTCACCTCCTGGACTCTTCTTGTGTCTCATTGTTGATCCCAGGTGTCCCTCCTTGTCACTGATGACTTGGTAAGAGGCAGCCATTTGGAGTTGCGCACATGCTGAAAGTGAGCTGATATTCTCCCCACCTGGCTTCTGCTGATCAGTTAGTACCAGGCTGGTCCTGCACAATTTCAGTGGTGCTAGTTTGTGGAAGTTGTAGGCGTTTGCTTTGAGTTTTCCATCTCAATTTCACAGAGGATGGAGGGAAGGACAGCACTGCACTTATTGTTGCTGAGAACAAGCTGAAAGGACTGGCAATGGATTGAGGGCTGGGATCTTGATGTGCCTGGCCAGGTACATGTTGCTACTCCCACCCTGTCTGCTCTGGCAGCATGGTGTGAGCAGGAGTGGAAATGAGAAGACCTTGCCTGGTCTCTGCCTGCTGCTGCCTGTCACCTCCCTGTCGTGGGGACGGTTGCTTGCTTCAGAAGTCAGGAGCCTGCATTGCACACAGAGTTGTCCAGCAGTGAGTTTTGTGTCCATGAGTTCACTTGCAAGCTCGCGATTCCCTGAAGGAACAAGTAGCACATGGAAACTTCTCTCAGCATCTGAGGTGCGTGTGGAAGATGTCTAAGCTTTTGGATGCAAGCCCTGACTGTTAATGGAGCTTTTCTTTCTATGCCCATTCACGTATTTCTGCTCAGTGGCACAATCACCTGCAAGCTGAGAGTCCTGAGTCTTAGCTGCCCTCAGGCTAAGCTGTTACTGAAGGACTGTTTTCCTTTCCATGGGAGGCCTTTCTGTAACTGGGTTGACAGAGGTTAAGGGATGCTGAGTGGGAGAACCATGTCTTTTACAGATTCCTCTGCAGAGGAATTGAGTTTTCAGGGCTCTTTACAAGCACTGAGTGCACCTTAAAATTTTCTATATTTAACATTTCAAAAATGCATAAATGGAAAAGGTCTTAGATAATAAAGAAGAAACTACAGGGCATTTTTTGAGATGCACTTTTAATATTTAATTTTGCAAGAGAGGCTCTTGCAGGGACTTGGCTGCAGAGAGCTTCAGGCTACAAGCTCAGATGTCGATTGCGGGTACTGTGCAGTCTAATAACGGGGTTAGTGACAACACGGTGTCAGATGTGTTGACATGAGCCATTCACTTGTTTCAGTCAGTGCAGCAGTCCCCGTGCTGTGCGATAGGCTGCAGAAACTAACTGTAATGAGTTTGCTTTAGTCATCTAGGATTTTCAAGCATGCCCTTTTAAAGTACAGGTGAGCAGGATTATTTTGCAGTAGGGATGCCTGAGGCCATAGACCTTCTCGCTGGGGGATCTGCAGTGGGGGAGCAGAGCTTGCGCAATTAGCTGGAGGTGCTGCGGTCTCTGGCTAGCTGGGGGTAATTAGTATTGCTGTGGCTAATGCCTTCAGCACCCTGCCCTATTAGGGGAAAGGGAGGAAACACATAAACCATTTCAAAATCCCAGGGGGTGGAAAAGAGCATCTGCTGCTAACATCTGAGGTTACTTTGAACCTGTTGAAATATGTAGTCGCTGCTTTATTGTTTTTGCCAAGAGTTTCCACCTACGGTGATCCCAGCCTCTGGCTTGTTTGCAGGGAGGTTATGGGAGGCAGCAGTCATCCTCCTCTCCTGTGGCCCAAAGCAGCTGATAGCGGATGCTCCTCTGGGCCTGACAGTGCCAGGGGGCAGCTGGAACCACCGGGGATTTGTCTTTCCCAAGACCAGGACTGGCACCATGTATACAGTCGCTGCTTGGGTCTTCTGCTGCCCGGGTAGACACAACTGAGTCTCCCTCCTTGGAGACAATCAACAGCTGTTGGGATGTGGTCCAGGGCAACCTTCTGTAGGTGTCCGTGCTTGAGCAGGGGTTGGACCAGATGGACTGCAGAGGTTATTTCCAACCTCAGCCATTCGGTCAGCCTGCGCTCCATGGGTCTGAATCCTTCTTCCCACTGTGAGGATGCTGATGTAGAGAAGAGCCAGCCTAGTCCCTGGGTTTTTGGCTGGCTGATGAACTTGTTGTTGTGAGAGGTGAGCAGAGATTTTGCTCCAGCCTGTGTAGGGGAGGAAAATCTATCTGGAATTTTGTGTTTGTCCTGTGGAAGATTTTTCTGTGATGATGCTCTTACCTTTTTCAGAACTGGATTATCTTCATGAATTAGATCTATTTGGGTATTATTCATGGTTAGTGTGGCAGACTGCTTTACATTTGGGAGTATTGCATCGTTTTAAAAATTATTTCTTTATTATTTACTGGAAATTGATGGAATTTGATTTGTCTGAATTTGTGCCTCTGACCTCCACCTGCAGCACTGGAATAACTATTTTGTACTTCCATTTGCAGTGTATCCCCACATGGAAAACATCTTCA
The DNA here is from genome assembly GCA_013399715.1 of Alectura lathami. Lineage (NCBI taxonomy): Eukaryota > Metazoa > Chordata > Aves > Galliformes > Megapodiidae > Alectura > Alectura lathami. The sequence continues at coordinate 132,801 of VXAV01001874.1, forward strand.
GGAAGGCATGCGTGTTGCCTCTATTACTGGCTATGCACTTGATCAGGAATAGACTGATCTCTTTTACAAGCGTCTGATAGGTCTGTGTAGTGTTTCAAGTGGGTGGCTAGTGGGAGAGAACCTTGGCCTTACTTGCATGGGAATTGAGTGTCCTGCTGCTGCCTTTGCCATCAGGAGGAATTGTTTCGACCCTGGATAGGGATGCAAGCCCTGAACTTAATCCCCAGATCTGTCACTGCTTCAGTGTATGAATTTGGACAAGCTGCTTAATATCCATGTCCTTAACCTCTCCTTTGCCCAGCAGAGAGAAAATTCTTCCAACTTTTGTCCGCTTCTTAGAAAGGCTTTTATTTTGTGGTGAGGGCTCTCTGTGTTGGCTGGTATGATGCTGAGCATCATCGCCTGCTGTTCTTAGTAGGGCTGACTGCCCCTGTAATACATGTAACAAGGAGGAATATATAATAACACAACGGGCACAGAAATTGGTGGGCTCTGTGACCTGCAACTGGACTTTCAGGTTAGATGTCTTTTGCTGGGGCAGGAAAGGGGGATTTGAGGCAGAGAACTCTGCAACAGCAGAAACAGCAAACAAAGCCAGGGACTTCAGATAAGCCATGAAGATAGTAACAGGGACTCCTGAAAATTGCCAGTGCTTCAGGAGGAGGGGAGTGGTGAGGGTGTGGAAAAGGACTGAAGATGCTGCAGAGTATGTCCAGGCAAAGCGGAGCCTGCTTAAGTAGCAGGTATCAGATCAGCTCATGGTGCATGGATTAGAGCAGTTCTGATGGCATCTAAAAGGGGCTTATCTGCAGGCTGTGCTCTGCATCCCTGTGATGAAACCAGAGAGCCTGTAGTAAGCTGGGAACTCTTCAGTGGCTTCAGTCCCTCCTACTGCTGTTGAAGTTTATGCCAAAGCATGTTACTTATTAGTTTTTCATTTAAAATGTCCTTTTTTTTTTTTTCTCCATTTAGAAATAAAACAATTTTTTACAGAAACCTAAGAACAAAGCTTCAAATGATTATCCCAGGCAAAGGGTAGGGACAACGTCATTTGCAGAAGCAATATATTCTTCAGGATAAGTTTAAGTGAATGCAAACTTTTGGTGTATAGTCCTTTGGAAGGACTTCCTTGCTTTGAAGCTGCATGAACTTTGAGGGCGTAGCTGGCAGATGTTCATTTTCATGTTGGAGAAAGAATGTCTAGTATAAATAAACCCACCTATTTTAGGCAGCATAATGCCATTGTTGCAGGTTTGTTTCATCACTAAGAGTCTGACTGTTGTGTGCATCACTCTAATGTAGAGTGAATCAGCGGAATCTCAGAACTTGCTCACAAAAAAAAAAGGCTTGGGTGCACACAATTATGCTTCTTTCTGAGTCAGGCCTTAAAATCAGTCTTTGATCAGCATTCCCGGAATTTGGCAGACTGCTCTCACTTCTGCTGGGGCTGGCTGGCGTTAACCATATGTCAATAGCTGTGCGGCATTGATTGAAATGCCAGGTGGCTGTGGGAAAATGATCAATTTTCATTTAGCTCTTAGCAAATCTTCCCCTGCTATTGCTGAGGGATTTTGTGCTGCTGGGTGAATAGGATGGGAAGCATTCTGTATGGAGCTGAAATGTGATACTTCTGGCTAGGCTGGGCATTGACTGGCTTTCAGCATTAAGTGCTAAAGTGAAGTATTAGTCCTAGTTCTCACAGCATTGAAAAGATTATGTTTAAATGTGTTTCCTGTTTTACCACAACATGCAACTTGTTACAGCATGGTTTGTGTTGCTGTCAGTGTGTGTAGATTGATCAGTGCTGATTACGCCGCAAATGGGCAGCGTTTGGCTTTGTACTTTAAGTCATTTGGGAAGTTAGATGTACTCAGTTTGCATTGTATTCTCTTTATTGCCTTGTGTTGTTCTTACTGTATTGTGTGTGGTAGCATGTATTTATTCCTTTTGGCATTGTTGCAGTTCAATTTCCTACAGCTTGTGTGTAGCTTTATCAAATAAAAGTTCTGTCAGCGTTTGCCTGCTGCTTTTGCATCTTACTTGACTGCAGGGCAGTTCAGAGGCGGTGGCTGTGCCCAGGGTCCATCACACAATGCTGCTTGGTATTGGGAGGGTGTCAGCCTGCTGGGGTGCTTGCAGTCAGTAGCGCTGTGCTAGAACAGTGGTAGCATCCCATTCCCATTCCAAAGCAGGCACTGGGAGCTGTTGTCACCTCCAGGCCACACACTGGTTCCTGAGACTCTCTGAGATGATGCAGTCGCAGAATGGTTTGGGTTGGAAGGGGCTTTACAGACCATCCAGCCCCAACCCCCTGCCATGGGCTGGTTGCCACCCACTGGATCAGGCTGCCCAGGGCCCATCCAACCCAGCCTTGAACACCTCCAGGGATGGGGCACCCACAGCTTCTCCGGGCAGCCTGTGCCAGTGTTTCACCACCCTCTGAGTAAAGAATTTCCTCCTGACATTTAATCTAAGTCTACTCTCCTTTAGTTTGAAGTGGTTCGCCTTTGTCCTATCACTATCAGACCATGTAAAAATTTGGCCTCCATCTTGCTTATAAGCTCCCTTTGCATACTGAAAGGCCACAATAGGATGTGTCAGTCTTAACAGCTGTCTAGAACATGAAGACATGGAAGTGGCTTGTATGATCAGGAAATCTGGCCATCCTGGTTTCAGTTCCTTTACTGCTTTTGGGTCAGCTGTGGAGGGACTGGGCTGTCCTGCATGGAGTGGTGAAAGCATTCAGCTCTTCCCTCAGTAGTGTTTGGGCTCTCTTTGAGTGCCTCTGGACAAAAGACGCTGGTGTTGCGACAGACCCTCTTTTTGACACCAAATGTCTGGTGCGTGTCATATAGAAGTAACTGCTTGTATCTACTGCCCAGCTGCAGTCAGGCTACAACAAACAATGGCACAGTTCCCAGGAGGAAAAGTGGCTAAGAGCCAAACCTTATAAATGTGCTTTGTCTGTGGAGCCCTTGGTAGCTGCTGGTGTGGAAGTGGCTCTAGAAGCCAAGACCGCTGAGAGGCCTGGGCAACCAGGCACCAGCCCAGACTAGGGGCATCCCACATGGCCTGTTTTGTGAAAGTAAATGATTTTCAGCTGTGATAAATAGTCGGCAAAAGTTGGATGAATCTGGCCTGTGTTCAGCAGATAAAGCTTGACCAATGATGCCAGAGCTCTTGGCATCCAAATGATTGAAACAAGCGTAGGGAAACAGTTGAGTAAGCTAATCCCTGGCAGCCAGGGTAAGGGGAACGTTGCCTTCCATTTGCAGAGCATTCTTAGAATGAGTGTGAAGAGCAAGCCAACCTCCTCATGTTGGACTCTGTGTTGTTAGAGCAGCAGAATTGTGTTGGTGTTTTCGCCCGGATTTAGCACAAGTGAGAGCTGAATATTAGAAAAAGGGATGTTTGGTGGACTGAGGTATTATGTGAGAAGTGTTCGCCATGTTGTGATGATGCATCTGTTTTGTGCTGAACACATGCACACGCGTTACATACGGACCTAGCTTTGTCAGTTGTAAGAACCGGTGCTCCAGTATCAGAGTGGAAACCAAGCTGAATCTGTGAGGCAGACATCCCCTAATCCCCAGGTGTATGCCCTAATGCTGGGGGCATTGTGAGGAGGAGAGGTGTTCCCATACCTGCCTGACCTGAGTAACCTGATCCCAAGGAGACAGTCACTGGTGATGAGAAACTAAAAAATGTGCAAGAACCCTAGCAGAGATCCATAGTGGGCTTTGAAGGATGAGGTGAGGCATGAGTGTGTTTGCCACTGTCACATCAGGCGATGCCAGTGCTCCTTTGTCTGTTAGGTGTGCAGATGGGAGGACTGGTTTGTCCTAAATACCACTTTAGAAGTTTTTTAGCCTTAATATGAACTATGGGTGTTGCAGAGCTTTTGTAGCCTTGGAAGCTATGCTGTGGGTGAAACATGGGCCAGGATATGGCCTGCAACTATTTTGCCTGTAGCTTGTAATTAAATGTAAAGTTAAACCCAGAATCTCCAGTTGAAATGTTCAGGTGTTATTGTAGCTTGTGTAACTGTGGATGCAGAAGTGAGCTATTCCGGTGTCTTCTGCGGAAGATTTTGTTGCAAAGAGAGTACATTTGACATTCCTCCAACAAGCTCTCACAAGGGTGATTTCGTGTGGATGATTGAGTGGCGTGGAAACGCTGTAAGATATTGTCCTTTTGTGGGTTTAGTAGAGAAGATACAGTTGACGTATTTTATGGTATGCAGAGTCTCAGCAGTCTGCTGAGAGAGCTTCTTTAAGCAATTACCTGTAAGAATAAAATTAAAAGCATTTATTATTGATAATAACATTCCACATATTAAGAAATATTTCTTCTGATATTGTTAATTTTTATCTGTAGGCTCCGAAGGAGTTTAGAGTAAGACAAATGTGGTTGGGGAAGAAAAATATATGAGTTAATGTATTGAGTTTACATATTTTTCATCTGATGGATTTATGGTTTTTAATTACACCTTCATGTCTTGCATTGAGATCCCTGGGGGCCCTTTCTAAATTTCATGCTTATATTCTTATAGCTATGAGATGTTTTAACCTGCCACCTTATGCATTCTAACTGCTGCTCGACTGACCTCTGGTGAAGTAACTTTTTATTCCAGTTTAAAATTTGAGACTCCGACAAAGAGTTAAACAATTAGAAAGTATTTGTGTGATTTAGAGATTCTCAGCCTGGTATGTTGTACCTGTGAATCTGACTGTGAATGGCTGTCTCTGTTCTTCTGCATTGAAGAGTGGACTTTGTGCTCAGCATTTGCTGGCTTGCTCATGAGCAGCAGCACCCTGGCCTCAGCTTATGGGCGCATTGGCTCCCTGTGGGCTGTTTGGCAGTGGAAAGTAGTCATGTCTTCATTAACAACCTTTTGGGGAGCCATGGCTGGGTTTAGGGATGAGTGTCTTCAACAACACGTAGTCCTGAATCTGGCTGTACATCTCTTTACTCCTGTCTTCAGTTGCATACAGCAGTGGATTCTCATTTCACAACAGTTTGCATCACGGTTCATTAACTGAAAGTAGAATTGGAAACCTGTGCTAACAGCTGGAAAATGAAGCCTATTGGTGCTGTGTGGTTTCTGTTGATTTTCACTGGTGAAACAGCATCGGATCAGTGTGTATTTCTAATTAGTTTCTCTATGCCCTTTTTTACCAGCACATCCTCTTCATTTTTGTGTTCAGTGGGAATGTGATTACCTGTATTGCGGGGTGTGGGCATGTGGAACAGTGCCAGCATCTGTTTGGTACAGCTCAGACATAGCTTATTCAAATCTAACAGCATTTTTTCCAAGAGGCAAACAACACAGACTGGTAACATACAAACTTTCCAAAAGATATTTGCCTTTGGACTGACACTGAGTATTTCAGCCCAACCTGTGGCATTTGAAAGCAGTTGAAATAAGAGAGAGTGTCTAGCATTCTTGCCTTTGGGAAGGCAGTTTGAGGACACCTGAAGAAGAGAGTTTATGCTACACCAGCATAAACTGAGGTATCTGAGGCCCTTTTCTTAGATTTTTGCTGTATATCCTTATTATTCTGGTCATGACTGCTCCTAAGTGCATGTAGCCCAACAGCAAAATAGCTCTGATTTCTGCTATAAGAATTTAAATGGGTTTCAGCATCCTACTGCCGAGGCTTTTGATGACATGGAAGGTGTGTTATATGGCTTTTCTGACCCGCCCCACATTCTTCACTGAGCTTTTTATTACGTGGGAGGGCTTGACACTTGTTGAATTGGGTGCAATGAATGGAAGACGGGTAAAGAACTGCAAAGCAGAGTAAACACTTGACCCTGAGAAGTGAACACAAGCAAGAATACAAAAGCATTGTTCTCTGAGATGATACTTTGGAGGATGGTTACTTTTCTGTGTTTTCTTTTTGTAGTTTTCATTTCAATTCCTCTCCCTAGTCCAAGTTTGAACTGATTTTTCTTTTTTCTTGCCACTGGAACAACAGCCCTGTTTGCCAGTGCTGGGCATCCCCACTCCTTTCTGAAGGCTGTAGTCCTGCTTCCTGTGGAAGCAGTGAGAGGTCTGGTGCAGAGAGTTGTCCCGTTAAGCGTAAGGATACAGAAGCAGCTTATCCACATCTAAAGGAGTGAGCTGGAAAATGTCTCTGTTCAACAAGAAAAAATGCAGATCTACTGAGAGAAAAACCTGCCTCTTTCTATGCCTTGACAAGATCCTTTAAGTCTATGCAAGAGCAAAGAGTTAAGGTAATCCTGATTTTACAGAGGAGCTAACCCAGGAGCCTTGTAGCTCAGCTGAGTAGAGTGGTGTCATGAGTGTGAGATTAGAATAAGCTTTGTTATCTTCAAAGACTGTTTATTTAATGGTTTGGAAGCTCTGTTTGTAGGCAGAGGTAGGAAATGTCCTCAGGCAGACAGGAGTTGATAGCATTAAGCAGAGCAGCAGTGCATCCTTACATCACGTGTGCTTCCCCCAGCCCTCTGGCTGCCTCTGGTCTTGTGTACACCATGGGTGTGGAGGTCTCTAAGAGATTGCCACGGTAATTTTGGATGCTCAGCACTGAACCCAGGCATTATCTTTGCAGCTTTTGGTTTTCTTCTTCACTGTCCTAACATCTCTGACCCTTTATAGGTTAATTATGTGGTCTGTCTTTAGCCTCTGGCTTGTTTTTTTGTTGTTTGCCTGTAACTTTCTTCCAAACTTCTTTAATTTTCAGGGTAGATGTGCTTGCAGGGTAGTATCTGAAAGCATACCCCTGGGTGCTCACAGAATGTTGTCTGGGGGATGAGGGGGTGGTACAGGTGAAGGGAGCTGGGTGTGCTGCTTTTTGGTGTGGGGCTGTCAGTGCCACGTCTGGTGGTGTGATGGATACAGGACTTGCCACAGTGTGTCACCGTCTCTGCTGGGAACCACATTCTGTCAGGGGAAGGAGTCATGGTGATAAACATCCACTTCCAAAATCCTAATGCCGTAACAAGATAAGAATCAATTTCTGCAAATGCTGGGGCAATATTGCTTGTATTTTTCTTACAAATATTCACCCATAAGTTTTCTTTAAAATATTGGTTAGAGGTATTTTAAAATCTCAGAGTAGAGCAGTGCTATCTAGCTTTGGGTATTCCAGCTGTCACTTGTAATCACATGGAAGACAATAGGCAGTTGGTTTGGGTTTTTGGAGGCTACTTGTGCAGGATTTGAATCTCTTCTGTTTTTCCATCTGCAGGGTTCTTTCTGATGGCAGTGAAGTTACTTCTAGTCTCCAGTACAAAAGACAATTTGATGTAATGCAGCGTTTACAAATCAGTCTGCACATTTAATTTAGAACTCATTGGGGTATGTGAACATGTCCCACATGCAAGTGTTTAGCTCTTCCATTATTCTCAGGAGAACAGTCCTGTAAAAGTGATCTTTAAAGCAATTTGTGCCTCCTTAGCACTTTTTTTTTTTTTTTTGAAGACAAAGCAGAGATGCTGTGTTCTAAGCAGATATATTTTTGTTCCCAGCTGTTTTGAATGCTCATTTCATGTTAAGTCTTTGTTCAAACCAGTCCTATGTCATTAATGACTCTGGAGTAAGTAGGTCTGCAGAGCTGCAGGAAATCCTGTTTCATATGTTCCTATTCTAGGAGAACCTCAGAAAGACTTAACAATAACGCTGCTTGGTGAGGTAACGGGTAAAGCAAAGTAAGAAATGAAACCGTGCTTACTCCTTATTGAGGTAGAAAAATAGCTTATAAAGCATAATGTTGTCTTCGATACGTGTGTAGATAATCTGGCCTGCTTTGGTCTGTGGATTAAGACACGAGCTGCAGCCGTCGAAACAGCTTCTTATGAAGAACCTGTCCCTCTGGTTGTAAAGGAGTTGTCAGCAGATGCAAATGAGAATTAAAAAGAAGTGGGAGCCCAGTCATAACCCAGTGAAGTGGCTTTAGAGGCCTGCCTCGCCTTCAGCGGTCAGCTAATTCCCGTGGGAGGTGGAGGGCTACATCGTGCTGCGCGTTCTCACGAGCCTGCTGCGGGCCACGGGTTCCAGTGACAGGGGTGGGTGGTGCACAGCCGAGCTGTGGTGAAGCTTGGGTTTGTACTTCTTCATGTTCCTTTCAGGATGCTGTGGGAAAGAGAAAATGAGGGCATCCCTCAGCTTTTCCTTCCTTTTGCCGAATGAAGTTTAGTAGGAGAGAAGAATTTGTTTTCAAGAAGCATTTTCATAGGAAAGCAAATTTCTTCATCAGGTTCTTAAGGAAGTCAAAGCTGGATTTAAAGCCTTTGATCTTGGTCAGTATGTAGAAAAACAGGATGATATTTGGTAGCACTTTCGGGAAGCTGTTACTTGTTATTATTTTTTATTTTTTTTGAATTCTTATAAGAAAACATAAAACTGTGTGTGATTTTTGAGCCAGATTCCATAGCAGCGTATGTGAGTGTGCAGTGAAACATCCTACCTCCAGCCTACTGGTACTGTCTGTGGTATGGACTTCCCTGGGGGCTAGGGCAAGTCAACTAGCATTACAGTGTTAGATGTACTTACCCGTTTAGCAAATGCATTTTTCTCAGCATGCGATTATGGACTAGTGAGTTGCCTGCATGTATACAAGGTCTCTCCAGCTGGTGCTTTTTATATATGCACCATTTTTTATGTGCATTACTCTGGGTGCATACACTTCAACTATAGTGCTAATCTCTCTGTACCTTTATATTTTTTGACTGTGAGACAGTGGTGCTTTTTCTTAGAGGAAGTAGCCAGAGTCATACTTGTGGCATATTTTAAGACTACTTTGAAGATATAAGCTTATTTAAATATTTGTGATTCACTGTGTTTTGCTTTATTTGATTTCTTAAATGTCAGCCACTGTGAGCAGTTCTTAGGATTTGTCCCTTTTATTTGGGAAGCATCAGCAGAAGAGAAGGCAGCTGGTGTGCTGAAAGCCTCGCTCCTGCAAGAATTTGGTGTACGATTTGTTTAGCTGGGGAGAAAACTCCGTGATAGTTGCCCTTGGCTTTTTTTTTTTTTTTTTTTTTTTCCCCCTGAAAGTTGCCATCTTGCTCTGTTAGTTTAATGGTGAAAATGCTGCAACATGTTTACCTATGCAGTGCCTTCCAGGCAGTGAGAGACAGCTGAGGAATGAGAGCGAGCCTGTGTGTGAACTGGCTGGCTCTTGGCTGACTTAAGCTGATGGGTCTGGACATAGTCCTGATTCCTTGCTTGAAAGCGCATCTGATGCAGGGAGCTGCTGCCTGTGTGACTCCTTTTGGGGCATGTGCCTTCCCACCCCTTTGGTGGGTGCCGTGAGCTACCTTTGATGCTTTCTGCTGTCCTTTTGGAAAGGGTATCCCAACAGGAATCCTTGCCCAGGTGGAGGGAGCTCCTTCCTGATGGTGGGGCTGAGCTGCCTTTATCTTCTGCAGAGGAGCAGGCAGTCGTGGCCCTCTTATGGGGATGGTTACTCTTGTTAGAGTGTTTAGGGTAAGGGAGTGAAGGAGTGAATATGCATTGGGCATCACGAGCTTTGTAACTGCCTGGTGGAAAGTGCGGAGGGGAAGCTGCTTTGTAGTGTGTGTTTGTACCCTCTTCCTTCCCCAGACCCCAGTAACTGCATTGTTGGCTCCAAGATGTAGGAGGGAGGGAAGCTATCCACGAACAGCTGCTTTCCAGAAACACTTGAGATCAGAGCCTAATGAGCGTGTATCACCTCTAGTGTATCTTGCTTGTTTCAGGTTATGTTGTGATGGCAGTCCTGATCATTATCTCACATTAATTTTCTAGAGCATGATGTATGTGGATACACCTACTGCACCCAGATTTCACTGCAAGATTAGAGACGTGTTTAGGAAATTAGTAATGAGAGAAAAACGCGTAATTAAAAATGATATCAGTTTGGAAGCTCATCCATCTTCTGCTTGCTGGAAGAGAGTCTTACACAATGCTTAGTGGTGGGAAAACACATTTGGCTTTCTACATTTTGAACAGGAAGGAACTATTTAAATGACAGGCTTACAATAGTAATCAGGGCATTTACTTGGGAACATTGGATCGCATATTGTAGCTGTGTGATGCTGAGGTAACTCAGACTGTATAAAGTTTAGAAGGATCTCATTATATTTGTGTGGCATCTTAATGATTCCTTCAGACAACTGTTTTGACATATTTGGACCTTTTATAAAATAATTGGGTCCTTGGAATGAAAATAGCATTAATATTTTGGGATAGTCAGATTTACATATGCTGAATATTGGCTATAATGCTATAATGTTGCTCAGTTAACAATTTATTTGTTGCCTGAGATACCCACTTTTATGTGAAATGTCTTAAATTGAGAGTCTGCAACAGAATTTTAGCTCTTCATCCCCAATGACCATTATAAAATTGCCATATGCCTAAAAATGTGCTCAGCACAACTGTGATTGTTCAGACTGTGAATCTCCCCTCATTTTATGATAGAATCCTTAGTTCAGAATAAAATTACTCTTCTTCAGCAGTAGGAGAAACACCATTTGGTTATATATGGTTCATTATAAAAGGAGGTAACTTCTAAGCATTTCAAACAGTACACATGCTTTATTTGAGTTCTTTATGCCATTTTTCACGAGCAGTTAACAGTAACATGTTGTCATTTTTGTCATATTATGTCTGTAAACTGGATTATCTTTCTCTTTGGTCCAACTTAAAAATACATAAAAACTGAAGCAGATGTCAGAGCAATAACCAGGTGTACATTGTAGTATTTTGCAAAGTTTTAATTGTGGCAGGGATGTTTTCTAGTTAATGGATGTGTTTATTAAGTGGTTCTAACTATTGTGCCTTACTCAGGAACTTACTTTACATATCGTATTTTTGGGCTGAATCTGGCTATTTTTTCTAGCAACAACCTCAGAATAACCTCGCAGACATGCTTCTTCAGTTACACTGTCTGAAGTGTAGTCTGCAAAACTGCTGAATGGCTTGTCATGCAGAGCTCTGTGTAACTTGTGATTTTGGTAAACTCGTTAAATGTTTTAGAATTGCAAGTTTGACACAGGGAGGCCTGGATCCAGCTGGGCCTCTGAATGTGACCAGTGTGTAAACATTTATCCTTGTTGCCTCTGTAAGCAGTCTGCTCTAAGGCCAAGCATGGAGGGGGTGGTTAGTGACAGACAAGATGGCTCTGCATGCAGCTCCAGAGTCAGAGCAGAGCATTTTTGGGTGGCTGCTGCTGGTGGCTGTTGGGTGTCTGACTGTTAGAGACGACGGCTGCCGTTCTCTGGGAGGACAACAGGCAAGAAGGGTATGGCAAAAACCACTCACAGCAGACAAGCAGCTCTTGGTGGTGCTTGTAGTGGGAAGCTGTTAGGTTGGTGGCCAAGGGACCTCATATCTGGGAGCTGGAGATCAGCAGCTGTGATGGAGAGTGGTGGCAGCTCCTCAGTGCTCCCTGTAATGTTCAACCATGGAGGACCAGCCTTCTTCCTGCAGGGGTACACGGGGTGGCATGGTCTCTCTTGGCAGCCACTATGAGGGCTGAGCATGGGATGGAGAGGTGTGGACATGATCTGAGGATGTCTCCAGCTGCCCTGTTTTTACCGCCCAGAAGTATCTGCATGGCAGGAAGGGGAGACCCTTGGTTTGCGTCCCTGTGCAGTACCGCAGATTTAGACCCAGGCCAAGCCCTGGAGCCAGCACTGCATCTTTTATGAGCAATATTATGTATGGATGGAATAAAGAAAGAGATTTTTTTTTTCAGGAATTAAATAATTGCTTCCTTGATGAAACGACCCAACATCCAACATCTGGCTCTTGTGCTCTATGTATTTTGTCATGTAGATGTAACTGTTTGCTTTGTTCCTGGCAATAATGTTAACTTATTAATGTATGAAGCTGTTTCCAGGTCAGTGGAAAACTGCATATAAATCTTGATTACATGTAGATGATTGTCTTTAACTCTTTGTAAGATATAATTAGCGTCCAGTAATCATATTGTGGTGCTGTTGCTGTGATTATGCTGGTAGTTAGTGTGCAGTGCAATTCTGGTTTTATAGACGGGAGCTAATGTTAGCTTGATTAAAATAAAGGGTAAGTATCAGCCTGCGTTGTTGGCCAGTTAACTTTCTCACCTTTCCGTGGGCCAGTTTTATTGCCTCCTGCAGTTCTGAGATGTGGCCACCTGCTACTGAGTGCATTCAGATTAGGAAGCTGTGACTTTTTAACACATGGTGCTTCAGGTTGAAGTGGAGCCACTTTCGGTAACGGTGCCTGATATGGGAGGGAAGAAGTGGGTTGCAGCAGGGTCTTCAAGGACAGTGACTTGGCGTGGTGCTAGTGCCTAGAAATGTTTTGATCCCATTGTAATGAATAGCTGCTAGTTCCTGTTGTTGTTTCTGTTTTGATTGAGTGCCCAGCTGGTGTATGGTGGAGATAGGATGTTAGGGCAGGGAAAGGAAATAACTGTCAAAAGTGCATCTCCCTTAGGAAAGGAAGAATGTGGAGGCATGGTAGAATTGGGGTTTAAATAGCACTTATTTTTCCTTGATTTTCATAGTGCACTGACTGTGTGCAATTTTCCACACACTGGGTAATGGAAAGTTGGCCCCAGAGGAAGTCACTTTGTAAGTCAAGTTTGGGATTATAAAATCAATCACTGTTGGGTCACTAATTGGTGTGGAAGATAGGAATTTCCTATACAGTGTGATAAGTTCATAGGTTTTTTGGCACTGTGTGCACAGTGAGATGTTTAGCCAACGATATTCTTTCCTGGTTCTGTTGTTAACTCAGGAAAAGCATCAGGTCATTTATAGCTACACCCAGATTGCCAGATTGTTTCAGAGGAGTAAGGAGGAGGGGGAAGTTTGATGTCATGTAGAATCTGCATGTGTTTTATGAAGTTTATTTTCATCTGTCTGTGGCATAATAGTGAAGCTTGGCAGCCACATAGTAATCGTGAAGATTGATTGCTCTTGGTGTTAAGCATCTCACATCTCCGAGTTTATGTCAACACAAGCCTTCTTCCAGCAGCAGCATCTGGCTCATTGGCAAGATCTGCGGACAGTTGTTCTGATTGCTCCGGAGATGCCTCTGGCTGTGATGTGGATGCTGCCTTGGCCATGCTGCTTTGTTATTCTAGCTGGTCCCATTTTCATTTATTTATTTTTTGGCTTACCGTTTATTCTGATGAATTGCTCCTGAGATTGTGTTCTTGAACAAATCTTGCCTAACTTCTTCATGCAGGGACTGCCACAAGATGCTGATGTTAATTTATTTCAGTGAGTATTTGCTGATTGAAGCTGGAGCAGTAACATCCCAATCTGTGCCTTCTGTGCAGGTTTCTCCTGTGAATCACAGCATCAGCCTTGTGAAGTAAAACACATATTTTTTGAGCATATCCTGCATAATGGATTTCTCTGAGACTAGAGCTGCAAGGGTAAATCAAATATTACCAGTACACAGCCGGTGTTCAGGATGGTGCTGTCTCATAAGCTGGAGTCCTAGAGTCAACCATTCAGATTTCTCAAGATGATCGTATGCAGTAAAGTTTCTGGCCTCACTGATTTAAACTGGCACAAGAGCAAAGAACATCATGTGTCAGCTCAGGATTTACATCACCTCAAGTACTGTTGCTGTCTGTTTGATTGTATGTTTTTATTCATAGTACTTCAAAAACATGATTCTTTCAGAAGTTCTGTGGCTTTGAAAGACATGAGGGCTCAAGTAAAAGTGAATGTTTCTTAAAATCCTAAAGTTCCTCTTTTTATTAAATAGGCGTATCAGGCTCATTGCCTCTTCTGGTTGAAATTGTCTGGCCTCCTGCACATCACTGCCATGCTAAGATGGTTATCTTCACTGGCCTCAAGCTCTTTGTGCTTTGGCACTGTTCACAATTGGAGCTGTTTGACTAACTGTCAAATTTTATAAGGAAGTTAGCAAAGCATGGTTACACACAATTGGTTTTAAATCTGGTTTTAAATGTATATTTACATCCTTAATAATAATAAGGCGCTCTGGGTGGCACGGTGCTTTTCCGGTGATTTACTGCAAATTTGATCCAACATTATCAATTGCCACAAAACTTAATTTTAAAACGAAGGGGATACTTGCACATTCATTCAACTCATCATCCAGCAACTGCAAACATGCATTTCATGGACCCTTCATGAAATGGAGAAACAGGCTGGTGAAAGAATGTTCATTGTTGATTTGAAGTTAGGGATGGAGATGCGTGAACTTAGAGGGAGAGAAATACTGACCTTGTATGAATGTTGCCATGGCTTTCTTAGGGCCCAGGTCTCTCTCTGGGGCTCTAATTTCTCTTCTTAAATGAAACCTTTCTTCCTCTGCACTTGGCCTTTTCCAGCAGGTGGTGAGAAAGCTTCTTTTCCAAGGTCTCAGGACACAAATTAAAATGAAAACATCCTCCTATGTAGTACTTTCAATTGAACGGAAGCATAAATGTATCCTGTGATGTTAAGCATTGTCTACATTTGTGGAATTTCTATAGAAGTGACATTAGATACCATAAATGTTTAAGAGCCCTGTGAGTGTGACTGGTAGGGTGAGCTAGAGCCTTTCATCTCTTAGTTGCTGTTTTTAATGGGATCTGGCTTGGAGGGTGTTGAAAGTTGTTGCCAGGTGTCTGGTTGCTTCTGTGTCTCAGGAGATAAGGCTTTTTTTTTGTGAGGAGCCTGAGAGAGTTCACAGAGGTATTTTAGCCAGCCATCTGTGGGCATGCCTACATGTGTGTGTGCTATAGGCAGATACAAGCTCACTCTGCCCATGTATTTAATGTGTTCATAATCTCTGTTGTAACAGAGCTTATAAACCATACTATTACAGCTTTCAAGATGCCCTGAGCGTGGGCAGGGTGCCTTTTTGTGCTCCTGTGGGCATAGCCATGTTGAGAGACCTTAGGCAAAGGGAGTTGTTGCTCCTCTTTGATTACACCAGCCCTCTGGGTGGGGACAGGTTGCACAGCCTGCAGGTTTTGCAGGACCACTGTGGGGCTTCTTACCCTCGCTGCAGTGAGGATTATGTGTGGGCATTAATCACAGTACTGTTATCCTGCTTACATCAGGGTGCTGTGCTGGGCTGGCAGGGGAGAGCAGGTTAAATAAGACAAGACAATTTCTGACTTGTTGTTTAGGTTGTCTAGAAAATGTACAGTGCCTTTCAGTGGTCCTGTTAGGTGTTTTAGAAATACAAGGTTGGATACATGCTTTCTTGTTCACAATACAATATAGCCATTGTCAGTCTTAGCAATAAGTCGTTTTGTAGACAAGGATTGTCTGAATGTTCAGGTAAGAGCTGTTGGAGAACAGTAGGATCAATAAAATCAGCAACAACTATATCTTACTACTAATAATAGTCTTGCTCTTACTGAATTTTTTTACATAGTGTCTTACTGTAACACTGCCACTGGCTCATGGTCCACAATGTGATGCTAGGTGCTGAACTCTTTATCTGACGGAACTATTGAAATAGGAGAAGCATGGAAGTAAAGTATAGCCATAGAATATACAGAGGTATTTTAAGTTTTCAAAAGCTCTTTAAGTAACTAATCCTTAACACTTTTTTCAGTGTACACATTTGTTTTGATATCTCTGTCTTTTGTGTGGGTATCCAGGGGAAACCACACTTTTTTTTTCCTTTTTTTTTTTTTTTTGGTGATTTTTTGCTATTCCTGCAAACCTGATACAGATGCCTCAGAGTCATAGGAGTAAGAGACATACAGACCAAATCTTTTGAAGGTGTTCGAAAGTGTGTTGATGGTAGAGCCTCTAGAAGCATCTGGACAGATAAGCCAGAAAATTGCTATGGATTCATCTTTCTCATGCCATCCTGTTACCAACATTTCTCTTTTCTTTCTAATGCCAGATGGGGCCAGCAGAATGCGATCAGTTCAGAATGGGGGCTGGTTCTACACACTAGCATCTAAACTGAAACAATGAGAACCATGGGCTTTGGTTCCATCCAAGTCCAGAGATATGGGAGGCACTAGGACTCTGCTGCTTTCCAACAGATAGTTAATGGCAAGTTTGTCGACTTACTTGCTAAAGTTCCTCTGATTAGAAGTTTTTTTTTTTTTATTTTTTTCCCCCTGAGTAAGTCCAAGCAAGGAGAAAAAAGGGAAAACTCTAAGCTGCTACAGTACTTCTTAAACTTAGGTGTAAATTTTTCAGCCAACAAGTCAGTTTTTGGTGAAACTTTTTTTGTTGAAACTAAACATTTTGGCGACTAAACTGAGGAAGTGTGGTCTGGATGATGGGGTAGTGAGATGGGTTGTGAACTGGCTGGAGGAAAGAAGCCAGAGAGTTGTGGTGAATGGGATGGAATCTAGTTGGAGGCCTGTATCTAGTGGGGTTCCCCAGGGTTCGGTACTGGAACCAGTACTGTTCAATATATTCATCAACGACTTGGATGAGGGGATAGAGTGCACCCTCAGCAAGTTTGCTGATGATACAAAACTGGGAGGAGTGGCTGACATGCCAGAAGGGTGTGCTGCCATCCAGCGAGACCTAGACAGGCTGGAGAGTTGGGCAGGGAGAAATTTAATGAAATTTAACAAGGGCAAGTGTAGAGTCTTGCATCTGGGCAGGAATAACCCCAGGAAGCAGTATAAGTTGGGTACTGACCTGTTGGAGAGCAGCGTAGGGGAAAGGGGCCTGGGGGTCCTG